>BSBK01003983.1:245000-340999 GCA_027943335.1 Chamaecyparis obtusa
TGATTAAGGAGTGCATGGTCGTCAACCCTTTGCCATGCATTCATTCAATCAGCAGATGGCCTTCTTGCTCATAGTTGTAACCTTTCAACTTAGTCAACCTTTAACCCTTGGACTTAAACTTTAACCTTTAAAAAAAAATTGGTGTGTTTTTAGGGTGAAATTTTATGGGCATGACACATTGGTTGTGTGTAAAGCATCCTTAAGGACCTGTTTGTGTCTTGGGGACAACTCTAAAAGCTCCAAGATTGAAATATGAGCTAGTTTTCTTTGTAACTGATCAACAAGGTTATAATTTAGCTTGGGGTTGATAGCTAGTTTTGAGGTGGCAGTCTTGGATGCCACTGGCTTTGGTTTATTGGGCTGACCTGAATTGGGCCCCCTAATGATGGTAGGGCCTTGACTTCTTATGATAGCATTAAGAGCCTAGGATGACATCCTAGAGTGAGGACCCCTCAGCACCACAATAGGTTCTTCATCAAACATAGGGGGAGAGTCATAACCATAGTGATCCTTGTTCCTCTTCCTATTGACACTTTCTTCCACAACTTCAAGCATGTTAACAACATTTTCTGTAGCTGTGTAGGTGTAGTTGATCACAGCCTTATTGTCCTTGGTGTTAGAGGTTTCCCCCTTCTCATACTTAGGCAATGACTCTTTAAATGCTTTGTGATCAGCATTATTTTTCAACCCATCCACCCCAAGCTTTCCACTCCCAATGAGATCTTGGATAATGTGCTTGAGTTTCCAACAATTCTCACTGGTATGCCCAATGCCATTATGAAACTTTCAAAAAGCTTTCTCATCCCACCAATGTGGTTTAACATCAGAAATATGGTGCTTTGTAAGATCTTGAGGATGTGCAAGATTGTTGGCAATAAGTGTTTTGAAAACATCCTCATAGGAATCACCAAGCTTTGAAAATTGTCACATCTCTAACTTGGGATTTTCTTGATACCTTGGTTTATACTCTTGTTGGTTGGATGTTTTGAGCTTCGTAGCTTGCACAACACTGGATAGGTGAAGGACACCTTGATCCTTAGGTTGAGAAGAATCCACAACTCTGTCATTAACCACTTGCTTTTTCTTGTTCTAGTGTGAGTTTTTCCCTTTATCCTTATTAGCATTCTTATTATTTTAACCATTATTGTTATTATTGCCATGTCTGGTCAAAATTCCTTTCTCTTTGAAAACATCCTCAATTCTGCATGTGGTGTCAACCATTTTATCAAAGGAATTGAAGATCTTTCAAACCTCGTACCACATTTCAGGCACTAAGTTGCTGACAAGGATGTCAATTTTCTCAACTTCATGAATGGTCCTAGGATAATGAGAGCACTATCACCTCCACCTTTGCAAGAATGAGACAAAGGATTCCCCTTGGTTTTGCTTTAGGTTACATAGGTCCAACATAGTGACAGATCTTGAAAGATTCTATGCAAAGTGTTGAAAAAATCTATGAACGAGCTCTTTGAAAGTCTTGACAGGGGGAGTTATGTTGGTAAACCATTCCATTGCTTGCCCCTTAAGACTCCTTGGGAATAACCTCATCAGATAGGAATCATCTTGGTGAAACTCAAAGCTCATAGTGTAAAATTGGCACACATGATCATGTGGATCACCACTACCATCATATTTGTCATATTGAGGGAGTTCAACCCTTCTAGGAAAATCCTTCATGCTCACACTCTTGTCGAAAGGATTAGGACAAATTGAGTCTAGTGAGAATGAACTCTTAGGTGCCAAAAGTTTTTCCATCATTTTCTTCATTTGTCATATTTCTTCTTCTTGTGATGGACTTTGTTTCTTAATTTTGTTATCCAATTCAAAATTATAAGGGACTCTTGCACCCTTGTTGATTAGACTTTCGAAGAACTTATCCTTTTTTTGTTCCAAGTACTTCTGCACATATTGTTGGAAGAGTGGCTCTTGTTGCATTCTCATGAAGTCATGAGAAATAAGATCAAAGTTTGAGCTACTACCCCCATGTTGAGAACTATGATGAGCAGGCTACAAAGGTTGCCTTGAGTTCCTAGGAGGTGTTTGTCTCCTATAATGGACTTGTTGTGGGGTCCTTCTTCCTCTAGGACTAGGAGATCTTGAAGGAGTTCTTGAACACCTTCTACTACATGGTGTTCTGGAAGGAGTGGAGGAAGGAGAGTTGTTGCCACTATTGGCACCCCTATTGTTGAATTGGGTATTAAGTTGTTGGGCTAAAAGCCTATGTTGCTCTTCTTGAGAGGCTTTCCCTTCCAATTCTAACAAAGCTTGTCTCTCCACCTCAAGTTTTCTAAACTTCTCTTACTTCTCAGCTTGTTCATCTAGAAAGGCTTTCTTCTCACATTCAATCCTTTTAAGCCTTTCACTTATATACCTTAAGGTTGTTTGAAGTGGAGAGTTTGGTCTTAACTATTTGAAAAAATCATTGGTATACGTTGCATTGACATGAGCATCACCAGGTTCATTGTCTTGGTCTTCGTGTTGTGACCATTGTTCTGGGTGAGCTCATATCTCATGCCTTTTAGCTCTTTGATGCACATCTAGATACCTAGTATTGATGGGGGGTGAACCAGGTTGAGCATCATGAGAGGAATTACCAAATAGAATGTTGTCTATGTGTCTTTCGTAGAGGTCATCAAGATTTTGATCCATAGATTCCCTCTCCCGCTGAGTTTTGGTATAACTCATATCCATACCTGAATGGGAAGATTCTAAGGGGGTCTTCAACTTAGTAGACTTTCTCCTAGGTGATTGGTCAAATATGGGTTCCTTTCCCTTATGCTTTTGATGAGTTTGCACTGGGGGTAATTGATTAAAGACAAGCTGAGGTCATTTCCCTTGACTCACTTGATACCTTTTTGTAACCGACATGAAAGGAAAATCACTTGGTGATAATATGACCCTAATATATGTTGGTATCAAACTAGGATAGTAAAAGTGTTCAATTGTCCAAAAGAGAGATGGTGAGATAGAAAATTGCAAAAGGTGTCAATCAACACTGCCACAGAGGTGCCCAATCAACGGATAAGTATCCTAGCACATATGGATCAGGAGGATGATTTTAACTAAGTTATATCTGATTGAAATTGATTTTGGGTGGAAGTGAATTGGACAAGAGACTACTAAGACTCTCCAAGTATGTTATCAAAGAATCCAAGGGTGTATCTACTCAACAAAGATGATTTCTGACTTATCAATTCCAAGCATGGTTACTTGTAAAATCAAAGGTCACTAATTCAAGAGGTCTAAAATACAAGAATCCTAAGTGAAAATAGGTTTCCAACAGTAGGGTGAGTAGTTTGATCTGATCTGGATCAACTAAGGAGGACTGAAAATGACCGAAAATAGCTCACTATTTTGACAAACCAGGGTACAGGTTCGTGTGAGGGAATGCAGTCCTGTGCAAGGAAACACTAGGGGTCACACAAGGAAATGAAATCTCACGTGAGAAAATACTAGGCTCGCATGAGAATGTGCATAGCCAGGTGATGAAATAGGATCACGCCGCTTAATCAACAATTTTGTAAACTCAGGAGCTCAATTTTTTTTTTATTCATTTTAAAAGATTAACTAGGCATATTAATAGATTTTCAGTATTTATCAAGCACATAGAACAACAACCATGGAGTTTTAGCAAGAAAACATCTTCAAACAATGAGCAAGAGACAAAGAAACCTTGCTTATGAATATGAATATTGACTTAGTATGCTATTCCTTAAAGATACTACTTGTGTATGTTCTCCAAAATGTTTTTCCAATCACACACATAGTCTTAAAAAGGAAAAATTGGCTGCATTATGGTTTTTAATAATGGCTTGACTCTACAACTTTTAGAATTTCAAGAAGGTGAACTCCAATCCAGGTGTACTGGGGTTTTGACACATTCTAAGAACTTAATCAATTAGAGATGCTGAGGAGATCTGACAACCCATCAAGAAACTGTACCTGTGGAGATTTCTTCCACAAGGACATTTGTATAGCGGTTGTCACTACCACAGCAAAAGTGGCTATTACCACTTGAGGTTCTATCAATGTGGTTTACCCAATGAAGGGAATGTCCACTATGATTAACCCTCTCTAAAAGGTGACTCACAAAAGGGACCACATGGGGACTTGGCTTAGATCCAAGGGTTTGAGTTTCTGTTACTACCCAAAAAGGGAGTAGAGCATAATCCTCTATCCTTTTCTCTTCACCCAAACATAGAAGATAGATTCATTCCGACATGTAAGACTAAAACTATCTTGCCAAGATTCATAATGTCAATAACTCATGATCTGTCAACCTCTCCGAAGAGAGAATGCATCAATCAAAAAGTCAAAGACTACAAATCTAGTAGAATGCAAAGACAATTCTAGTAACCTCCCTACCTACAAGGGTTCTCTCATTGAGAAGAGTTTCACTGGAAACCCACTCTCTCAAGAACCATGAATAGTGTTAATAGGGCCTACTTATCTATGTGGAACACTTATGTAAGAAATGAATCTATATTCTTTTTAGAGTCCAAAATCGAAATGTGGTTTATGAAAGCAATAAATCACTCAAGCCAAACACACAAGAGATTAATTTTATGACCAAAACCAAGTGTTATAGAGATCAATAAATTACCTTGGGTTCCAAGCAACGTGAGGTCACTAACATGTCATCTCAAAGAATCAGAATCTGGAACAATCTCAGCAATCTGGAAAGGTCAGAAAATAGGAAACAAAAAGTAAAACTAGCAACTCTGGAATTCTAGGTCTTTGTTGTCATGGAATTCCACACAAGGCAATACTCAAGGTCGCATGAGAAAGTACCGAGCCATGTGTGAGAAAGAACAAGCCCACGCGAGAATGTACGAAGGCTCGTGTCAGAAAGTACATGGGCTCACGCAAGAAAGCACATAGGCCTGTGTAATAAAACACCTTTGTCACATGTAGAAGTGCTAGTACTAGAAAAACTTCATGTGAGATTCCGTAACAGTGATGCACAAAAGTATAGATAGTGCACAAAAATTAAAAATAGCTGAAACATGTAGTGGAAATGCATAAAAAGGACAAAATAGAGTCATTCTGCCACACGATGGGCACCAAAAATGTGTGCTAGAAAGTAGTCACACTTCTATGAATCATTACATCCAAGAACACTCAACAATGAGGTCTCAAATAGTGATTCATAGCTCTCTATTCATGGAGTGCAGGGCTTGTATATGAGGCCCTCAGATCGACCTTGTTAAACCCATGCAAGCACACCAAGAAATGAGAGATTCAAGGATGAGAAGCAAGAATTCTAATCTCCATTGATCTTCAAGTTATTGCATGTAAATGAAACTAATCTAGATGATAACAATGCAAGAAATAAACTACTCTATTGAAATGAGAGTTTTACAAATTCTTTCTAATTAAACTATGTGAAGATTAATCTAAAACAATGAAAGAAAACTAAGCTCAGATGCTATGAAGATTAATCTATATGTAAATATGCAAGCTAAAATGCTATGATCTCCAAAGCTCCAATGTCGCTATGAAAACCTGCAGCATAACAATAGCGTGAAAATTCTCGATCTGAAATGAGAAGGAGAGGGCTCCTTATATAGGAAAATATGGAAGAGAATGCATCCTCAAGAGCAATGTGGGATAAACCCAAAAAAGAGGAAATAAAGCTCATTTTTTAGAAAGTGTGGAGAGAAAAGGGATTTTCTTTATTTTTAATTATTTGTTTCCCTTTTTCATCACAAAGAGCTTTAAGAGGATTTATTTATTTATTTAAAAGAATGATTCTCTTCTAATTAAATAAGATAACATTATTTATTTAAAAGGGATATTATTCTAAATAAGATAAAATCATTTAATTAAAAGGGATTTTAATTAAATTAAATTATTTTATTTAAAAGATATTTCTTTCAATTAAATAAGGTTATTTTATTTATTTAAGAGAGAATATTTCTTTTTAATTAAATAAAAATTATTGATGAACTGATCACACCTTAGGCAAAATTGAAATGATTGAATTAATTAGAATTGATTAAAGAAATTGATTTGAATTTTGCAAAACATTGATTCAGGAATTTGATAATTTAATAAAGAGGGCCCAAAGTCTAGGCGACCATTTTAGGGTGAATATACTTAGCACAATGAGACTAGGTTTGTAACTTACTTCAAGAGGTTCTTGAGTGTTCTTTCTACTTCTTTTTTCTTGCGAGGATGGATGACTGGTGCCAACCTCTTTCTTCCTCTTTGGCATTGCCTTATACTTAGGAGGAGCAGTAAGGTCAATGGTTTTCTTGGGCATAGGAGTATCATTAGTTATATCCTTTTGTTCATCAGATTTCTCTATCTTCACCTTCTTCAACTTAGGATCATGTGATTCTTCCTTTGCAGTATATGTGCTCTTTAGTTCCAAAGCAATCTTTTGTTCTTTTGCTTTGTCAAGATCTGCTTAAGACACACCATGTATTCTCAATATCTCTGATGTGACTTTAGCAACCTTTCTTTTTGTTGTTGTGCTATTTAGCTTGGCATCTACTTCTCTTGTCTTCTCCTCATAAGTTCCCCATCTAGGTTCATTCGGGTCAGTAGGAGCTATAAGCAATACTTGAGCATATGCTTATAAACATTGTTCCTCTATTTCATATCCAAGTGGATGAATCCACTTTGTTCTAGGGACTACCGCCTCCATGCATGTTATATCTATTTCAACCATAAAAAAAATTGTATCCTTGTACTTTTAAATAATGTTTTCTAGACTTCTAAACCTAATTTGCATCTTGGCCCTAAAGGTCTTCAATTCCAATGTTATATAATCTCTCAATGTACTCTCAGTGGATGCTTTGTTAGATATCTATGGCATGGTTGGAATGGACTTGTCCAAATACAAATCTGATACTTTCCCAACCATATGAAGGTACATGTAAATGATCAATGACCCAAACCTGAATATCTTGGTTTTTGCATGCTTGATTGCCTTGATGTTATCAATCAACTTTGTGGGCAAGATCTCCCACAAGTTGAAATCTCCATCTTCCTTTACAAGTTTAATGGCTACTAGAATTGTGCCCGTAGATAGACTATTCACCCTATTGGTGTGATGAAACCTGTATCCAAGTATCATGGACATCAATTTGATCTCAACTTGTTCAATAGGCTCAATTGTCATCCTACGCCTATCACTCCTTAACTTACAAGTTTTCTGAACAATTTTCCTGACATCCTTGCCTACTGGAAGGATGGCACCTATCTTAGATAGGCCTGTCATCTCATATATCAAGTCACTAGTAATTCTAACCGACACATCACCTATCCAAAATAGGTCATTATGAATTCTACTCAAAAGTATTTTAATCCATTCTGTCTCATAGAATTCATATGCAGTAGCATACTCTACTATGGGGTGATCATTCCACTTTGCATATTCATCAAGGAAGGTTTTGTCTAGTTTTAACATTTTTTCCATATGCGCCCTTAACCTGTAATATCCTACTAGTTATTTCTTATAGTAGATGTAATCTGTAATGTCTTCCACATGCATAACACCCATAATCATGCGGGAGAATGCTCCCTCTAAGTCATCTAGGGTAGACTTAAATGGATGCTTCTTAAAAACATATCTTTTCTTTTTTGCAACATCAAATACTATGGGAGTGGCCATCACTTACTTGATTTATTGCTTTCCAAGTGTTTACTAAGATAATCTGAAGACTTCTAAATTTCCACGATGAGCTAGGGTTTCTACAACCAATCAATTGTGTTGCTAATCACTGATAGATAAATCTCAAAGTCTTCACAATAACTTTTAAGGCTCTTTCTACTCTCGTATTGCTCTGAATTCAAATGCAATGAGTAAACTTTCTATGTACTTAAAGTAAAAATTCCACCATTAATGCTTGCCGCATAAACCAAGCTGTCACTTAAAAATTTACAACTTGAGTTTTTCTAATAATCAGTATCTGCGCTCTTTCACGAAGGTTTCTTTATACTCCAAAAGCTTAACCTCAAAGGTGCATACTCTGAGAGTGAGTATACCAACCACGTAGGGGTCTAGAGCTAAATTAGCTCCCCCTATGACCCTGAGGGCCATTCATCCAGATGTAGATGGTGCATCCACTATGGATGCATCCAATACTTTCTCATCAACTTTTTCCTTCTTTCCTTCTGTCCAAATCAAGATCGCATCCTCTGAGGCTTTCAAAAAATTGACTTCTCCTTTGGGATCCAAAACTAGTTCTTTGGCCTTTTTAGGCCTTTCCTAACCTTGCATCCTTGATCTACAGAACTTTGAGATATGTCTAGCCTTGTTAAAAGAGTGACAAATGATTGGAGGTCTTATATTCCTCAATGCATTGACATGAGTCACCATTCTACATTGTCTTGTTAAGTGACCATTATAGTTACATATCTAACATGTAACATTCTGAGAACTTCTTATATTTGTCTGATTATGATTTCTCTGATCATGTTGAATCCTTTTCTTCTTACTAGTCTTGCAATTCATAGCTCTATGACCAGATTTATTGCATGAATAACAATAACCATTAAAAGGTCTTACCTCTATACAATTCCTTGCTATGTGTCCATGCTTGTTACATGCAAAATAAGTGAGGTCTACTATCTTGCACTCATTCTTAGGTGGTTCACCATTATCTTTGGTTTGATCTTCAGTCTTCTTAGTATTAGTAGAGTCTTTTTGTGTATCCTTTCTTGCTCACATGTTGTCAATCTAATTTTGTGCTTCATTGTATCCAATACAACTAGTGTCTCCTTTGGCTCTTCTTGCATACAATTGAGATTCTATCAAATCAAAACTGGTGTGAAATTTGTCAATATGATTCTTTGCTTCTTTCAATTCAAACTCCAAGCTTTCTTTGCTATTCCTTAGCTCCAAGATTTCCATGTTTTCTTTCCTTAGTTCTTCATTGAGTTTAAGGTTCTCTTTGATTTGTTCATTATAGACTTCCTGATTGTTGATCAGCTTATCATCAAATTCTTCAAGTAGTTCTTTTAAAGATGCATTGTCTTCATTCAGCTTCTTGACCTTTTCTACTTGATCATTATTAGAGCATTCTTTCAAATACTTTCTTAGTTTTTTGATAACTAATTGAGCATCACTGACCTTTTCCTTCAGTTCTTCAATTTCTCTTTCTGATTTGTCTAGGTCTTCAAGAGAAGCTTCAAGATTTCTTTTCAGATGTTTCATTTATGCTTTTTCCATTATCTCCTCAAGTGGTTAAACTTCTTTGGTGAGGACGAGAGCTCTAATACCAATTGTTAGGAATGGGAACAATGAGAGAAGGGGGTGAATCAGTGTTCACTATATTTTATCTTTTCTCTTTAATCTTTATACTTAACTTATATGCTTAAGTACTAAATTAAACATTCACATAAACATGAAACATGAAATCAACACATGACACCAATATAGTTATGGGAAAACCCAAATAGGTAAAAACCCTGGTGGGAATTGACAACCACTAATATTTTGTACTAGTGTTTTGTGATCCTTGTTAGAAGATCCTTAACCCTGTTAGGAGTTGCTTTACAATGCTTTAAGTATAGTAGACCTTGTCAAGGGTCAGACCCTATTAGGAGTCTTTTACAATAGTCTTTGTTAGGGGAGTGGATGCAATATCCTAGATCTCACTGCTCAAGTGGTGAAGGCTACAACCTTTTGATCTCAGATACACACTATATCTACTGGATGAACTGTCACTATGACACTTCTTTTCAGATCAGTTCTTTTGATGCGCTGATGCTTTGACCTCTTGCAAAGCTCTAATACATCTTATAGACTCTTTGCATACTTCTTCTCTACTTATCACAACTTTCTATCAACTTCCATGTCGAATACAATGGGCGCATCTTATATTTATACGTGCATACAAAAGAAACAACTAGGTCAGCCCTTAAACCTATTACATATAACACTTCCAAATGAATTGGCTTAAGCATGTTTACAATTAAACATATATACATGTTAGAAACCTAATTAAAATAGGTGCATAGCCTTTACAACATTATAATATAGTCACAACAAAAAATGATAAATGTCGGTTGCTTGCTCTATCCTTCACTGGCACATACTAGCTATGCAACTTCAACTGACTATATCTTTCTCATCCTTGCATATATGATTATGCATTCATAGACTAAGCATGAATATAGTCTAACAAACTTAACTTCCAGGGCACATACCATAATTCTACCGAACGCACGTGCATTGATGCTCTAAGTTGTAGGAACTCTGTACATTGTCCAGTCTTCAACATTTAACCAATTTTTGATCTTCTCATCAAGTGCGCTGACTCCAAACTGCTATATGACCTTTTTTCCATAATGACAACACTATATTAATTCATATACCTCAGTATAGCCAACTTGCCAACAAAGTCATCTGACTTAGTGTTAGTTTCCTTTTGTAGTTTTAATTTTCTCCTAGGCCTTTTTGTAGCCTTTCTTTCCCTAACATATGTTTTTTCCTTCACTGGTTCTGCTTCAACTTTCTTCTTTCCTCTCAATGTAGAGGTAAACTAAGTAGATGGTCTTACACCATAAGACAAGGGGTTTCCTTTTAAATTTTTATTTTCTTCCCCTTTGTTATTTAAGGCTCAACAATATCTTCCTGAGCTTCATCAATATCAAGAATGCCTAATTTTTCAGTTAATTCACTAATCATCTTACCCTTTTTCCTTATTTCTTTCTTTCTCCTTCACCTCTTCATAGGTGCCATACTAACTTGTTTTTATTGTTAGGAATGGGAACACTGAGAGGGGGGGTGAATCAGTGTTCACTATATCTTATTAATTTCTTAACTCTTGAATCTTAACTTGATTGCATAAGTACCAAAATGAACATCAATATAAACAAGATAAACAATCACAACACATAAAACCAATATGTTTATAGGGAAACCCAAATAGGTAAAACCCCTGGTGGGAATTGACACCCACTAAGAACTACACTAGTGTATTATGATCCTTATGAGAAGATATGCAACCCTATTAGGAGTTGTTCTTTACAAAGCTTTTAGCAGAGTGACCTAGTCAAAGGTCAGACCTGTATGCACCCTAAAATGGTCACCTAGACTTTGGGCCCCATTCTTGCAATTTATCAAATCCCTGAATCAAGATTTTCAAAAATCAACATTTTTCAATTATATCAATTTTCTTGATCAAATCCTATTTTTATCATTTTTTATTATTTGCCTTGGGATAACCATTTTACCCTAAAGTCTTTATTTATTTAGAAAGAATTTCCTCCCCTTTTAATAAATAAAAAGCCCCCACCTTTCCTCTTATCCTAAGTTGCACAAATAAAGCATTATTCTTATTTTATAAAAAGAAGAAAAGAACTTTTTGTCTCATATGGACACAAAAGTCAACTCTTATTTACTCATTGGAGGATATTTGTGCACATGGATTGCTTCTCTTTCAAGCTCCACCCTTGATTAAATCTTTTGCCTCTTAATCTCCATGGTCCATTCTTTCTCATTTCCTATAAAAGAAGAGCTCTCTTTCTCATTTTCATATGTATTTTTTAATACTAATGTTATGCTGTAGGTTTTCTAGGTCACTTTGAAGCTTTTTGAAGATTTGGAGCATTCTTGGCTTTTGCATCTACATTCCATTCTTAGTTTCATTCATGCATAGTAGCTTCATGTTTATGCTTTCATAGTTTAGATTTCCTTTCAAGCTTTAGAGTAACTCATCTAGTTTAACTAGGAAGGCTTGGTAATACTTGTACTTTCCTTTTCATAGCATAGCTTGTACTTTCATTTCCATAGCTTAGCTTGCATCTCTCATTTTTAGCTTGCATATTCATCTTAATCTAGTTTTCATTGCATTTCATAGTGATTCTTGGGGATATTGGCATTCTTTCCCTTGTCTTCATTTGAATCTTTCATTGTGTGTTTGACTAGCAAGGTCATTAGCTTAATAGCTCTAACTGAGAGCAAATTTTAAATAACCTTGCAACTCTATACATAGAGAGCTCTAGGTTGCTTCTAAGGTTTCCTATTCATGGATTCCATTGGATATAATGACTTAGAGAAGTGTACCTTTTGAGTGTGTACATTTTTGGTGCCCACCGTGGGGCATAGCATTATTGTTTTGTCCTTAATTTTCTGCATTTCCATCAAATTTTCATCAAATTTTAGCTTCATTTTCAGCTCTTGGGTTTTTCAGTCTCAGATTATCACACGATAGTTTTCTAGCATCACACGATAGTTCACGTATGGTGGTGTGATACTTTACTAGTTAAAGTATCACTCTATTTGAGACATTCTATCACCCTATTTGAGACATTCTGTCACCCACAGGTACAGTGAAGTATCACCCAGAAATATATTATCACCCCAATATATTGTAAAGTATCATGCGATATTTCTGGTGACTATACTGTCACCTATACTCGGTAGTGAGTTGTTTCTTGGTTCTTTCTTGCTGAATTTGGATCTAGTTAGCTTGCTGGTTTAGTTTGCTATGGTTAGATAGATTTAATTTGTAGATTTCATTTGAATTTTAATTTTGCTAACCTTGTGGGGCTAAAAGTTGTGCTTGTAGGTGCTCTTATTGCTTGATTATTTTCTTAAAAGAATGCATGTTAAAGCTTCAAATGCACAAGGGATACTAAAAATTTTTGTAGGGCTGCCCAAAGCATAAAAACCCAATCAAGTGCTTGTTGTTTATTTCATTTTCAAGTGTGGCAATTACTAGTTGTTTCATTTCATAGGAACATAATATCTTTTTGTAGGAATTCTTCGGTGGTAGGAGAAGTATGCTCTTCACCCTTGTGGTGAACCAGAAAATCTTGACCCATCTTTAGATTTTGAAAGCAAGAGGGTAATTGAAAATTTGCTTGGTGTGTTTGGGAGAAAACTTTGAGATAGGGGAGTATGCTCTTCACCCTTGTGGTGAAACAAAAACCTTGAATCTCATAAGTTGATCCATTCTTTGTTTAGATCTTTAGAATCCTTTTGCGAGCCTGCTCTTGAGCAATCAAGAGGAACGACCCAAGTGGGGACAAGCCTTTTGCCGGCTATTCTAACCCACTATAAAATCAAGGCTATCAAGGACACAAAAACTTGGTAGACGTAGTACTTGTCTTTGCTTGATGTGAGTACTTGTGGGATTGTGACCATGAGGAAAATGTTGAGCAAGAATGCTTAAGGTACTCTTGTGGCCGCGAGGTCCATTACTTGCTACAAGGTAAGGAGTCCCTTTGGGGAGTAAGAGGGGTATTATGAATGGAAGCCCTTATTAAGAACCATAGGTAGAGGCCACCCTATTTTACCGCTTAGCTTCTTGGTGCAAGGATTGATCCAAGTGGAATAACCCAAATCACCCCAAGATTACTCACCATCTGTGTTCCTTTGGTTGTGTCATTGGCACTTCCATAACAAAGCCAATATCTATTGTGGGTAACCATTTTGTGTGAGGTAATGGGACATCAAGTGTGGGCCAAGTTGTTAAGTATTGAGCCATTGTCTTTTTAGGCTAGAAAGTGCTTGAAGTGTTCTCATTGTGATATACCTGTGTAAACATTCTTGAACAACAAACATCATGGTAGTATTCATAGGATTTTTCAATTTGATATCACAATTACTTGTCTTGGCAAGGTTGCTTTTGCCCTTGTTTCAAGTGTTTGAAGACATGTTTGATCACCTACTATTTGCAAACCTATCAATTTACTATTGTCACTATGATTGAGACCGAAAAAAACCAACTTCAAACTGAAATTTGGACCAAATTGCCTTAAAAACTGAGATTTTAGCACTCACTAGTCAAGAATCATACGACACTAGAACAATATTGCTCTTTGTCCTAGAAAATATTGCGCGATAGTTCACCACTAGAAGACTATCACCTCGCTTGCCTAGAAAGTATCACCTGGGCTGCCTGGAAATTATCGCCCTACTTAACGCGAAGTATCACCTGGTCTAAAACTATCACCTTGTTAGCCTAGAAACTATTGCCCAGAATCTTTTTGATGTCTGCCTAATTCATGCAATTTTTAGTTTTCTCTTAGTTGACCAGATTTTAGTAAGTTTCATACCCTACAACTGAAAGCTTGTTTGTACCTCAAGTTTTTGGCTCTAGACATCTTGAGTTAGTAGCCTTTGACTTCACCAATGATTTTGCTTGTCATTAGTAAGGTAGGAATTGTCCTTGTTGACAAGATTCACCTTTAGATTCCTTGATTGCACACTTGGAGAGTTTGAGTACTCTTTTGTCCAAATCCATTTTCATATAAATTCAATTTTAATATATTTTGGTTAAATCATCCTCCTAATCCATATGTGCTAGGATACTGGAATCCTTTTGTTATGCACCACTATGGCAGTGTTGATTTATACCTTTTGTCAACTTTCTATTTCATCATCTCTCTTTTGGACGATTGAATATTTTCACTATCCTAGTTTGACAATCAGTGATTCATAAAGTTATCTTCTCACTAATGGTCTTTTCTTTCATGTCGGTTACAACAAGATACTAAGTGGGTCAAGGAAAACAACCTCAAGTAGTTTTTGAACAATTACCTTTAGTCCAAACTCGTCAAAAGTGAAAGGGGAAGGAACATATCTTCGATAAATCTCCTAGGAGTGCTTCAAAATTTTGGTTTGAGCCTAAGAGTAGCCTTAGTTAGCTAAGTACTTCTTTACCATCCTCTCAATCAAATATGGACATGAGCTGCACTTTGACTAGGAGACAAAGAGAAGCAATGCATCAAACTCTTGATGACATTTTTCAGAGACATAGGAGTAACATGTCATTCAATGATGACAATGAACCTGAATCACCTCCTATTAATTCAAGATATTTGGATACTCATCAACGAGCCAAAAGACACTATACACAAGCTCATCAAGATACACGGTCACAACATGAAGACCAAAACAACCAATCTTGTGATGCTCATGTGAATGCAGCTAACTTGTTCAATTGTTCAAGGCCAAGCTCTTCACTAAAGGAAACCTCAAGATATACAAGTGAGAGGCTAAAAAGTATTGGGTGAGAAAAGAAAGTGTTGGCATTAAGCAGGATTGCCACTAGTGACAACACTTATTTGCATTCTCAGTGCAAATGGAGTAGAATAGTGCAAACCGAGCAGAACAGTGCAAACTGAGCAGAACAGTGCAAACCGAGCAGAACAATGCAAACCGAGAAAGACAGTGCAAACCAAGCAAGACAGTGCAAACTGAACAAGATAGTTTAAACCAGCAGGATAGTGTAAACCGAGTAACATTATGTCTACCGAGTCACCAGTATTTACTGAGTTCAAAACCTACCGAGTGGTTAGTATGAACCGTGCCTTCACTTCTACTGAGTGCATGATGATGCCGAGTAATGCAGTGGACACCGAGTATCAGAAAGTCACCGAGTTAGTTTGTAGGAACCGTGTAACCATACTTGGGCCGACTTAGTGGCACTTATGTTTATTTTTCAAGCCGACTTTGTAATTGTAATTGTAATTAATTGTTTAGACTTGTATATAAACAATGTTGTAAAAATGCCAAGATATGTAATAAGTATGTATGTGAAAAAGAAAGAAAGGCAGAGATAAGCGAATTACAAAGGGCTATAGCAGTATAAGGAACAGCAAAGACAAATTCATCATAGAAGGTGATCAGTACATTAGCGAATCTCAATCAGCAATCCAGTTGCAAAGCAAGAGATCTACTGTTTCATCCTAACAGGTGAATCAGTACTAAAATCCTTTAACCGGGTAGACTTAATAGTCTTTTGTAAAATCTCTTTACCGAGTGCATACTTCATTATATGTTTGTAAATCCTTTAACAGGGTGGATTTAGCAATCCTTATTGGTCCTAGCAGGGCAGATCATCAGAAGTGATCAAATTGTAAGCCTTAACTGGCCAACTTTATACTACAGTACTAAAGCTTTGTGGGTTTCATCCCCACCCCAATTTTACTTTCTTTTGGAAGGTTTTTGGGTAACCAAATCTATGTGTCATTGTTGTGAATGCTTTTAAGTTTCATGCTTTCTATATGCAAAAGGTTAAAGTGAATTATATGTTAATACATCTGTAATTGAAAGAAAATTTGGAGTTACTGATTCACCCCTCCCCTCTCAGTAACTTGGCTAATTCCTGAATATTTCCAACAGAAAGCCTTCTTAATTGAGCAAGCTACAAAAGAAGAAAGATTTAGGTTCCTAGAGGAGGAACAATGAGCCTTGTTGGACATAGAGAGAAGGGTCACACAAGAAGAATGGGATAGGCTCTTAGCCCAACAACTTAATGCACAATTCAACAATAGGGGTACCAATAGTGGAAACAACTCTCCACCCTCTACTCCCTCAAGAACCCCAAGAAATAGAAGGCAGTCAAGGACTCCTTCAAGATCTCCTAGTCCTAGAGGGAGTAGAATTTCACAACATAGGAGAACACCTCCTAGAAACTCAAGACAACCCTCCCAACAAGCTCATCATGGCTCTCAACATGGAGGAAGTAGTACAAGTTTTGACGATCAAGATTTAATGAGAATGTAGCAAGAACCGCTATTCCAACAATACATGGAAAAATACCTTGATCAAAATAAGGATAAGTTCCTAGAGAACTTGATTAATAAAGGTGCGAGGGTTCCTTATAATTTTGATGTCGATAGGAGAATCAAGAAACAAAGCCCCTCACAAGAAGAAGAAATTAAGAAAATCAAGAAAATGATGGAGAAAATGATGGCTCCCAAGAGTTCCTTCAACCTTGATTCTATTTGTCCTAATCCTTTTGATAGGAGTGTGAGCATGATAGATTTTCCTAGGAAAATTGAATTTCCCCAATACAACAAATATGATAGTAATGGTGACCCACATGATCATGTGCGTCAATTTTATACTATGAGTTTTGAATTTCACCATGAAGATTCCTATCTGATGAGATTATTTCCAAGGAGTCTAAAAGGTCAAGCTATGGAGTGGTTTACCAACATAACCCCTCCCATCAAAACTTTTAAAGAACTAGTCCACATATTTGTGCAACATTTTGCCTACAACTTATCAAGATTAGTCACCAGCTTGATTTGTGTAATTTGAAACAAAATCAAGGGGAATCCTTCGTTACATTTTTACAAAGGTGGAGATGATTATGCTCCTGGTATTCTAGGATGATTCTTGAACATGAGAGAATTGATATCATTGTGAGCAATTTAGTACCTAAGATGTGGTATGAGGTTTGAAAGATGGTCTTTGATTCATTCGACACCATGGTTGAAACCACATGTAGAATAGAGGATGTCTTAAAAGAGAAAGGTATTTTGACTAAACAACATAATAACAACAATAGTCAAAATAATAACCCTCATAAGGACAAAAGAAAGAACTCACACTAGAATAAAAATAAGCAAGTAATCAATGACGGAGTTGTTGACTCTTCCCAACCAAAGGATCAAGGTGTCCTTCATTTGTCCAATGTGGTTCAAGCTATGAAGCTTAACACATCCTCTAACCAACAAGAGCATAAACAAAGATATCAAGACAAACCCAAAAAGGAAAAGTGGTAGTTCTCTAATCTTGGGGACTCTTATGAAGATGTTTTTGAAATGCTTATTGATAAAAATATTTCACAACCACAAGATGCAACAAAATTTGACATACCTGACATTAAGCCATATTGGTGGAATGAAAAAGCTTACTGTATATTTCATAATGACATTAGACATGACATAGAACACTGCTAGAAACTTAAACATCTCATTCAAGATCTTATTGAAAATGACAAGCTTGAGATTGATGGATTAAAAACCAATGCAGATCATAAAGTGTTTAAGGAACCTTTGCCTAAATATGATAAGGTGGAAACCTCTAAACCCAAAGATGGTAAAGCTACAATCAACTATACCTATACATCTACAGAGAATATTATCAATATGCTTGAAGTTGTGGATGAAAATGTCAACATGCTATGAAACAAAGATTCTTATAGTCATGGTGTGGATTATCCCCCTATGTTTGATGAAGAACCCATGGTGGTGCTCAGAGGTCCTCACTTTCAAAAGTCATCTCAAGCTCTTAATGTTGTCACCAAAAGCCAAGGTCAAGGTCCTATGATCATTAGAGGTCCTAATTCCAACCCGTCTAGCAAATCAAAGCAAGTGACATCCAAGAATGTCACCACCAAGTCAGTAGTTAATATAGAAATGAGCTACAATCTTGTTGATTAGTTACAAAGAACACTAGCTCAAATCTCAATTTTTGAGCTCCTAGAGTTGTCTCCAAGACATAAGCGTGTCCTTGAAGATGCTTTGCGTACAGCCAATGTCCCTAACAACATAGACATTGATCAATTCCAAAACATGGTAAATCACCTTGCCAGCCCACATTACCTCACATTCTCAGAAGAAGATGACAAAGCCTTGATCCATCCACATAATCTTTCCCTTCACATTGAAGTCATGATTCACAAGACCCATGTCAGGTGTGTGTTGATTGATGGGGGTGTTGGGCTCAATATTTGTTCCTTGAGTTTGTTGAAAATACTGGGTTACTCAGAGAAAGTTATCGATACTCACAAGAAAATAACCATCAAATCCTATGATGAGGCAGAGAGAAGCTCCAAAGGCTTGGCCATCCTTCCTGTTAGGATTGGCCCCATTGAAAAGGACATCTTGTTCCAAATTATTGATGCTAGTCCTTTAGTCTATAATATTATACTTGGTAGACCGTGGATCCATGACATGCAAGTAGTTCCATCCACCTACCACCAATGTGTCAAGTTCCCCTATAATGGAGTAGAAGTTTGTATACCTGAGGATAGCACATTATTTGTTAATGCAATTTCAGCAGGGACCCATGTTCCTCTTAATCAGGAAGTAGAAAATTTTGATGCAACTTTGGCACAATGTCAGAATAAGTTCAAAACCATAGACCTTGGTATGGGTGGTTATCACATTGACTCCTTCACAAAGCTGCCAGTCTCACCTAGGTCCTATGGTAAACCTTCATAGGAGATGTATCCCTCATCCTCAGCAATGACTCTATTTGATACATTTGTAGATTCTTCAATACCCATTCAAGATGAAAAAGAGGAAGTAGATATTAGAGACTAGATTTACAAAGAGGAAAAATACAAGCACAATGAAAAATTTTCTCCATCTCCTAAGACTTATGGGAAAGGATATACTTTGGTCAAAACTATGGGTTACCCAGGTCATGGTCCTCTCAGTCATAGACTAGATGCTAAGGTTGAACCACTCAATCATACTCTTTTTGGATGCAGATCTAAGACAACAATTGGCCTAGGTTTTGAAAGTTAGAACAAGAAAGTTACCCCTATCCTAGCTGCAATGGATAGTGATGATGAATACATACCCAATGTGCAAAATCAACAAGATAGGTATGAAGATTGGATCCCTTCCACCAATCTCCTCTGGGGAGATTTAGATACTACAGTTGATAATCCACTATTGAAGATCATGTTGAGGATCCTATTCAATAGACAAAAGACATTCAAGAGGGTGTTACCCTTGGTGACATCAAGACTTCTACATCAAGGCCTAAAAAATATGGTTGGTGTAAACATCCCAGTCAGGATTCAAATATGAACTCACATGAGTATGAGTGGGAGACTCTTTCTAATTGTTCTATAGTTGACATGGACATTATTTTTGACCATACATATAGTTCCCAATCCAAGGTAGCTAACGAGTCTAGTATAGGATTAGAAGATTGGAATCCACAAGTCACTTTAGTGGATGATGCTTCACTTAGTAGGATAAGTCCTGATTTGGGTACCTTAGAGGGATACTTGACAAATCCTAACTCTGTAATCACCAGAGATGATACCATTTGCATACACAATATTGAACCAGTCATTGACCTACCCCTTGCCAATCCTCACTTAATTGATTGGTCTCAGCACTATCAAGAGCCTCATCTCCTAACTTTTCAAAATGACTATGAAATAGCATGCTACCTAAACACCCTTGAACCTATAGTATCTTCCACCAGCAAGCCAACTACAAGTATGATCAAACCAGATATCAAGTACCTTAGTCACAAAATGAAAAGAAAAGAAAAAAAGAATAAGAGTTTTGATGGTGAAAACCACTATGTGGCGGTATCAGAACCTAAAAAAGTAAAAATAAAGGACATATCAGAGGGTGAAAACCTCTCTGAGGCACTTAAGAATGAGGTACTTGATCATCTTCCAAGCTATTTTTAGGATAGGTCTTTAGTACTTATTGAGCCTACATAACCAGTTAATCTGAATACACCAGAGGCTCCACAAATAGTTCATTTGGCTCAATCATTGTCAACACAAGAAAAAGAGGCATATACCAAGTTCCTACAAAGAAAGAAAATTAATTTTTCTTGGACTTACTTAGACATGCCAGGATTGGACACTAGTCTCATTATGCATCATTTGTCCATAGCTCCAGGAATCAAACCAGTAAAATAGAAATTGAGGAAAATGCATCCTCACATAGCTCTCCTTGTCAAAGCTGAATTAGAGAAGCTCCTCAGTGCAAGATTTATAAGAGCCATTGATTATGACGAATGGATATCCAATATTGTACCAGTTTCAAAACATGACAAGTCCATTCATGTTTGCATAGACTTTAGGGATCTTAATAAAGCATGCCCAAAGGATGATTTTCCACTTCCAAATATAGACATGATAGTGGACATGACTGCAGGCTATGAGATCTATTCTTTAATGGATGGATTTTCTGGGTATAATCAAATCAAAATAGCTCCTGAAGACCAAGAGAAAATTGCATTCACTTGTGCATGGGGAACCTATTGCTAGAACATCATGCCATTTGAATTAAAAAATGTCAGAGCTACATATCAAAGAGCTATGACTACTATTTTCCATGACATGATGCATAAGAACATGGAAGACTATGTGGATGACACCTTGGCAAAATCCAAGAAAAGGGATACACACCTTGCTAATTTGGAAGTAATTCTAGATCGTATGGAACAGTTTCAACTCAGATTAAATCCAAAAAAGTGTGCATTTGGAGTTACCTCTGGCAAACTCTTAGGATTTATCATTTCAACTAAAGGAATAGAGGTGGACCCAGAAAAAGTTCAAGCAATAATGGATATGCCACCTCCCACAAACATCAGTCAAATGAGGAGTCTTCAAGGATGCATTTAGTTTATAACTAGCTGATAGAGCTCAACCCTTTAATAAGACTTTGCATATAGGGGTTAAATGTGTCTGGAATAAGGAATGTCAGGAAAGCATGGATCAAATCAAATAGTACTTGGCTAATCCTCCAATCTTAATGCCTCCTATCCCAGGAAAACCACTTATATTATATGTCTCAGCAATAGAATCTTCTCTGGGGGCATTATTGGCTCAACTTGATGATACTAGAAAAGAAAGAGCCGTATATTATATCAACTATACTCTTGTGTCATATGAGGTTAACTACACTAGTATTGAAAAATCTTGCCTAGCGGTGGTGTTTGCTTCCCAAAAGTTGCGACATTACATGCTTGTGCATACAATACACCTCATAGCCAAAATTGATCCTCTAAAATACTTTCTTGGTAAGGCTGCTCTCATGGGTAGACTTGCTAAATGGATGATGATTCTTTCAAAATTTGACTTAGAGTATGTTGAGCATAAGGCTATAAAAGGATAGGCCATTGTAGACCAATTGGCTGATTTTCCAATTCAAGACAAAGTATCAATTTAAGTTGAATTTCCAAATGAGCACATAATGTACATGACTGCAAGAACATGGAAGATGTTCTTTGATGGTTCTTTCATGCAAAATGGTTTAGGTGTTGGAGTGTTATTTGTCTCTCCTCATGGATATACTATTCCTAAGTCCTATAAGTTATTGTTCCCATGCACAAACAACATTATTGAATATGAGGCCTTGAAAAATGGATTGAAAATGGCCATAGAATGGGGAATTATAGAGCTACACATTTATGGGGATTCGCAATTGATTATCAACCAAGTTAATGAAGAATATCAAACAAAGGATGAAAAACTGATACCCTATAAGAAGATGGTTGATTCATTGTGCTGATACTTTACCTTTGTTACATTTCAACAAATCCCTAGAGTAGAGAATAAAGTAGCTGATGCTATGGCTACATTAGCTTCACTTCTTTAGCTAGAACAACATGAGTCTAGATTTGAATTCCTGGTGGAAGAGCTACATTACCCTATTTTTAACTCCTTAGAAAGCCATGTCATTTGTACCTTGTTTAGCCATGAGTCATCCCGCTATGGTGCCATTCATTCATATCTCTATGATGGTATTATTCCCAAAACCTTCAATCATTCTAAAAGAAGAAACCTTGTGCATAATGCCTCTTGCCATACCCTTATCTTTGGTGATTTGTATAGGAGGGGTTTAGATGGGACACTTCTTAGGTGTCTAGAAAAGGATGAGTCCAACCAAGCATTATTTGACATTCACGAGGGCATTTGTGGAGGACATTCCAATGGTCTTGCCATGGCCCAATGGTTGCTTAGGGTGGGGTACTATTGGCCTACCATGCAGACAGATGTAGTAGCTTTTACTAAATCTTGTGAAAAGTGTCAGAAACATGGAAACCTGATACATGCTCTAGGCAGGGAGCTTATTCCTTCTATTTCTCATTGGCCATTTCAGCGCTGGACCTTTGACCTTGTTGGTCAAATTCATCCCAACTCATTAGGTGGGCACAAATTCATTATTACTATTACTCATTACTTTACCAAATGGGTAGAAGTTGTCCCACTTTCTGTTGCCTCAGGCAAGACAATTTCTTTGTTTATTTTGAATCATATCATCTATTGGTATGGAGTGCCCTCTAAGATAATCACTGACTATGGGGGTCAGTTTAAAAATAAGGACCTTAAACATCTCTGCAAGAAATTCAAGATAAAACAACATTGGTCCTCCATTTAATTCCCGCAAGGAAATGGACAAGCAGAGGCTTCAAATAAGACCATTCTCAAGATTCTCCATAGAACAGTTCACAAGAATGGTAGAGATTGGCACCTACAGAAAAATCTAGCCTTGTGGGCCTACAGAATGAGTATTCATACTCCAACAAGAGCTACACATTTTTCCCTCACTTATGGTGCTGAGGTAGTGTTACCTTTAGAGGTAGAGATCCCTTCACTTAGAGTCTCTCTCAAAGGTTTAGTGATAGATGAAGACTACTGCGCCATGAGGTTGCAGGAACTAGAACTTCTAGATGAAATGCATAAAGTATCTTTTGATCACATAAGAGTCTACCAAAAGCGTATGTCGAAAGCATTCAACAAGAAGGTTCACCCTAGAGAATTTCAAGTGGGGGATCTTGTCCTATGAGAAAACCCTAAGAACCAACAAAATAGAGAACAAAAAGGGAAGTTTGAACCTAATTGGCTTGGACCATACATCATTACTGTTGCTTTTGGTACAGGTGCTTACTTACTATCTGATGAAAAGGGAGAGTAGCTTCCTGATCCTATCAATGTGTTGCACCTAAAGAAGTTCTATTCATGATGCCTATTCAATCTGGGGGCATCTTTTGTACATAGTTATTGATCCTGAAAAAAATTCATATATGATGTTGAAAAAATCCTTAAAAAAGGCATATAAAGTCTTGAAAAAATACAAAAAATAAAAAAATGCAAAAAATTCAAAAAAATAGAAAAAGTGCCTTGGTGAAAACTTGGAAACAGGCACCTTTGTAGCAAAAATACAAAAAAATTGAAAAAATCAAAAAAAGATCTCCAAGTGGTGAAAACTTAGAAATAGGTGCTACTTGAGGCCTTTGCACCCTTGTCTTTTAGCATGCGCTCTTGATACTTAGCCTTTCTCCATCATGACTTAACCTTGTTGCATTGGTTTGGAATTGGTTTTTGTCATTTTCTAGGGGGCATAACTGTGTTAGCTTTGGTCTCTAGGATGCGTTGGTCTTTAGGACATCTCACAAATGGTGTTTTTCAACACCACCCAAATAGTGTTTTTCAACACTACCCTAGCATCGAGTGTTTCTCAACACTTATCAGTTATCCTACCCTATAGTTTAGCATAATATGACATTTCCACTAGCAGATGTGATACTCAAAGATTGATTCTATGACCTACACACATGCACTTAAACACTTGACTCGCTGAGACTTGTTTGACTTTGTTTTCCTTGTGTGTTGTCTATGATGATTTCTTTGATGAGTGTTCTCTTCCTATGATAGTTTTTGATGATGCATAGCTAGAAGACTGAGGGCATGAGGACATGTTTTATTTCTTTTTTTTCTTGTGGGTATATTTTGTTTTTACTAATTGTCATTAGCATTTATGCTTGATCCACTTGACACCTGGGATCTACAAGGTATTATCCTTGACTGTTTTATCTGAGTGCATGCTTATAGCCATCTTGATCTTCTTATGTCTTGATGCAAGAATAATCTCGATATAAAAACTTAGGTAATCTCACTGCACTAGTCATCTTAACCTACATGTCTTTGGTGCCTAGGTGGGATTTCCACATTCTATCTAATATAGATCATATTCATATACCCATAGTCATACTAGTGTGTATTGTATGATCTTGTGACGCTACCAATAGAGCTCAATGATGATTATTAGATGTCTATTAGCATTGTGACCTTGCAAGTCAACCACTTTCCATAGTAGCCTGCATTTTTAGGTTCATGATAGTTAGTTTTGCACCTTGCATATGGAGAGAGCTCTCCTTTTATCTTTCATGGACTAGTTGGTCAACTGCGATCACCATTCCTATTCTTGATCATCTCTTTTGCTCCTTGTCTTTAACATCACATCCTATTCCTGTCATCACAAGGAGTTAATCTTATCATCATATCTATATAAAAAAGAGATCATTTTCAGAAACATGAGTCTATATCATACACATGAGAATTAAACATACATCTATGAGAGAGAATATACATGCGCATATAAACATACATTTTGAGCAATATGACAAGACAATATCAAAACTAAAACATCCATCACAAGTGAGACAAATGACATAGATACATCACAAATCTAGTAATCTCATATATATATGAATGTCATAAGACAATATACAAAATGAGATACCAAAATTTGGATCAAAGTCTCAAGATATGTCTAAAACATCTAAAACCTAAGCGCTAAACCTAGGACTCGCTAGCACCATCATGTGGAGTTGATGGAGGAGGAGGTGGTGCCACTACCCTGTCTAGTACCATATCCAGCATCCCTACCCTCCGAGAGTATGTTGGTGCTCTCTGACCCTCTAGAATAGCCTAAAGATAGAGCCCATGATAGTACATAGCTCTCACTACCTCCCATCAGATCTCTAATGCATCCGTCTATGCTAACCTCTCCCAGTGTGCTATCTCTGCCCTGAGATCATATAGCTGCTGATCTCTCTTCACTCTTAGATTAGTCAACTGTTGCTCTCTAATAGCTATCATGATCCTAAGCTACTGCATCTCTATCTCTAGAGCATGTATCCTAGCTCTTAGGTCCTCTCCTCCTCCAGGTTAATCCTACCTATCCTCTACCTATCGGTGAACTGATCTCACCACATCCTCACTCTCATTAGTAGAGCTCCATCCCTGTGACCATTTCCAGCCACCTGATTGAGATCCATCCCCTATCCCCCTCACTCTCCCTCTCCCTCTCCCTCCACCATATCCTCCATCCCTGCCATCATCATCATCCCCCTGAGCTGCTGGATGTGCATCTAGAACTGTGAATTGAGGGAATGGAACCCTTTGCCACTCTGCTCTATAGGCAGCATTAGCCCCTACATCTGCCATGTCTGGGAGATACTCCTAGGGCTCTCTCCGGATGGCTATTATATCATGTACTACCTATTGGTAATCCAACATTGGTAGCCAACCCTAACCCTCCTCATCCCTAGCCCAGGTGTATGTAGTCATCTCAGTGGATACTCGCTGCTACCACCCAAACTGCCACCATACCCGAGTGATGAAAAATCTCTCAATCATCTCTGTATGCCAACCTACTAGTGGTTGACTACATATCATGTAACTAAGCTCATCCTCTGCATCTCCCCATACCTCCACAACCCTGTACAGCCTCCACTGGAATGAGGTAAGCTCATCTAGTATCCTCCTATAGTACATCACATCCCCGCTATGAGGCTATGATAAGAATTCTACATACCTATATATGAAGGGATGTCTCCTCTCCCTTGGCTGTACTCAGGGGTGCACCACAGTGATGTGCTCCCATGCCCAAACCTATGCTAAGATAGTACCACATGCCCATGTCTTACTATCGTGGTAGATAATCTCATGTAACTCATGGTACATGTCTACTAGTATGGCTAGGCCCCATGCCATCTGACATGGGTGTGCTACTAGATCCACTAACAATCTACCCCATCCCATTGGAAAACACTTCTGACTCCTGTCAGTGATAAGGGCCTATGCTATAATGGATGTAACAATGTAAGGTACTGGGAAGTCCTTGCCAAAATCATCCATCAATTAGTCCCAACTGACATGTCTATCTATAATGGTGACATCTTGGAACATGCCCTAGATGGTCCATCATCCCTTAGTAGCATCCTAATCATAGTATACCTATGTCATCAAACAATCATGTCAATTTATATTATATGGAAACTTCTCATTTACAACTATCTATAAACATAATTATACTCACAGGATCACCATGGCTCGGTACTCAGAGTATCCGATACATGTCCTCCAGTGTGATTGATGCCTCTCCAGTAGGCTGATGGAAGGTGTTGTGCTCTCTATGCCATCTCTTAGCAAGTGTAGTCAACAACCCATGATCAGCTCTAATGTAGGGTAACTATAGCAAGTACTCGAAGCCCATAGCCCTTAGATCTGCCTTGCTCGGATGATCTAGATCTCGGACAAATTGTAACCCCATCACCTTCAATGCTCTAATGAGTAGCGCTAGAAAGAAATCTTGTAAACTATTGGAGCTTTTTCTTGCAGGACCAAACTTGAATCAAATGGTTGGGCTTGAATCATAGGTTAGGCACTCAAGCTTGACAAGAAAAACAATCCAATTGATGAGGATAGAGAGAAATCCTCCTTCTTCTTTGAGCTCCACATTCACTTAGGCGGGTATTACCTTATCTACACACTCATGCCATCCTTTTGGTGAATAAAAGGACTACAAATAGATTAGTGTGGAATAGCCTTCAAACCCCTTCAGGTAACCTATACCCCAATGAAGCCAATTCATATACAAATAGCCCTATTTACACAGAATGAGTCTGAAGACTAGAGAGGAACTCCTACTAATACCACCAACATGAAAATGGTATTGATATTTAAAGATGCAAAAAATAGTCCAAACCCATCAAACACTTAGCTCAACTGAATGTACTATTCCTTGATCAGTGCCATTATCCATTAGGCAGACCTCACATACAAAAAATAAAACATGAACCAACTATTGTCAAAGACTCATAGCCATAAATATAAATGTTCCAACGCATCCAATACTTGTAAGATCCTTCTGTAGATAACCAAGATGAATCTATGTCCCTTGTAAAGTAAATTTCACTTGATCCTAAATCAAGAACTAAAGACAAGAACATATGCAAAGGTAACCCTATGCAATGGATCAGAAAATCCAAAACTCACATGAATGACACCAAGGAGAGACTTGTAAACATTAAACAGTTATATTAAGTATGATGAGTCATGTACATGATCAAAGTAGGATAGAGATCAAACCACTTCAATAACCTGCAAAAGACTTCCAAAAATTCTATTCAGCTTACATGCAATGTGACATAGTTTTCTATTTCCCTGCAATTGACAAAATTTAGAACCCTTAAACTATCAAAAACCTCCTACTTATACGACCAGCTATCTTGGAATTCTCTAGGAGAATGCAACAAGTTTGGGACAGCTAGGGTTAGGGTTTCAACCACCCAACCTACTAGAAATAATCATGAATTTAATTCAGGGGTGGGAAACACATCCAATCTAGGAAAGAGGAAATCCTGAACTGATCCTTAATTATGAAAGTCTTCTCTACAAGTACAAAGGATCACAAAATGAGGCTCAAAAGGACACCCTGCAACATGCCTTGAGCCACAACTGTAATGTACATGCTCTACAAATGACCAGTAGACATCCTAGACCACACTACAAATAGAAAACCAATCACTTCTCACCAAACAGGGTTGTTTTTGCATTGAATTAAATAAAAATGGTACCTTCTATCGCTGGAAATTCTTAGAAATTCATATTTGAATCTCAACGGTTATTTCTTTGGCACCTACAGAGAAATGACAGCCAAAATTTAAACCTTTACCAACTTTAAAATGCAGCCATCTGATCAATCTCCCCTCGCGGGCTTTATGACTTTCCTTAAAAGTGGTCCTAGTCAAACTTAGCGAATTGGCGACAAAGAACCTTCGCCAATTCATGAAACACTTCGCTCCTTTGCTAAATAATTTAGCAACTTCCTGACTACCATTCACCAAATCACCAAATAAACTAGCGAATCACCTTTTTTATGCGCGAACATGTGAACACATTGAATTTTGTCGGCACTGCCAGATCTTTATCCACTCCGCCAAACCTCAGACCCCACTTGGGTCTGCTTGATGCCACCTGTCACCACGCTATTCATTGTATCCACCTGGTCACTAACACATGACCCACCTTTACAAGCCTTCAAAATCAAACAACGGGTGCATGATCGCATAGCCAAGAAATGGGCTATGTGATCATGCGACAACCCGCCAACACTACAACCACTACCTGCCCTTAAGTATCGGACCCACCATGTGTATCCACCTCAGCACTTGCCGGCCAATAAAAATCATGCACATCAGCATCTCCTGGGAAATGGACCCACTACCTTTCAACCCTTTTAAATGCTGCAAGATCAGACGGTTGTCACCTGATCGCAAGGGGAAACAATATTCCTTGTAGTCATGCAGCAATCGTAGGATTGAAAGGGCTTGGACAATCGTGCCCACATCTCTACCCTACATCCAATAGAACCTTGCCAGCCCTGCATTCAGAAAACACCACTTCACCACCTACTACTGGGCCCCAGGGACATGTGTCAACTATTCGCATGATCGCATAGCCAAAAACTAGGCTATGCAATCATGCGACAGCCAACCAAAGGCTGCCACATGACTACCAACAGGACCACACCCCTCCACCAATGGGCCCCACACGCAAGGAAGGAACCGATCGCATGGTCGCATGTCAAAAATTTCTAACATGTGATCATGTGACAACCAATCAATTTAAAGCCTTTGAAGACTCAGGCCCACCATCCATCGCACTTGCATAGTTAGGGAACACTAGCAAATAGGAAACTATGAGGTCGAAAACACACAGGGTTTTCGGCAAAAGGTCAAAAACACACAAGGTTTTTAGAAAAAGATAAGCGCACAAAATCTAGAAGGCATAAGGTCGAAAATAACAAAATTTTTCACATAGACCGAAAACATCATAGATTTTTAAAAACACTGTGGGTTTTCGACACTATGGCAGATTCTAAAAATATTTTCCTGCAGACCTTAGAACTTGAATAACTTTCTGGATTTTGCAATTCAGCATGTGCAATTTGGACTAGAGCTTGGCGACACAATGAAGAACATAGGGATAAGAACACACAACATGAAATCAAGTGGATTTTCATCACACATTAAAACTATGACTTGTAGGCATGGCAGGACAACATGACAAACATTTGCAGGGAACAGGCCATTTTCAAAGGATTTTGCTATGATAGAAAAATAGCCTAATAGTGGCTCTAGTTGGGGACATGTATCTCTTGCAGGTACAATGAGGACCTCAGATCTTTAGGAAGAAGCGAAACACCCACTAGAAAAAGCATAGAGACCTCAAAAAACACAGGGAACAAGAAAGAAAGACACACAATAGGAAAAGGGAAAACTATACAAAGATTTATAGTATTTACAACCAGGCTTAAGGCCCCAAAATTATGATCAATACTTGCCTCTGTCAAACAAAAAAATTTCATCTCCACAAATCAGAGATAAACTGAAAATTTTGCTTCCATGTGACTGATCAAACTTATATCCATCCTTCCATAATTTGAAACAAGAAAAATCAGCATGATCAATTTGAGGACCAAAATGGAAATCATACCAACTTTGAAAAGAAAATGGCATATGCATGTTGCATTCCTTAAATAGGAAAATGCTAAAGGAACTGCAACATAAATCACCTTCAAATTTACCACCACATTCAGGAAGCTTACTGTCCAACTGAAAAGAAAAACTCTCCAGCTCTATCAAACTGTTAGTGCAATCGCTATTGGATCCATTCGTACCAGAAATTTGCACCTCCAAGGAGAAGATACACTGATCTTCATGCAAACATTGATGGAACTCATCACATGGGACATGATCACCGAACATAGGAGCAACCTACATTTTGTCAACAACTGACAAAACTAAAAATTGTAGATAGGTGGGAAGAGAAACATCAACCTGTCCATGAGATGGTGAAGCTTGAGTAGCTGAGAGGCCATCCTTCCATGGCTTAGCAAAAGATTCAAAATTAGAAGAGGATTTAGAGTCCACACAACTTTTCCAATCAGTACTCAAAACAATATCAGGGACCACTAAGTCACTTGAAACTAAGAAAACACTGGCAACCTCATCATCTGACACATCATATATAATAGGGTTTCTGCCTGGTGGTGCTGGGGTAAGAAGGGGAGAAGAGGCACACATTTCAAAGTCAGATCCCATTGACTCATGTTCCATATCAAAATCAATGTGTGCTAGATGTAAGAACTTAGATTCATCCCTCCTTGCATACTTGAGATATTCACAAGACAGGAGATCTGATATTTATTCACTGTGAAGTGAACAATAGTCCACAAGAACACCCTCCTCTGACATACAATCATCAGCAACATATTCATCAATCCAATCCTCTTCTTCATCTGACTGATTGCAAAAACTTTCTACCCCATATTGAGAAAAGGCATCACTCTCATGACTGCAAGAAAGAGTGTCAACACCTGACACATCTCCTTCATAAATTTCATCATTCTCAATATCAACAATAATGAGCAAAGCCCCAAGTGCATCTTCAAGTTCAAGACTACCATCACCAAGTACCCAATCCCTAATACATATATAATGCTCTTCCCACAAGGCATTTGACCAATTGGTTGATTCAGGAAAACAAAAATTCAAGAATAAACCAACGAAGTCAGATTTAGGAAACTCAACATCCTTAGGAAGCTCATCATATACTTCACAAAATTTATCATAGAACAAGGATATGGATAAATCCTTTCTACTTCCCACTTTTAATCTTACTAATCTTATGCAATCCCTAAGAATGCCCTCCTCAAGGAAAGCCAGCTCCTTATTCAACTTATCCATTAAACTTAATGCAATACTTCCATATAATTCTGTCAAACTGCAACTGAAAACTTGAAGTATGCTAACCTCTACTCACACCTTATCCCTCTTTTAGTGCTTGATCACTTTATAAGGAAAATTTAAAACTTGAGAAATACCTGGGAAAATCTTGCAGTAGAAGACCTTGTTGACTGAAAGGAAGGTCAGATCTAGAGCTCTCCATGCAGCTCCATCAAATTTTGCAATGTAGAGTCACCACCTCCTTGAAGAGGAAAGTATTTCACTGATTTGTGTATCTCTTCCAACCAACCAAAACTCACCAGGATAACATGCACTGTTTATCAGAAGGAACACTGATCAAACAGAGAAAAATCAAAGCCGCCACTCACAACTAGGTGAGAAAATATCAGTAAATGCTTTATTTGTTCATCCGATTCTATTCTTTCAACCAAGACTCTGGGACAATCCAGCCAAGCAACAGAGCTTGCTGTCTTTTACTCCTTCCCCAGCAGAGTCGCCATCTTGTTGGAGCTTTTTCTTGTAGGACCAAACTTGAATCAAATGGTTGGGCTTGAATCACAGGTTAGGCACTCAAGCTTGACAAGAAAAATAATCCAATTGATGAGGATAGAGAGAAGGTTATGTGCAAGATCATGAGGGGCCAAAAAGTGGCGATGTCAGTTCAAAACTTTGACAATGCAACTAACGACTTTTTTTTACCCGAATTTGATAAATTGAAAAAGGTATCTTAAGGAAATTATCAGCTTTCTAATGATATAATTGCTGTCAAATTTTGAATTCGGTAAGTAATTATTAGTTATTTTCTAATTGAGCTACCTCTAAAGTGCCGATTTATATACTGATTAAAAAATGACTATAACTTTCAGATGGTATAACATTTTTGAAATCTAAAAAATACGTCACATTCTATGCTTCGCCTACTATTAGGAAAATAAAATAAAAATTAAGTTTTGTAAAGTTTTGAAAGAGTTAAGGTGGTTAGACATGAGAGTTTTTTTATTCTAAAAATGTTGTAGCAAAAAATTTATAATTAATTATTTTTTTAGAATAAAATTACAAAAAAATATGTGTCACATCCGAGCATGAGTCTACTACTTATATATAAAATCTTATAATAAAATATTATCATTTGATTATGATTAAGGTGGTCAAACATACACCTTATTTTTTTCTTAAAATTTTTGTACTACTACATTGAAATCTATACTTTTCACCAATCATACTAACTTTTTCTCAAAAAAGGCCTAGTAGTTTAGAAACTATATTCAATTTTCTATAGATTCTATTCTTACAACTTTTTGATATTATGTTCATAGCTAGTTGAAATTTTCACGTCAAGTTGACTAACCCTGATTTGCTAATTTTTCATTGCCACTTAAGGGCATAGTTTGGCCCCTCATGATCTTGCACATACCCAGAAATCATCCTTCTTTGATCTCCACATTCACTCAGGCAGGTATTGTCTTATCTACACACTCATGCCATCATTTTGGTGAATAAAAGGCCTGCAGACAGATTAGTGTGGAATAGCCTTCAAACCCCTTTAGGTAACATGTACCCCAATGAATCCAATTCATATACAAACAACCCTATTTACCCAGAATGAATCTGAAGACTAGAGAGGAACTCCTACTACTACCACCAACATGAAAATGGTATTGATATTTAAAGATGTAGAAAATAGCCCAAACCCATCAAACACTAAACTCAACTGAATGTACTATTCCTTGATCAGTGTCATTATTCATTGGGCAGACCTCACATACAAAAAATGAAACATGAACCAACTATTGTCAAAGACTCATAGCCATAAATATAAATGTTCTAGCCCATCCACTACTTATAAGATCATTTTGTAGACAACCAAGATGAATCTATGTCCCTTGTAAAGTAAATTTCACTTGATCCTAAATCAAGAACTAAAGACAAGAACATATGCAAAGGTAACCCTATGCAATGGATCAGAAAATCCAAAACTCACATGAATGACACCAAGGAGAGACTTGTAAACATGAAACAGTTATATTAAGTATGATGAGTCATGTACATGATCAAAGTAGGAAAGAGATCAAACCACTTCAATAACCTGCAAAAGACTTCCAAAAATTCTATTCAGCTTACATGCAATGTGACAGAGTTTTCTATTTCCCTACAACTGACAAAATTCAGAACCCTTAAACTATCAAAAACCTCCTACTTATACCACTAGCTATCTTGGAATTCTCTAGGAGAATGCAACAAGCTTGGGATAGCTAGGGTTAGGGTTTCAACCACGCAACCTGCTAGAAATAATCATAAATTTAATTCAGGGGCGGGAAACACATTCAATCCAGGAAAGAGGAAATCCTGAACTGATCCTTAATTATGAAAGTCTTCTTTGTAAGTACAAAGGATCATAAAACTAGGCTCAGAAAGATACCCTACAACATGCTTTGAGCCACAAATGCAACGTACATGCTCTGTAAATGAGCACTAGACATCCTAGACCACACTGCAAATGGCAAACCAATTGCTTCTCACCAAATAGGGTCGTTTCTGCATTGAATTCCATAAAAATGGTACCCTCTGTCGCTAGAAGTTCTCAAAAATTCAAATTTTAATCTCAATGATTATTTCTTTGGCACCTACAGAGAAATGACGGCCAAAATTTAAACCTTTACCAACTTTAAAACATAGCTGTCTGATCAATCTCCTCTTGCGGGCTTTATGACTTTCCTTAAAAGTGGTCCTAGTCAAACTTAGTGAATTGGCGACAAAGAACCTTCACCAATTCGCAAAACACTTCACTCCTTCGCTAAATAATTTAGCGACTTCCCGACTACCATTCACCAAATCGCCAAACAAACTAGCGAATCACCTTTTTTATGCGTGAATGTTCGAACACATTGAATTTTGTTGGCACCACCGGATCTTTATCCACTCCGCCAAACCTCAGACCCCACCTAGGTCCACTTGATGCCACCTATCGCCATGCTATTCATTGTATCCACCTGGTCACTAACATAGGACTCACCTTTACAAGCCTTCGAAATTGAACGGCGGACGCATGATCACATAGCTAGGAAACAGGCTATGTGATCATGTGACAACCCACCAACACTGCAACCACTGCCTGCCCTTAAGTATCGGACCCACCACATGTATCCACCTCAGCACTTTCTAGCCAATAAAAATCATGCACATCAGCATCTCCTAGCAAATGGACCCACCGCTCGTCAACCCTTTTAAATACTACAAGATCGAATGGTTGTCGCATGATTGCAAGGGGAAAGAATATTCCTTACGGTCATGCGGCAACCGTAGGATTGAAAGGGCTCGAACAATCATGCCCACATCTCTACCCTACATCCAATAGAACCTTGCCACCCCCACATCCAAAAGATGCCACTTCACCACCTGCTACCGGGCCCCAGGGACATGTGTCAACCGGTCACATGATCACATAGCAAAAAACTAGGCTATGCAGTCATGCGATAGCCAACCAAAGGCCGCCACATGACTGCCAATAGGACCACACCCCTCCACCAATGGGCCCCACGTGCAAGGAAGGAACTGGTCGCATGGTCACATGTCAAAAATTTCTGACATGCAATCATGTGACAACCAATCAATTTAAAGCCTTTGAAGACCTGTGCCCACCATCCATCGCACTTGCACAATTAGGGAACGCCAGCAAATAGGAAACTATGAGGTCAAAAATACACAGGGTTTTTGGCAAAAGGTTGAAAACACATAAGGTTTTTGGCAAAAGATAAGTGCACAAAAGCTGAAAGGCATAAGGTCGAAAACAACAAAGGTTTTCACATAGACCGAAAACATCATGGATTTTTAAAAACACTGTGGGTTTTCGACAATGTGGCAGATTCTAAAAATATTTTCCTACAGACCTTAGAACTTGAATAACTTTCTGGATTTTGCGATTCAGCACGTGCAATTTGGACTAGAGCTTGGTGACACAATGAAGAACATAGGGCTAAGAGCACACAAAATGAAATCAAGTAGATTTTCATCACACATTAAAACTATGACTTGCAGGCATGGCAGGACAACATGACAAATATTTGTAGGGAACAGGCCATTTTCAAAGGATTTTTCTATGATAGAAAAATGGCCTAACACAAACCATTAACCCCAGCTAAATGTCAGCACATATCATGATCGATGTCTAAAAATCAGTACAAAGCACCTTAAAAAGTAAACTTTGTCTAGATCCATGTCATTTTGCTCCAAAACACTAAAACATGTCAAAATTTTACACTGGGCAATACTATTTTTTTGCTAAAGTATTGTGTGATACTTTCTTTAATAACAGCATGATAATATCTTCTCAGGTGACTTCATATAGGATCATGCAATAGTTTGTCAATTATCATGCGATATTGGCTTACATACCCACGCGATACTATATGGACCTACGAAGTATCGCACGATAGATACTCTCAAAGGGGGCAATACTTGTAAAGTATCGCATGACTTTTTGCCCAAGTCTAAAATTTGAAAAATTAAAAATCTTTAAAAACATATTTAATTGACATTAAATGCTCAAAATGACTCAAAAATGGGCAAGTTTTTCTAAAAACATACCGGGGCACCATACTGTGGAGGCCGGTTGTGTAATCAGGAGTGCTCAAATTGATGCCTGTGAACCAGAACTACTACTTGTTAGGCTATTTTCTCTCTCTAAATCTCTCAAAATTCTCAAATCACTAAAGGATAAATGATTTTTGAAAATGACCTTTTTACCCCTTATATAGCATTTTGACTTTTTGACCTAATTTTCAAAAAACCTCAGAATTTCACAAAAATTGCACCCCTAGCTAATTTCGACATCCTGGATCCATTTTTAGACTCAAAATCAAAATCTAAGTTCATCTTGATAGTCAAAATCACATTTCAAAATTTTTCCCTTCTTCTGCACAGTTGGCTGACCATTTGAGGTCTAATTCTTTGATCTTTTTTGGGGCACCTTCATTTCTTCATCCCCATCTCTTTCAAACTCCTAGTCTATCATTCACTTTCACTCGCTTCATCTCTCTAAAGTTTGACTTCATCTTTATCCTATATCTTTCCCAGTCAAACCTAGTCACCCTAGGGCATGTCTTCACTGCTTGATGGTTATCCTATCATCTTTCATCTTCTATTATGATTTCTAGTGCTTTGACCAAATTTATCAATTTTTTGCTTCTCCTCTACCTGATTTTGATTTCAATTTTGAGGGGGTAGTACCTATCAGCTTTAATCTATGATTCAGTTTATCATTCAGCTTAGCTTGAGATTTTTATTTTGAGACTTGACTATCAATTAACAGCAACGGTGTTAGTTTTGTCTTTTGATTCTTATCTCTTATTTTTAGACTTGATTATCACTTAACAACAATAGTGTTGATCTTGTCTTTTAGCTTATGTTTATCTTTGTCCTGATGTGTTCCCATCCGTCAAACACACATCTGAGTTATTTTGTGATCCCAAATTGATCTCACATTTCAATTCTTCTTTAACCACATGTGTTCTCAAAATAATCACACATTAGTCAAAAAGGGGAAAATGTATGCACCCTAAAATGATCACCTAGACTTTGGGCCCCATTCTTGCAATTTATCAAATCCTTGAATCAAGATTTTCAAAAATCAACATTTTTCAATTATATCAATTTTCTTGATCAAATCCTATTTTTATCATTTTCGATTATTTTCCTTAGGCTAAATATTTTACCCTAAAGTCTTTATTTATTTAAAAGAAATTTCCTCCCATTTTAATAAATAAAAAGCCCCCACCTTTCCTCTTATCCTAAGTTGCACAAATAAAACATTATTCTTATTTTATAAAAAGAAGAAAAACACTTTTTATCTTATATGGACACAAAAGTCAACTCTTATTTTCTCATTGGAGGATATTTGTGCATGTGGATTGCTCCTCTTTCAAGCTCCACCCTTGATTAAATCTTTTTCTTCTTAATCTCCATGGTCCATTCTTTCTCATTTCCTATAAAAGAAGATCTCTCTTTCTCATTTTCATATGCATTTTTGAATACTAATGTTATGCTACAGGTTTTCTAGGTCACTTTGAAGCTTTTTGAAGATTTGGAGCATTCTTAGCCTTTGCATCTACATTCCATTCTTAGTTTCATTTATGCATAGTAGCTTCATGTTTATGCTTTTATAGTTTAGATTTCCTTTTAAGCTTTAGAGTAACTCATCTAGTTTAACTAGGAAGGCTTGGTAATATTTGTACTTTCTTTTTCATAGCATAGCTTGTACTTTCATTTCCATAGCTTAGCTTGCATCTCTCATTTCTAGCTTGCATATTCATCTTAATCTAGTTTGCATTGCATTTCATAGTGATTCTTGAGGATATTGGTATTCTTGCCCTTGTCTTCATTTGAATCTCTCATTGTGTGGTTGACTATCAAGGTCATTAGCTTAATAGCTCTAGCTGAGAGAAAATTTTAAATAATCTTGCAACTCCATACATAGAGAGCTCTAGGTCACTTTCTAAGGTTTCCTATTCATGGATTCCCTTGGATATAATGACTTAGAGAAGTTCACCATTGAGTGTGTAGAGGACCATGTTAGGAGTCTTTTACAATAACCCTATTAAGGGTGGGGACACACTGTCCTAGAGCTCACTACTCAAGTGGTGAAGGCTTCAACCTCCTGATCTCAGATACACACTATATCTGCTGGATGAATTGTTGTTGTGACACTACTTCTCTAATCAGTTGTTTTTGTGCACTGATGCTTTAGCCCCTTGTAAAGTTATAACTCATTCCATCTTCACTTTGCATGTCTCTTCTTTTCTTATCTTATCTCTATATCCATATTCATGATTTATTACAAAGGCACATCTTATATTTATATGCGCTAACAAAATAATTAACTAGGTCAGCCTATAACTGATTACATACAACGCTTCCAAGTGAATTGGCTCAAGTGTGTTTTCAAACAAATAATTTTACATGTCTACAACCTAATTAAAATAGGTGCATAGCCTTTACAAAACATTATTATAACCGCTAATTAAAATACTAACAATCGGTTGCATACACTATTCTGTTCTGGCATTCACTGATTGTACTCCTTCAACTGTCTATATCTTCAACATACTATCTCATCTAATCATGCACTCTTAAACTTAGCATGAATTCTCAATTACAATATTAACAAGGGCACATAATATAACTTTGTCATACACACGTGCACTGATGCTCTGATCTATTGGTGCTCTACTAACTATCTAGTCTTCTATATTTAGCCATATTTTGACCTTATGATAATGTGCACTGATTCCAAAACTCTATATGAATTTGTTGCCATAATGAAAATACTATATCTAGTAATATACAATAGTATAGTCAACTTGCCAACAATCTCCCCCTTTGTCATTAATGGCAACAAAGGAATATGGTGAAGTTACTAATTATACCCTTATAAAAAATTCTCTAACTTATATCTCCCCTATACTCTGTACTATATTTCTTTTTTACATCATATATGATTCTCCATATTCTACATACAATACTTTCCCTTTGACATTAATGGAAAATATGCTCACAAAAATGTATCTACAAGTACTTACAAAGAAAGTACATTCGGATATGCAATTTGCAAGTTCTAGATCTCTTATTTCCAAAATGCTATCAATACATTGATAGTCTGTAGATGGGTGCATAAATAATATTGCAGCTTCTCCATCTTTTTTTAGTCTGTATTCAGACCTTGATCATATGTCACCATAGTGGCATTGATCTCCTTGATGTTTAGATTAAGTACATCTAGAGAGGGCGCAAGAGCATTCCTAAGCTCTGTTTGCCTTTCTCTTATCTTACACATCTCTTTCTCAGCCTTTTTTATTTTTTCTATTTGCTTGCGATACACATTATTGTACATGTTCACATCAGTGGAGGGATATTCCATGAATTTCCTTACATTGTCTATCATTTCTTCTACTTGCTAAATTTTCTTGTACTAATCACCAATCAACTTATCTCAGTTCATATAGTCTACAATGATCTTCCTTCCCTTAGCTACAAAATACTTCAAGGATGCTTGACCAATCTTCAATAAATTGAGGTTAAGTGCAAAGTTTCCAACTATTTCACTCAATCTCTTCTTCATATATTTTTCTTCTACAACTTGGGATGTAGATTCTTCCAAGCTAGAAAAGTTTTCTTTGAAGTTTCTCAGTATGGTACTAACATCATCAACTAAATGAACTTTAGACACTTTCTTGTCTGAAGGTAGAAATCTATTCAGAATGTTGACTGATTCAACAAATAGAGGGTTCCTTATCATTTCCTTCTCTTTTTCTTTCTCTATAGCAAGGATATTGATCTTAATCAGGTCTTCTTCTCCCCAAGAGTCCAAGCTAGTGGTGTCTGGTGTCAAACTTGACAACAATGATGCTGAGGGTAAGGGAGTTATAGGAGTACTTAGGTGAATTTTCAAACAAGGGAGTGATTCACCACATATAATTTCAACCTCATGTGTTCTCACAAAATCTTCCTCAAACTTATTGAAGTCTTTATCTATGGCCGTCATGGCTATCTCTACATTATCAATGATGATTGTGTCATCTTTTTATGTCTCAGTCATAGGTGCAGACTTCACTACCTCTATAGGTGTTACCACTATAGGCATTGAATCCTAAGGACTTGTTACCGGTTCATTGGTGGTCTCTAACTTCTTGGCTTCCTTAGAGGGAACTTGAGTTGCGGGCATAGTAAGTGGGTACATGTGCCTATCCAAAAAGACTTTCTCAAGAGATTTCTCTATCTCTTTAGCTACCAAATCAAAGTTCTTATGTATTATGTGCAGTGTTCTCAACTTTTTTTCTAAGGTGCGGCTTCACCAAATTTGACAATAATGTTTTCTCTTCTAGATAACATACAAGGAGGCTTTCATCTAGAATCTTCTCTCTTATTCTTAGATCCTCCTCAATAGCCTATCTTTTCAATAATTCCAAGATGTTCCATACATTGTCTAGAATCACTATCTTAAGTTCTAAGACTGTCTTCTTAAACTTGAGCATGTGTTTTATTATCATTCCATGGATTTCTAGTTTGTCAATCTCACTATATCTCTCATATAATTTTATTATTTGATCTATTCTACCTTAATCAATGATCCTTGTTCTCAAAAATTGAAGTCTAGGTCTGAAACCTATCTCGAGAGGTGCTTGAGCATTCCTTTTCTTGCTTTTGATTACCCGTGAGGATGGGTAACTTGTTATGGTTTCCTTCTTCCTCTTTGGAATTCTTTTGTATTCTAGAGGTGATGTGGTATCCAGATCAATTGTCTCTTTGGGCATAGGAGGGATAACATCTATTTTACCCTATTTATCCTTTGGATCATCAATCTTCTCAATCTTGATTTTCTTCATTTTAAGATCATCTTTCTTAGTTTCCACTATGGATACGCTCTCAATCTCCAATGCTATGTTTTCTTCTCTTGCTTTGTTAAGATCTGCTTGAGTGACACCATGAATTTTGAGTATCTTAGATGCAATCTTAGAGGCTTTCCTCTTAGTTTCTATGCTGTTCAAAACTGCATCAACTTCCCTTGTCTTTTCTTCATAAGTTCCCCATCTTGGTTCATTAGGGTCCTTAGGTACTCATAGTAATGCTTGTGGATATGCTTCCATAAGTGGTTCCTCTACCTCATAACCAAGTGGATGGATCTACTTTTTTCTAGGCTCTATGACTTCCATGCATGTTATGTCAGCTCTACCATAAAGAAAATGTTGTCTTTGTATTTCTCAACAATACTTTCTGGTATTCTATACCTCATTTGCATTTTGATCCTGAATGTCTTCAGTTCAAGCTCCATGTAATCCTTCAATGTTCTCTCAGTAGATGCTTTAAGAGATATTTGAGGCATTGTAGGTATACTTTTGTCTAAGTACAAATATATAACCTTTCCATGTATATGTAAGTACATGTAAATGATTAAAGACCCAAACCTAAATATTTTGGTCTTATCATGATTGATGGCTTTAATGATATCAATCAATTGTGCATGCAAGATCTCACACAAATTGAACTCTCCATTTTCCTTAACAATTCTAATTGTTGCAAGAATAGTGGCTATAGACACACTATTCACCCTGTTGGTGTGCTGAAACCTATAACCTAGTATCATAGACATCAATTTGATGTCTTTCTCTTCAATAGGCTCAATTTTCATACCACACCTATCACTTCTGGACTTACATGCATGTTCAACTAATTTCCTTACATCCTTTCCCACTAGAAGAATTGCTCCTATCCTAGAAAGTCCTATTATTTCATGAATAAGATCTACTGTGATTCTTACTAGGAATTCACCTATCCAAAATAGGTCATCATGGATTCTTCTTAACAAGATCTTGATCCACTCAGATTCATAGAACTCATATGTCATAGCATACTCAACAATGGGATGGTCTTCTAGATGTCCAAACTCATCTAGGAATGTTTTGTCTAGTTTCATCATGGAATCAAGGTGTGACCTTATCCTATCAAGTCCAACTGGTTCCTTCTTATAGTATATATACACAAGAATGTCTTCAACATGCATTATGCCCATAGGGGTTCTTGAAAATGCACCTTCTAGGTCATCTAGGGTTGACTTAAAAGGGTGCCTCTTAAAAATGTATCTCTTTCTCTCAGAAACATCAAACACAACTAGTGTAGCCATCACTTACTTGGTTAACACTTGAAATTAGATTCTAAAGACTTATGAATCATCACATTAGACTAGGGCTTCGTAACTGATAAATCACACTTCTTCACTAGTAAATCAAGCTTCAACACTTCACAATTTAACTTCTAGGGCTCTTGCGGTCTCCAATTGCTCTAACTTGAATGTGATGAGTGATCTGTAAGTTTTCGTAGACTATAAAGTGAAATTTTTGACATTAATGCTTGCTGCGTAAACCAAAATTTGACTGAGAATTTCCAACCTCCATCCTACAATCAATCAGGTGGTGCACTCTTGCACATAGCATCAAATGGTCTCCAAAATGTTAAATCCAAAGGTGCATACTCTAAGGGTGATTATACCGGCCACACAGGGGTCTAGAACTAAATTAGCTCCCCTTATGACCCTAACGGTCATTCATCCATTTGTAGAGGGTGTGTCCATTACGGATGCATCCAATACATACTCATCAACCTTATCCTTCTTTTCCTCTATCCAGATCAAGCTCACATTTTCTATAGCTTTCACAAACTTGACTTCTCCTTCTTCATTCAATATTGATACTTCTAGCTTTTTAGAGCTTTCCTGACTTTGCATTCTTGAGCTAAAAAACTTTGAGATGTGTCCAGCCTTTTTACAAGAGTGAAAAATAGCTGGAGGCCTTAAATTCCTTGGCACTTTGATATGAGTTACCATTTTACACTATCTAGTTGAGTAACCATTATAATTACATATCTAACATGTAATATTCTAAGAACTTCTTGCATTTGGTTGATTCTAATTTCTTTGATTATGTTGAGTCTTGTTCTTCTGACTTGTTCTATAGTTCATAGCTCTATGACCAAATTTATTGCATGAATAATAGTAGCCATTGAAAGGTCTTACCTCTTTACAATCCCTTGCTATCTGTCCATGCTTGTTACATGCATAATTTTTGGCAATTTGGCTGAGTTGATTACATAGATGTTGTCATTATCATCTGATCCACATGAAGATCACACAGGTCAGAGAGCAAGTATGACAGAGTGCATTGCAAATTTGTCTAAGTGTGAGACACTATTTTTACCAGTGAACCTAGACATAGTTTTTGTTTGTGATGTTGACTAGAGTAAGTTCAGTGCTTGTGCACTTGAACATAGACTCTATGATGTCTATTGATCACCCATCTTAGAGCGCAAGTTAGTATGACATGTACTAAATTAGTTATGATAGTTTTACCAAAGATAGTGTGAAGTCGACAGGACAAAATATGAAGATAGAACTAGTAAAGAGTTAAGGGATTACTTTGTTTATCAAAATAATGACTTAACAATATAAAGGGATGAAATCCTAGATGTTAACTCTTGGATAAAGCTATTGGTATAAATGTAATTGTAATTGTAAAGTAGAATAGAGATGATATAGTGAACATTTTATGTATAGTGAAGTGATATGATGCGAAGTATATGAAGCATATGTAATAGCGATAGTAAAAGAGCACTGAAGAGATATCGATGCAAGCAGCATAAGGTTTTGTACCTTAACCTATTTTGTGATTAGTGTATATTTTACATTACTTGTTTGGGCAGTGGGCTCATCTAGTAATCACATTTTGTACTACAACTCCTAACAAGGTTGAGGCTTCTAACAAGGCCTATAGTGCCTTAATCGGGATTGATACACTATATGGTTGTAATAGACTCCTAACAAGGTCAACATCCTTAACATGATACTTTTGATTAGTGGATTTTTGTGGGTACCATCCCCATCGGGGTTTTCCCTTGGCTAGGGTTTCCTCGAGAACAAATAATGTGTTATGAGTTCTTTATTGTTATGCATGTTGTTTAGCTTCTTATGTTATGCATGTATAAAGATAATCTATTATATTCATAATTGGGCAAAAGATAAAGTTTGTAGAATACTGATTCACCCCCCCTCTTAGTATTCCCTATTTCTAACAATTGGTATCAGAGCTTAGTTACTCAGAAAAGAATCATTCAAGGAAAACCTAGCAGCTTGAGTAAGATCTCTATGGATATGGATCAACTACAAAAGAATCTTGAAGAATCTCTTGAACAAATTGACTTGCTTACTATTGAAAAAGATACTTTGAAAAGAAAGTATGATGATGCAAAGAACCTTATTGAGAAAATGAAAAAAAATTTGGAAGATCTGAGATCTTAAAAGGAATCCAAAGTTCTTATTGAAGATTGTGATGACAATTTGGAAAAAGCAAATGAGATCCTTAAGCATGAACTGAAGATAGAAAATTTGAAACTTAGTTTGAAAGATGGAAATGGAAAAAATGAAGTAAATCTGAAATCTGAGAATGAAAGTATAAAGACTAAAAATGAAGGACTAAAATCTAAACTTGGTATAGTAACATCTGAACTTGAGAAAGTCAATTTGTAGTATGATGAACTTGAGAAATACAATAAGATTGTGAAAGGTGAACTGACTCTATCCAAATAAAAACTTGAAAGGCTATATTCAACTAGTGAGAAGATTGATGAACAAATATCTTATCAGAAACCATTCTATGATAAGACTAGTCTTGGATTCAACACTTTTAAAGAAAATGATGAAGGCAAAGAACTAGATCTAAAGATATCTGAAAGCATAGATGAGAAGAAGCCTGATGAGATCAAAAAATCTAAAGGTACACCTTAGGAAGAAGAATTACCAAAGCAAGAGGAATCACCCAAAGGTATGTAAAGAGAATTCAAAGTTAGATGTTTTTCTTGTAATACTATTGGTCATATGAAGAGAGATTGCATAGGTAAACAATTTAAGCTTCTTAATGGTTATTGTTACAATTGTCAGGGTTTTGGACATAGAGCTATTGAATGTAGGAAACCTAAATTTATTAAGAATAATGATGGTAGTAGAATGTTTAGGAATACTAATAATGCAGATAAGAAACCTACTGAAGATATGAACAGAAGAAATGGAGTAGTATGTTATAGATGCATCAAGGTTGGACACATTGCTAAAAATTGCAAATCACAAATCAATCAACCTGGACCAAGATATGGAAACAATGGAATTTTTTGTCAGATATGCAACAAGATTGGACATACAACAAGGTTTTGCAAAATGAACAATAGATTTTTTCATCCTAATCCTAACCCCAAAAATCATGCAAGAAGAAATGAAGATGCAAATAACAGTCAGAAAGGATGTTGTAGTAATTTAGATGAAGTGAAGTTTATCAAAAGCATAGATCAAGGAGACATATTCAACATTGAAGGTAATTAGGAAGGTGAAGTATTGAAAGGTAAGAATGAATCTTTACCTGACCTATCTCAAAGTACTTAATTTATGTAAATTACAGTAGAATAGGAAATTAGATTTAGTGTAGAAGTAGTTATATGATGAACTGAGTCTTGTGCAGTTAATGAAAGGTAGTTTATGATGTTCTAATGCTATGGTTAAGAGTGCAAAGAAAAATATTATGTTTTGCAAGATCGCAAGAAGTTTTAAGTTTTGCAGGTTAGCAAAGACACCTTTTTGGAAAGAAGCAGCAAAAGAATTGAATGCGATGTCAGATCTAAGTGCGATTGAATTAATAAAAGGTTATGATCGGTATTATTTGATCATTAGAGAGAATTCAAGTGTCAAGGAGATCAAAGAGAAGTGATTGAAAGCATTTTGCAAGGATTTGGAGAAGAATTTTGTGCCGAATCTATGCAAGCCCTAAAATCATGAAATTAAGGTATTTTACTTGACAAATCTTTGAATTAGTAAAGGAATTTGAAGAAATCATGGATGTTTCATTAATGCACAATGTCAGAGATAAGAATAGACCTAAATTGAAAAGAGAACCAGTAGAACCCTTGGAAGATAACCCTAGGTTTTCATTATCATCCATACCAGATGGAGTTTTACATTTAGAAAATGTCAGAAGTTATCTTGGATGCAAACTAGAGACAGTTAGTGATGGTGATTTCACAAGTGAATATCAGAAGATTTACAATTGGGATATGACACTAAAACAAGGTTTTGAATACTTGGAACATAAAGAAATGGTTAAGTATGGATTGCAGTATGAATTTGATAATGAGGAATGCACTAAGATTATTTTGAGCAGAATTCATAATGGAAAGTTTTGGTTAGAGGATAGAGTGATAGATATTACAACTAATTTGATTCATGAAGTCACTAGATTATCTAAAACTAGAGTTATTCCTTTTAATGAGAAAAACATGAGTAAAATAGTCATTAACAACAAAAACTCATCCTATAATGGTAGAGGAATTATGATTAGTAAGATCAAACAAGATGATGTAAGATACTTATGCAAGATCCTAACTACTAAGTTTTGTGCAAATTCAAGAGAGGATGACATGGCAGCTGGAATGGTACATGTAGCCTATCTAATTTGTGTTGACAAGGTACCAATTGATATGTGTGAAATTCTTAGAATTAAATTGTTTGAGAACTTGGAGAAGATCAAGAAAACTAAGCATACACAGTTTAGGTTCTCATCCCTAATCACATATATGTTTTTTCATCTTTTGAGGAGATATCCTTACACCATAGGAAATGACTAGAATGATGGACAAACTACAATGGAAAGGATTAACCTAGTATACAGAAGACATGTTATTGACAGTGTAAATGAGAGTGCAATACTTGTTATTAAGACATTTTAGAATATTGTGTCTAGGAGATCAAGAATCCCTAAGTCTCTTGTTGAAAAATATAAAGATGATATATGTTTTATGGTGGATACTGACTTTACCTATATTGAAGTAGTAGAGCCTAGAACAGAGTTCATAGACCCTCTTGGCTATGAAATATCTGAAGTAGAGACTAAAGAGTATGTTAGTAGACTACTTAAGTGTAAGTTGGACACTCAGTGTAATAGGTTTGGAACCTTTGAGGAGAACTTCAACTCCCTAAAGATTCTAATTGAAGAGAAGCAGTCTAAGAAGAGAGTTGAGAGCACTATTAAGAAAATCTTAAAAGATACTGGAATGATAGAGATTTTTTGGTAGCAAAGAAGACAGAAACAACAATCAGAGAGAGTGGACAAAAAGAAGTTTTGTTTATCCCTCCTTTATCATCAATTGCAGTGCAACAGGAAGAACCACAAGTAAAGGTGAAAGTGGAAGTACCTAAGAAGGACATAGGAGAAAAGATGTCTACTAGATCCACTTCCTCCACACCTAGAAAAAGAGTTAAGGAAAGTGCTACTAGACCATGAAAGAGACATAAGACTTTAGTGCAACCAGTTCCAAGAAAGATTGCAGAAGTAAAAGATGATGTCACTACTAAGAAGAAAGCTTGGAAACCAAAAGTTGAAAAGCTTAATGAGCAGATTATTGAGAATGGTGATTTTGCAAAAATGAACAAGTATTATGATCTTTATGATTATACTGATAGACTTAATCTAGAGAATGCGATTGTGAAGCATATGATTTTGACTAGAAAGAAGTTTGATACTATTCAAGGACAAATACCTGATGACTTGTATAATAAACTTTTGAATAGGAAGAAGAGAGCATCAGAGGAAGAGATAGCTATCAAAGAAAATCTTGTGAGGAAGCTTTGTGAAATAAGAGATGAAACACATTTCAAACAAATCATGAAAGCCCTTAGAACCCATCTAAGAACCAAAAGGACAACAATTCAGATTATGGGAGACAGGTATGAAGAAATAAATTCTGAGATAGAACAGGCTATTATCAAGGTCATGGCAGAATATGTTGGAGAATCATCAGTTGCAGTAGAGAAAGCATGTGAGAAAGTACAAGAGGACATTCCCTCTTCTCCAACTATTAATATTGAAGATGAAACAATGAATGTAGAAGGTACAAAAATCACCTTGGATAGTGATGAAAATGTATTCAAGAATTTGGAGAACATTGTTGACAATTCAGCCTTTGAAGAACAGGAAGCTAAAAAACAAGAAGAGATGATAGAAACCACAGTTGTAGAACCACCAATAATAGAAGAACAAGTTCCCATTCCCACCAAAGAAGATATTAGTCTTACTCCTGAGACTAGAAAGAAGACTCAAATTGGATCTATGATTGAGCATTTGGGAAAAGAAGTAGATGATGATGATCAGTTGGAATTGCTCACGTCCTTGAATAAAATAATAGGTAAGAATATGAAAGTGAAAAGTCTTGAAGGATGTCTAAAGGAACTAATTGAGAAGTTACAAAGTATTGTAACTACACAAATTTTAGAAGTAGACCCTATGGAGAAAGAAAAGAAGGTAATGAGCACCTTTGATGATGAATTCACAAACCTAGCTGATATTGAAAAAGTAAAAGCACAAGAAGATTATGAGGCTAGAATGCTTTTGAACATCAGTCAGAATATCAGAAATGATATCAACACTCTTGATATCTGTATCAAGGATTTGAGAAAGAATTTGGAGATAGGTAAATCTTTGTACATACAGTGTATAAAATCAGAGACTTTGACAGTAGAAGAAGATCAGAAGATACAGTTAAAGGAATGAAACAAACCTGCTATCTAGCCCCAATGTGAAGGTATGTGATGTTGAGAAGAAAGTTAGGAAATTTTATGATGAAATCAGAGTTGTGCAAGATGAGAGAAACACTAAATTAAGGAGATACACTCTTTTGAGAGAGCATGCTTCTATGAAGTTGAGCATTATTGAAGAGTAGTTGGAAGAATGTCTTTCAGCTAAGACATCTTTTCAGAAATTTAACTTTGAAAACCTCCAAGCATGTGAAATAGCTTCTTATGGACTGAGCGCACTACTCAATGTGGCAGATTCCATTAAGAAATCATGGGAGAAGGAGATATAAGACATGAAGATAGATTTTGCAGATTGTGTTGCAAGCCTACCAACTTTGCAATAAATGAATTAAGGTATAACTTTTTGTGATACAATTTCTGTAACCCTCCCTACCTTATTTTGTCATTGTTGTCAAAGGGGGAGAGATATATAGTAGAAGAAAATTGATAGTATATGATAAGGGTTGATACTGATTAAGGGTGCTCCCCTTAATACCACAAACACATAATAGAAACAAAGAAATAACAACAATATGCAAGAATAGAAAATTGGCTTCTTATTATCTCCACAAATGTGGAATTACAAACTTTCAGAATTAAATTATGCAAAGCCACATGGGTATTCCCTTACAATATTTTGTAGGACAAAGCCTCGAATCAATACCCATATCTACTACCCAGAACTGTCCCAACCTGCCTAAGACAACACTACAACCCTCCTTATATAGGCAATTTCCACCACCGAGAAGGTTCCAGAAATTTAGCCCTAAGGGCCGACCAAACTTAGAATTATTTTATTTTTCATTTTATTACATCATAGTCGGCTCAAAATAACTTTTGAAACCCGAACATAAATTTTGAAGAAAAAATTATTTTTCGCCATTTCAGGTGGCCCGATTTCTGAAGACCATAAGTCATCACCCATTGACCCGATTGACTATTATAACCCCATTTTGGAAAGGGCACGAGGAGCTCTACAACACTTAAATCAAGCAAGCTTCATTCAATTGAAATTTTGACCTCATCTGGGGCCTCTAAAGCCTTCAAAATTGAGTTCAAAGTTTTTGTACCCTGTTTCCAAAACTGAAAAGTTTCAATATCTTCAAAACCAGACTTGATCTAGCAATGAAACTTTACAGGTAGGCTGATATGACTAATATGAACCTCCAACTGTGAAATTAGAACCTTCAGAGATCATATGGAAAACTTACTAAAAATAGTAAATTTCCAAAAATAGTAGCTCTGGACAAGATTGCCATTATTGAAAAGCAAACAAAAATATTTTTGGGTGATGCAAGATTGCTCTTACACCTAGGATGCTTCTACATCAGATACTCTTAGGGGGAGTACTATATTAGAGACAGTAATTTTTGAGGAGTTATAAGGATAGTATATTTTATACTATGGCCACAATTTTGAGCAATTTTGAGATTTTCAGTTGTACACTTAGCCAATTTTCTCATATGTTGCCACCAATGACAAAGGGGAAGATTGTTGGAAATTTGGTTGAGTTGATTACATAGATGTTGTCAGTATGGAAACATATGATCCACATGAAGATCGTACAGGTCAGAGAGCAAGTATGACAAAGTGCATTGCAAATTTGTCTAAGTGTGAGACAATGTTTTTACCAGTGAACCTAGACACAGTTTTTGTTTGCGACATTGACTAGAGTAAGTTCAGTGCTTGCGCACTTGAACATAGACTCTATGATGTCTATTGATCACACATCTTAGAGTGAAGTTAGTACGACATGTACAGAATTAGTTATGACAGTTTTACCAAAGACAGTTTGAAGCTGACAGGACAGAATATGAAGACAAAACTAGTAAAGAGTTAAGGGATTATTTTGTTTATCAAAATAATGACTTAACAATATAAAGGGATGACATCCTAGATGTTAACTCTTGGATAAAGCTATTGGTATAAATGTAATTGTAATTGTAAAGTAGAATAGAGATGATATAGTGAACATTTGATGTATAGTGAAGTGATATGATGCGAAGTATATGAAGCATATGTAATAGCGATAGTAAAAGAGCAGTAAAGAGATATTGATGCAAGAAACATAAGGTTATGTACCTTAACCTATTTTGTAATCAGTGTATATTGTACATTACTTGTTTGGGTAGTGTGTCATCTGGTAATCACATTTTGTACTACAACTCCTAATAGGGTTGAGGCATCGAACAAGGCCTATAGTCCCTTAATCAGGACTGATACACTATATGGTTGTAATAGAATCCTAACAGGGTCAACATCCTTAACATGATACTTTTGATTAGTGGATCTTTGTGGGTACCATCCCCACCAGGTTTTCCCTTGGCCAGGGTTTCCTCGAGAACAAATAATGTGTTATGAGTTCTTTATTATTATGCATGTTGTTTAGCTTCTTATGTTATGCATGTATAAAGATAATCTATTATATCCATAATTGGGCAAAAGATAAAGTTTGTAGAATACTGATTCAGCCCCCCACTCTCAGTATTCCCTATTTATAACAATAACAAGTTCACTCTACTATCTTGTGCTCATCCTTAGATGGTTCAACATTATCATTAGTCTAATTTCTAGTCTCCTTAGCAACTATAGTGTCTTCTGGTGCTTTCTTCCTTTCTCACATGTCATCAATCTAATTTTGTGCTTCATTGAATCCAATATAGCTGGTATCTCCTTTAAGATTTCATACATACAACTTTGACTCTATCAAATTAGAACTAGTGTGTAATTTTTCAATGTGATTCTTTGCCTCTTTCAACTTAGATTCCAACTCTTCTTTGTTATTTCTTAGCTCCAAGATTTCCATATTTGCTTGTCTCAATTATTCATTCAATTGGAGGTTCTCTTTGATATGTTCATCATAAACTTCTCAATTTTTAGTTATCTTTTCATCCAACTCTTCAATCTGATCTTTCAAAGATGTGTTCTCTTCATTTAGCTTCTTAACCATTTTCCCTAAATCACTATTAGAACAATCTTTCAATATTTTCTTAGCTTCTTGATGAAAACTTGTGCACCACTGATTTTCAATTTTAGTTCTTCAACTTCTTTCTTAGATCTGTTAAGGTCTTCAAGAGCTGCCATAAGATTTTTCTTTAGATTCTTTTCTCCTTCTAAACCCATTGATCTCCTCAAGTGGTTAAACTTCTCTTCAGAGGACTAGAGCTCTGGTACCAATTGTTAGGAATGGGAACACTGAGACGGGGGGTGAATCAATGTTCACTATATCCTATTAATTTCTTAAATCTTGAATCTTAACTTGATTTCTTAGTTACTGAAATGAACATCAATATCAACAAGATAAACAATCACAACACATAACAACAATAAGGTTATGGGGAAACCCAAATTGGTAAAAACCCCAGTGGGAATTGACACCCACTAAGAACTGCACTAGTGTATTATGATCCTTGTTAGAAGATTTACAACCCTATTAGGAGTTGCTCTTTACAAAGATTTTAGTATAGTGACCTGGTCAAAGTTCAAACCCTATTAGGGGTGGGAACACACTATCTTTGAGCTCACTTCTCAAGTGGTGAAGGCTACAACCTTCTAATCTTAGATACACACTATATCTGTTGGATGAACTGTTGTTGTGACACTTCTTTTTTGATCAGTTCCTTTTGTGTGTTGATTCTTTAGCCCCTTGTAAAGCTCTAACTCATTCTATCTTCACTTCACATGTCTCTGCTATGCTTATCTTATCTATATATCCATATCCCTACTTTATTACAAAGGCCCATCTTATATTTATATGCGCTAACAAAATAATTAACTAGGTTGGCCTATAACCAATTACATACAACACTTCCAAGGGAATTGGCTCAAGCATGTTTACAAAAAAAGATAGTTACATGTCTACAACCTAATTACAATAGGCACATAGCTTTTACAAAAAGATATTATAACCGCTAATCAAAATACTAACATTCCACTGCATACGTTGTTCTATTCTAGCATTCACTGACTGTACCCCTTTAACTATCTGTATCTTCGACATACTATCTCATCTAATCATGTGCTATTAGACCTAGCATGAATAATCACTTACCATCTCAACTTCAAGTGTGTATACCATAACTTTCTCATATGTACATGCGTTGATGCTATGATCTACTAGTGCTCTAATAATTGTCCAGTCTTCTATAATTAGCCATATTCTAAACTTATGATAATGTGCGCTAACTCCAAAACTCTATATGACTTTGTTGCCATAATGACAACACTATATCTAGTCATATACAATAGTATAGTCAACTTGCCAATATTTATATCCATAGGTTTCTCCAAAAGTCCTTTTATATGTACAATGGTTGCATCAATATTCATCTCATAGCTCATAGGGGGTAGCCACTCAGTTCTAGGCTCTACTTCCCTTATGATACACACATCGGTATCAACTTCAAAACATAAATCATCTTTAAACTCTTCCACTAACTGATGAACTAAAACTGATTTAGAAAACTAAATGAAGAATCTATAATTTAATATTACTAAGGAGTTGTTGATTAGATATGCAAGATGATTAAATCAATATTATGTTGTCATTGATGTCAACTAGCTTGACAATACTTATCTTGTAATTTACTATACCGAAACATCTAAAGAAAGGTGAAAGAGATGAAGAACATAAATATATACATGAGGAAGATGTATATGTCAGATGAGGATAAGGAATACATTGAGTAACTTGTTGATGAGTCTATGACTCGATGATATTGACTTTATTATGTTGCATTCATCTATGATGAAGAATAGAGCTGAAAGACACAAAGCAGTGTTGTCAGTAAATAAAGCATTCCAGTATAAACTGATAGAGTATAGTGTATACCAAGCGTAGTGTTAACCAAGCTTGTGTTCACCGACGTATTTCTTTGTTAACCGAGTAGAAAAAAAAAGAATTAAATGATCAGTTTAGCCGAAATTGATGAGCTAGAAAATGTATGAAATCAAGGTAGCAGATAAGGTTTGTTATGAAGATCCATGACTAACATAATTCAAGAAGGATCTAATGGAGAAGATTGAAACATCTTACAGAAACATTAGTCGAAGAAGGTTAGAGTGGAAAAATCAATGAATAAGATTAAGCGGCAAAATCTGATGGAGGAAAATAAAATGATTTACTCATCTATATAAGAGACATTGGTTTCATTGTTGAAAGATGTCGGAAGAAGAAGATACTATAGAATTATTGTGTGAAGGAGTTTTCATGCATTTTGATCATACTGGTTAATAAGAACCAAGCTACAGAATAATTCTTGAGCTACAAAGAGTAATTACTGACAAATAGTAAGTTTATATAAGATTGAATTTGAAGTGATATATTAATTAGAAAGATTTGACTGAGCTGAACATTGATATATAAACTGAAATTGAAGTTGTTTCAAGGTAGATCATCTCTTGTTACATATTTAACCATTGTACATACTCAAATATCTTAACCAAGTGGACTAAGAAAGTCTTTTGATGTTTCATTCATAGAGTGAACATTGTTATCCTATCAACCCCAGAGTGACTGCTGGTTGGATGATAACTTTTGGTCTAAAATCCTCTAACAAGGTCACACCTAATAGTGTGTTTGTAAACCTTTAACTGGGTTGGGTCTTCACGGACCTCACTTCAGAAGAGTGGACATTTTTGGGTTGCCATTCCCAAGTGGTTTTTCCCTTCACAGGGTTTCCATGTTAAATCTTTTGTGTTATGTGTTGATTGTGATATTTTCTTATTATCATACTTTGCATATTACATGTTAGATTTGATCGGTAACTACTATAATTTTTAGACTGATAATTTGTAAAAGCACAGGAAATGAAAGTATTTTATGTTTACCGAGTAGCAGAAGTTGAAGAATTTGTTTTAGATTATACATTTTGATTTGGGACACTGGATAATTGATTCACCCCCTCTCAGTTATTCTAACAATTGGTATCAGAGATGTGGTTCCCTAGAATAGAGTTTTAAGGACTCCAGCAAAAAGGTCTCAAGATGTATAAGAGGGAAGTGCCAAAGCTAAACAAAGACAACTTCACAGTATGGAAAAGCTGAATGATGTTCCACATATCTGGAATTGGGAACTCAGCAATAGAACTAATGAAGAATGGTTACATTGAACCGAATCCAGATCCCTTGACTCTTGATCAACTAAAGGACAAACATGAACACAATATTACTATGATGGAACTTGCTGTTGGCATTAAGCAGTATTGCCACTAGTGACAACACTTATTTGCATTCTGGATGGAAATCGAGCAGACAGTGCAAACCGAGTAGACAGTGCAAATCGAGCAGACAGTGCAAACCGAGCAGACAGTGTAAACCGAGCAGACAGTGCAAACCGAGCAGACAGTACAAACTGAGCAGACAGTACAAACCGAGCAGACAGTGCAAACCAAGCAGACAGTGCAAACCAAGCAGACAGTGCAAACCAAGCAGACAGTACAAACCGAGCAGACAGTGCAAACTGAGCAGACAGTGCAAACCGAGTAGACAGTGCAAACCGAGCAGACAGTGCAAACCGAGCAGACAATGGAAACTGAGCAAGTTAGTACAAACCGATCAGGACAATGTAAACCGAGTAACATCTTGTCTACCGAGTCACCAATGCTTACCGAGTTCAATACCTACCGAGTGATCAGTATGAACCGTGCCTTCACTTCTATCGAGTGCATGACGATGCCGAGTAATGCAGTGGACGCCGAGTATCAGAAAGTCACCGAGTCAGTTTGAAGGAACCGTGTAACCATATTTGGGCCGACTTAGTAGCACTTATGTTTATTTGTCAAGCCGACTGTGTAATTGTAATTGTAATTAATTGTTTGAGACTTGTATATAAACTATAATGTAATAAGATGAAAAATAATCAAGTAGAATATATGTGAAAGAAAAAGAAAGGCAGAGAGAAGCGAATTGCAGAAGGCTTCAGAAGTATAAGGTTCAGCAAAGACAAATTCATCACAGAAGGTGATCAGTACATCAGAGAATCTCAATCAGCAATCCAGTTGCAAAGCAGAGATCTACTGTTTCATTCTAACAGGTGAATCAGTACAAAATCCTTTAACCGGGTAGACTTAACAGTCTTTGTATAAATCTCTTTACCGAGTGCATACTTCACTGTATGTTTATAAATCCTTTAACAAGGTGGATTTAGCAATCCTTATTGCTCCTAACAGGGCAGATCATCAGAAGTGATCAAATTGTAAGCCTTAACCGGCCAACTTTATTCTGCAGTATTAAAGCTTTGTGGGTTTCATCCCCACCCTAGTTTTACTTTCTTTTTGGAAGCTTTCTGGGTAACCAAATCTATGTGTCATTATTGTGAATGCTTTTAAGTTTCATGCTTTCTGTATGCAAAGGTTAAAAAGTAAAATACATGTTAAAATTAGAAGAAAATTTGGAGTTACTGATTCACCCCTCCCCTCTCAGTAACTTGGTTAATTCCTGAATATTTCCAACAATTGGTATCAGAGCTGCATTGGTTCTCAAGACAAAGCTTAACTGTCTTGAGCAAAGATCCAGGACAATGGAGGTATTCAAACTGAACAAGGTGATTGAAAATGAAAAGCTAGATCTGGAAATGGCCATAGCTAAACTCAAAGAAGCAAAAGAACATCTTTCCCAATCCCTAAGAAGAAGGAAGGAACTTGCAAATCAGATGAATGATCAGAATTACATTGAAGAAAAGATTGAAGATCTTCTTCCCTCAAATAACTCAGATGAAGCAAACAATGCTATCAAAGAACTCCTAGAAAAGAATGGGTCTCTATAGGAAGAAGTGAGAAAATTGAAAAGAGAACAAGAACTACACTCTACAAGATTCTGTGAGATCTTGGAACAGAGAAACAAGTTGAAAGATGAATTAGATGGAAGAAACATTGAAGTCCAAAACAAAACCCTTCAGCTAGAAAATCTAATTGATCAGATCTCTCATACAAATGAAGAAATTCTAAATCTAAGTTCAGAAGTAGAAAACACAAGAGAAGAACTAAGATCTGAAAAGGAAATCAATCTAAGATTGATGGATGACCTAAACGCTGAAAAACAAATCAATGAAGGAATGCTGAAAAGTCAAGAAGACCTGAATCAGCTGTATGAACGAAATCTTCATAGGCAAAAAGGAAAAGCAGGACTTCGATACAAAGAAGAAGGCGAATCCTCTAAGCAAGGTACTAAAAGAAATAAAAAACCTACTTGTAATCATTGTGGCAAAATAGGACATACTTCAAATAAATGTTGGAACAATGAAAAAGCAGAATTCAATGGAAAATGTTATAGCTGCAATCAACCTAGTCATAAAGCAAATGAATGCAGGAAAAAACCTAGATTCAGAGGTAATTGTCACAAGTGCAACAAACAAGGTCACAAGGCATCCGAGTGCAGATCCAAGACATTTAATCCAGCAGAACAAATTGTGAAAGCAATGTTTGGATGGGACTACAAAACCTGGTGTAGATGTCATTACTGTGGAGAATATGGACACATTGGCATGAATTGCATAAAACATCATCTAAGGAAAAGAGACACTACCGTAAGATGTTTCAAATGCACTAAACTTGGTCACATAGCCAGAAACTGCATGAATGCTAATGAAATTGAAGAAGGAAAGAAGAATGAAGCAACTAAGGTCAGGAAACAGGTAAGACAAAAATGGATTCCTAAAACCACCGAGCAATCTAGTCCAAGTAATGGAATGGATGGCTCTATCGACTCAAACTAAATTTCCAAGGAAGCACTGGAACTGTACTCTCATAGATCAATCTCAAGCAGTTCCAGAACCGAAATTAAAAGAAAAGTCTAAATTAGCATGCAAGATGCAGTGAGATCACAGGGAGGTCGGTATAGTCTTCACCGAGCAAGGTCGGTACCTGTTTTTACCGAGCAAGGTCGGAGATTATGAATTTTTGAGTTCACCGAGCTGCGAAGTCTTTTCCGAGCAATTAATTCTTAGTGGGTGACAGTCTGTCAGAATTCCTACCCTAATTTCAAATGAGCATTAATGACAGAATTGTAAACAAAAAGCAAGTAATCAAACTCATTCTTCACCGCGAATCTTAAGCACTTTGAGAGCAGAAAACTTCAAGGGCAACCCGGCGATTTAATACTCTTGCGAAAGGAATTTTCTGTGAGCTACCATGGCATCATCTAGCACCTCAGCGAAGAAAGGATCAGACATGTTAGTCCAAGGGGAGTGGAAAGCACCAGATTTTAAGATCGTGCCCGCTATTGTAGCAGCCCTAGATCCGAACGGAGCTCAATCTCAGATTCCTCCTAAGGTACTGCTTATCAACGATATCCGTAATCATTTTAACTGTTCTATTCAAGAAATGGGAAACCTAGAACTGGACATTGTGCATGAGGAACTATGTGTGGATGGTACTTTGAAACCCAAGCACAAACATCTGGAAGATAAGGGTTTAGTCCACATTGCACATCTTCCTCGAAACTTTCGAGATAAATGGGTTAGGTACATTCTTAGCTGAGTACATGATGGCAAGATTTGGCTTGAGCAACCTATTGAGATCACAAGAAAAATGATTCATCAAGTTACCAGTCTTCCCATGTTGAACAAAGCGAAAACTACCAAAACCCTAGGTCGGACGGAACTAGAGAAGAAAACCCTAGCCGAGTGGGATGGTAGAGGCATGAAGGTTAGCAGCATTACCGACGCCGAACTGAAGTTTGGTACACATATCATTGCACACAAGATTTACAGTTCTAGTCGACAGAACAGTGTCTCATGTGAAGCTGTTGACCTAGCATACAAAGTGGTCAAAAACAACTTGACATTTGACCTAGCAGACTTATTATTGAAACAGTTCAACAAGAACATGGAAAGCATCAAAACTTCCAAAAACAATCCATGTAAGTTTGGATCCTTGATAGTCTGTTTATTCTTCTATGTTCAAAAATTCTTCCCTTCTAAAGGAAAAGTTGTATGGACAAAAGATGTGCCAGTACTTTATGAAATTAATGAATTCATCGCAGAAATGGGTGAAAACTTTGAAAGCATCATGGATAATTATTTTGAGTCTTTCAAAGAGAAAATGAATGACAGATTCTGGATTCCATAGAAGTTGGTGGAAGATTACAAAGATGACATCTATTTTATGGTAGATTGTGATAATGTGTATGTTCAAGCAGTTAAACCGAGAACTGTGTATGCAAAACCTCTTCCTTATGAGGTAAATATTGATGAAACCAAGAACATTATTGAAGCACTTCTAAATCAGCCTGTCAATCCCAAAGCCCCATATTTTGGAACATATGATGAAGCCAAGATGAGAATTGAACTAAGCATAAAGCTTCCACAGGCGGTAAACAAAGGAAAGAAAAGGATAGCTAAAATGCAAATGATAACTGAGGAGAAAGAAGAAATAGGTGAAAAAGAAGAGGAAAAGGATGAGAAAATAGAGGAACCAGAACCTGCAAAGAAGAAAGGAAAAGTTTTTATCACTAAGGCATTTGTGCCTCCCACTGCTGTGTTTACAAGGAGAAATACAAGAGGAAAGGCAGACAAGGAAGAAAAGGCAGATAAAGACATAGTATTCAAAAGGCCTCCTCTAACCCTTCAAGAAAAGCTCAAACTCTTCAGAGATGGATCAGGATCTGGAGTAAGTAACATAAAATCCCTGAGATATGAAACTAGATCGGAAGCAGAGCAGAAGGAAATAGAAGATGTTGTTGTTGAGAAGATGGGACAGTGGAAATACTCTCCTGAAGAAATTACCCCACAGGTTCCAGCAGTTCTATTGAATCTGATAAGAATGAGATGGAGCAATGCAAGGCAAACTGTAATAGACATATTTGATCAAAACCTGAGACAGTTGATGCCAAGCCTGAGCAATGATGAAGTAAAGAAGGCACTAAAAGAAAATGAAAACAAGATGACATTAAAGTTCAATACTTGTTTGATTTTGATCAACAATATTGAATCGGTTGTGAAGGCTGCAAAAGCCACATGGAAGAACATATACCACCTTCACCAACCGAGCATTGAAACTGTAATAATAAAGGATATTGAAGATGACAGCGATGAGCAAGAAGAAGACACCGAGGTAGATGATACTGTAAGGATAGCAGCAGAAGTCATTGCATCCCTTCCTACCTCTCCAGTGAAAGTCTCTACATCCAGCCCAGAGACACCTTCAAGCATGGTTGTGACAACTTCTACATTTGTCCAATCATCCCTAGCAACATCAGAGGCAGCTACCATTTCTTCTACCGAGCTACAGTCTCCTGTACCAGTAAAGTTTTCCAGCTTTTGAATCATCAAGTGTAAATATTTTAAGTTCTCCAGTAGAAAGTATACCAGTGTCAATAGCCAGCCCTACTTTATCTACTGTCACTACTACAAGAGCATTAAGTACAGATAAGCCTAAGGCTCTACCGAGTATAAAATTTTTGGGTAAAAATATAGTTGAGGATATAGACCTAGATGAAGAGATAGAGATTCCTACTTTAGATTTTGCAAATCTCTCAGCAGACCAGATGCAGAATATAGGTGAGATCCTCCAAAGGAAGGCAAAACAAAAGAAGCTTAAGGAGGAGAGAGACAAAGAGTATCAAATCATCAAGGATGCTAAGGACATTTTGTCTGATGCATTAGGCATTAAAGTAGACTCTTCCCAGCATGTTTTGTTACAATTGGCAGAAGCAGTTGAGAAATACAATGAGGACTCATCCGGGATAGAAAAGTTAGTTGAAAGAGCCGAGAAGAGATTCAATAATAAAGTGCTTGAGCACATTGCTCAGCACATAGCTATCAACCAAGTGGAATTGTCTTCAGTTTTGTCTAACACAGAGTCTATTTATTCGAATGCTACCTCTCTTTTGGCCAGACTATGCAATTTTGCTGAGTTCACAAAGGATGTCAAAGATAAAATGAATAAAATGGGTGAGGATATGAAGATTAGCATACAGAAGCTGCAACTTGAACCAAGTTCAAGCTCTGCTCATCACATGAAAATTTCACATCTATCCAATATGCAGTCTGATCTATTGAAAGAAGACTCAAGGATCCGGTCCACACTGCTAGACATCCAACACATGATCCTTCCCATCATGAATACAATGTATAAGCACATTGAACATTCCAGAACATTGATTCATGACAATCAGTTCTCCATAGCAGATCACATGATTGAACTCTCTGCAGAAATCCAAATTGCTATACAAACATGTAAGATTCTGCAAGAAAGTTGGGACAGAACCCTGGCACTAATAATGAAGGTACATTCTGATTTCTTATCAAATTTTGGATTCTCTCTGTAAATAACTTGTATATGCACCTTTGGCATTATCGTCAAAAAGGGGGAGATATGTATGGAAGGAGAGATATGTATACTGTATAGATTTGTATAAGAAACAGTTAGCACATTGAAAGGGGGAGACAATGTATAAAGCCCTATAACAAAGACAAATTTTGAAAAATCAAAATAAAACTCAGCATGATTCATGTATATAAATTTTTGGCCAATAAGTGTTTTTGTCACTAATGCCAAAGGGGGAGATTGTTGGCATTAAGCAGTATTGCCACTAGTGACAACACTTATTTGCATTCTGGATGGAAACCGAGCAGACAGTGCAAACCGAGCAGACAGTGCAAACCGAGCAGACAGTGCAAACCGAGCAGACAGTGCAAACCGAGAAAACAGTGCAAACGGAGCAGACAGTACAAATCGAGCAGACAGTACAAACCGAGCAGACAGTGCAAACCAAGCAGACAGTACAAACTGAGCAGACAGTGCAAACCGAGCAGACAGTGCAAACCGAGCAGACAGTGCAAACCGAGCAGACAGTGCAAACCGAGCAGACAATGGAAACCGAGCAAGTTAGTACAAACCGATCAGGACAATGTAAACCGAGTAACATCTTGTCTACCGAGTCACCAATGCTTACAGAGTTCAATACCTACCGAGTGATCAGTATGAACCGTGCCTTCACTTCTACCGAGTGCATGATGATGCCGAGTAATGCAGTGGACGCCGAGTATCAGAAAGTCACCGAGTCAGTTTGAAGGAACCGTGTAACCATATTTGGGCCGACTTAGTAGCACTTATGTTTATTTGTCAAGCCGACTGTGTAATTGTAATTGTAATTAATTGTTTGAGACTTGTATATAAACTATAATGTAATAAGATGAAAAATAATCAAGTAGAATATATGTGAAAGAAAAAGAAAGGCAGAGATAAGCGAATTGCAGAAGGCTTCAGAAGTATAAGGTTCAGCAAAGACAAATTCATCACAGAAGGTGATCAGTACATCAGAGAATCTCAATCAGCAATCCAGTTGCAAAGCAGAGATCTACTGTTTCATTCTAACAGGTGAATCAGTACAAAATCCTTTAACCGGGTAGACTTAACAGTCTTTGTATAAATCTCTTTACCGAGTGCATACTTCACTGTATGTTTATAAATCCTTTAACAAGGTGGATTTAGCAATCCTTATTGCTCCTAACAGGGCAGATCATCAGAAGTGATCAAATTGTAAGCCTTAACCGGCCAACTTTATTCTGCAGTATTAAAGCTTTGTGGGTTTCATCCCCACCCCAGTTTTACTTTCTTTTTGGAAGGTTTCTGGGTAACCAAATCTATGTGTCATTATTGTGAATGCTTTTAAGTTTCATGCTTTCTGTATGCAAAGGTTAAAAAGTAAAATACATGTTAAAATTAGAAGAAAATTTGGAGTTACTGATTCACCCCTCCCCTCTCAGTAACTTGGTTAATTCCTGAATATTTCCAACACTTGCTACTACCTGTACTGATGCCAAATCTGAATATATTAAGAGATGCACTACTTCCAAAGCCATGTGGGATAAACTAACTCTAATATACAATGGAGATTTGAATGTTAAGAGAGCTAGAGCAGAAAGCCTAAGAGGTCAATTTGATGATATGAAGATGAAATAAGGTGAGAACATTGTGCAATACAAAAATAGACTAAAAGAGGTAGTACATGCTATTAGAGCATCTAATGGAGTTATTGAGGATGAAATAGTGATTAGCAATATTCTCAGAACTTTGCTGCCAATTTATGCGATAAGGATCTCTGCAATTCATGAAACAAGGGCTACATCCAACCTTACTCTTGACACACTAATCGGGAAGCTTGCAACCTTTGAATTGAATAACTTTGACAATAGTGTTGTACCTTTTTTTGAATCCACTTTCATGTCTTCTTTGAAGATTGGTAAGTCTAGTAGCAGGAATAATAAGAATAATGATAGTGATAGTAATAGCGATGATGAAGTTGATGAGCTTGAAGCTCTTATGGCCAGAAGATTACCCAAAGGTAAATGAAGGTATAGAGGTAAGCTACCTTTAGCATGTTTTAATTGTAAAGAAGTTGGCCACATCGCTGCTAGATGTTCGAATAAGAAAAATGATGATAGATCCAAAGCCTGATCCAAAGGAAGCTATGGGAGAAGAGTCAATAGAGGCTACCAATACAACAACAGAGATAATTGAGATAGCTATGACAAAGGGAAAAAGGTATGTTACATAGTCAAAGAATTTGAATTTGAATCTGACACTGATGATGATGTAGAAGTAGTCTTTGTTGCTATGAAAGATGATTCAGAGGAAGAAGAGAAACATGAAGAAACAACACTAATCTCAAAAGTAAGAAGAAATGATACATGGACCATAGACAATGGTTGTACACATCATATGACTAGTGATATAGAGAAATTTGATCTACTTGATGAATATGATGGAGGATCTGTAAGGATGGGAAATGATGCACCCTATATGGTAAGATGTAAAGGTTCACTGATGATTAATGATAGAATAAAATGTGAAAATGCATACTGGGTAGATGGACTAAACTATAATTTGTTAAGTGTGGCACAACTGAATAACTCAAGCCACCGAATTGATTTTGAGAGCAAAAAGGTAAAAATATATGATGATGGAGGAAGACTTGTCAGAACTAGTACATAATCCAGAGGTAATCTATTTTATCTTGATATTGATCAGTCTTCATGTTTATTAATGACGGATGAAGATGCATGGTTGTGGCATAAGAGGCTATGCCATGTGAACTTTGATAACATGATCAAGATTAGTAAGAAGAAAAGAGTTAGAGAGTTGACTAACTTATCAAAACCAAATCATGCAATGTGTCATGAATGTCAAAAAAGAAATATGACTAAGTCTAGTTTTAAGAGAAAAGACTACTCAACAAAGAAGACACTTGAGTTGGTTCATACCAACCTATGTGGTCCTATGAGAAATCAGGGCTATTATTGTGATAGATACTTTATTATTTTTGTTGATGACTACACTAGACTGATGATTGTTATGTTCTTGAAAGAGAAATCTGAAGCATTTAAGATGTTTAAGTGGTATAAGGAAAAGGTAGAAAAAGAGATTGGAAAAGAATGAAAATTCTTAAGATCTGATAGAGGAGCTGAATTTATCTCTGATGAATTTACTAATTTTTGTAATGAGCATGGTATTAAGAGACAGGTCTCTACAGCAAGAACACCTCAGTAGAATGAGATTACTAAAAGAAGGAATAGGTCAATAATTGACTATGCAAGAACACTAATGCTACAAAAGAATATTTCTTAGAAATACTGGAGGGAAGTTGTCAGTACAACTGTATATGTTCTTAACCAAGTACAACTGAAGAAGGACACCAACTGGACACCTTATGAGCTATGGTTTTGACACAAGCCTACTGTAAGTTATTTCAGGATTTTTGGAAGAAAATGTTTTATTTTGAAAGATGAGAGAAATGGAAAATTTGATTCTAAAGGTGATGAAGGAATATTCTTGGGATATTCTACAAAGAGTAAAGCATACAAATGTCTGAATAAGGTTACAAATAAAATAATTGAAAGTACTAATATCTATGTTGATAATTTTGATGACAAGAACACCGAGGAAAGAAGAGAACTGGAAGACTATGGTACATTCACTTACATTGAACTTCCTGACTATCTACCAAAGTCGCAACCTTTGATAATCGGTCAGCAGGAAAACAACCCAGAGGAACAGGAAAGGGAAATTGACGAACAAGATGGAGCTATCAAGCAAGCACATGAACTTGAATAGGATGAACAAGAAAGAAGAAAATGAGTACTAGCTAGTTTTTTCAGAAGACATCATCCTGAGACACAAATTATTGGAGACAAACAAGCTGGCATGTAGACAAGAAGCAAAGAAAGACAAGGTACATGTCTAGTTTGTGAATTTGAACCAAAAAATGTGAAAGATGTATTAGAGAATGAAGAATGGGTTAATGCAATGAAAGAGGAAATAGAACAAATAGAGAAGAACAAATTTTGGTCCTTAGTACCCTGACCTAAAGATAAAAATATTATCGGTACTAAATGGATATTCAGGAACAAACTAAATGAAAATGGTGAAGTGACAAGAAATAAAGTGAGATTGGTATGCAAGGGATATGCATAGGAAGAAGGCATTGACTATGGTGAGACATTTTCACCCATTGCTAGATTGGAAGGAGTTAGAATGCTGCTTGCATATGCTACACACAAGAAATTTAAAGTTTATCAAATGGATGTGAAGTTAGCATTTTTGAATGGTATACTTGAAGAAGAGGTCTACATAGAACAACCTGAAGGATTCGCTGATTCATACAACAAAGACATGGTATGTAGATTACATAAAGCTTTATATAGTTTGAAGCAAGCACCAAGAGCATGGTATGAAATACTACATACTTACTTGTTAAGTATTGGATTTGTAAGAACTATTGAGAACAACAATTTGTACACGAAAGGTGATACTGATGACACTATTATTATTGCTAAAATATTTGTTGATGATACTACTTTTGGAGGTCAAGATCATGTATGTAAATATTTTTTTGATGATATGAGAAAAGAGTTTGAGATGTCTATGTTCAGAGAGATTAAATTATTTCTAGGATTACAAGTGATTCAACAAAGTGATGGGATATATATCTCACGGTCTAAGTACATAAAGGAAGTCTTGAAGACATTTTGCATGGAAGATGATAAACCTATGGGAACACTGATGGCTACTAAAAGTAAATTGACAAAGGAAGATGAAACTATAGAGGTAAACCGGACACTTTACCGATCCATGATTGGTAAACTAATGTATGTAGTTTACAGTAGACCAGATATAGCACATGTTGTGGGAATTGTTGCTAGATATTCTACTAATCCTAGAGAATCACACATGATTGCTACTAAAAGGATCTTAAGATACCTGAAAAAGACAAAGGATTATGGATTATGGTATCCTAAGGAAGGTAAGTTTGAATTGAAGGTTTATATCGATGTTGATTGGGCTAGAAATATGGATGACAGAAAAAGCACCATTGGAGGAGCATTCTTCTTTGGTGAAAGACTTGTAACCTGGACAAGTAAAAATTAGGCTTGTATTTCTTAGTCTACAACTGAAGCAGAGTATGTTGCTATTGCTACTAATTGCTCAAACATTGCATATATCAAGCAAGTGTTGGAAGGAATGAATAAGGTAATCACTGACCCAGTGATTATATACTATGACAACACAAGTGCTATTAATATTTCAAAGAATCTAGTGATGCACTCTAAGACAAAGCATTTATCAATTAAGTATCATTACTTAAGAGAACAAGTGCAAGAGAAGCAAGTGAAGTTAGAATTTTTTACATCTAAATAACAACTTGCAGATATCTTTACAAAGCCTCTACCGAAGGACACATTTGAATACTTGAGGACTAGACATGGGGTCTGTCCCCTGTCTATCAGTCACTAATGTGATTTGGATGTTGCATCAGCCTAATCTTATCAAAAGATCATTCATGTTGATGCAGCATAGTTCACACTTTGGATAATGTTCAAGGTTGTGATTAAGTTTGAAGAACTAAAACAGATTGGGATATCAGTATACAAAGATACAGAGACTGTATTGGACAACAAAGAGTTACTTAGGTACTATAGAGCTGATTATTTATTTGTTTCTTTGGCATTGTTTTCAAAGGGAGAGGTAAATAATATGAAAAGGTAAGGGAGAGAATGACAACGTTGTATTTGGTAATACTATTTAGTAATGTAGTGATTAAACATATTAAGCTAGGGAGAGCTTACACAGCATTTGATCATAGAGTTGTAGAATACATGTTTGGTAGGTGTATGGTACACTTCATATTACTTGCATTTCCATCAATGCCAAAGGGAGAGATTGATGAACTACAACTGATTTAGAACACTGAATGAAGAATCTATAATTTAAGATTACTAAGGAGTTTCTGATTAGATATGCAAGATGATTAAATCAGTATTATGTTGTCATTGATGTCAACTAGCTTGACATTACTTCTCTTGTAAGTTACTATACCGACACATCTAAAGAAAGGTGAAAGAGATGAAGAAAAAAAATATCTACATGAGGAAGATGTATATGTCAAATGATGATAAGGAATACACTAAATAACTTGTTGATGAGTCTATGACTTGATGATATTGACTTTATTATGTTGCATTCATCTATGATGAAGAATAGAGCTGAAAGACACAAAGCAGTGTTGTTGGTAAATAAAGCATTCCAATATACACCGACGGAGTATAGTGTATACTGAGCACAGTGTTAACTAAAATTTCTTTGTTAACTAAGCAGAATAGAAAGGAATTAAATTACCAGTTTAGCCATTAAAATTGATGAGCTGGAAAATGTATGAAATCAAGGTAACAGATAAGGTTTGTTATGAAGATTGACAGCTAACATAATTCAAGAAGGATCTAATGGAGTAGACTGAAATGTGTTACAGACACATCAGTCGAAGAAGGTTAGAGTGGAAAAATCAATAAATAAGATTAAGCGGCAAAATCTGATGGAGGAAAAGAAAACTATTTACTTGTTTATATAAGAGACATTGGTTTCATTGTTGAAAGACATCGGAAGAAGAAGATACTATAGAATTATTGCGTGAAGGAGTTTTCATGCATTCTAATCATACTAGTTAATAAGAACCGAGTTGTAGAACATTTATTGAGCTACAGAGAGTAATTATTGATGGACAGTAAGTTGATATAAGATTGAATCTGAAGTGATATATTGATCAGAAAGATTTGAATGAGCTGAACATTGATCTGTAAACTGCAATTGAAGTTGTTTCAAGGTAGATCATCTACTGTTCCATATTTAACCATTGTACATAGTCAAATCTCTTAACTAAGTGGACTAAGAAAGTCTTTTGATGTTTCATTCATAGAGTGAACATTGTTATCCTGTCAACCCCAGAGTGACTAATGGTTGGATGATAACTTCTGGTCTAAAATCCTCTAACAAGCTCACACCTAACAGTGTGTTTGTAAACCTTCAATAGGGTTGGGTCTTCACCGACCTCACTTCAGAAGAGTGGACATTTTTGGGTTGCCAATCCCAGGTGGTTTTTCCCTTTACAGGGTTTCCACATTAAATATTTTGTGTTATGTGTTGATTGTGATATTTTCTTGTTAACATACTTTGCATATTACATGTTAGATTTGATCAGTAACTACTATAAGTTTTAGACTGACAATTGGTAAAAGCAAAGACAATGAAAGTATTTTATATTTATCGAGTAGAAGAAGTTGAAGAATTTTTTTTGGATTATACATTTTGATTTGGGACACTGGATAACTAATTCGACCCCCCTCTCAGTTATTCTAACACTAACTGTGGTGGAATCCTATACCTCATATGCATTTTGGCTTGGAATTTATTAAAATACTCATCCATTATGACATTGAAATTGTCACCCATGCTTTGAATAAAATCATTTATCTGATAAACTATTGGTTTATCTGCATTCCATTTGACTTCACCAACTATTGGAAATGAGTTTTGGAAGTAGAAAAAGATACATACAAATAGTGGACCAAACTTTAGTGTATTTGACTTTGCCTTCCGAATTATATTCATATTGTCATCAAGTTGTTTCAGAAAATTTTTGCACAAGTCAATATTCATATCCTTCTTCACCATTTTATATGCAATATCCACATCTCCATAGGGTACATTGTCTACCCGAGATGATTAGAATATCCTATATGATATGATATTTGATGCAAATTTTAGTTAAGGGTCTCCAACTATATAAATTTTCAAGCCTATTCCATCCCATTTAGCTTTTGTTAGCTCACAAATTTTGTTCTTGTTTGTCTGTTTGCAGGCCCTTGGTCTATCACTGCCAGGAAATCTAGTAAGATTATATAGAACATCCTTAGTTATCTTTACTAGACCATCAAGCCACATAAAACTATCATGAACTTTTATTAAGACAATTCTTATCTACTCATGCTTGAATATCATTGGTACATGCATTGCATGAACCAAACCCTTGGTCTATAGGTGTATGTAATCATTTTTCAAATTACCCTTAACACATAACTTCTTATATGATGCATCAATCTTGGCTTGACATATGTCCTCAATCTTGTAATGAATAAAGGTGTGAATTTCTTCAATCAAAATAAATTTTTGGCGGATCAGGGACATGGCTCTGACTTTATCAATTTCCACAACAATAGTGGGTGAAAGATTTTACTTTGGATTGAATGGGTCAATCTTCTTGACTACCACTAGTTTTTGCAAATTAGGTGTCATTTATCTTGAAAATATCTTAACAAAGTCTAGGGTTCAAATGAAATAGCAAGTAGAATCTCTTAATTCAACTCAATGAAATATAGAAATACCTTTTGAATGATCTTGTAGATGTATGTAATGCTTGATTGAATGATCAGAGATATCTCTTTAGTCTCATATCTATCACTTCTAAAATGTGCTCACAAGAATATAAAGTAAGAATGATGTATATTGTGAGGCCTCACCCCTAGCCTATCATAGCCTTTCAGTTCTGCATTTGAGTTAGACATATTTTATGGTTATATTTTCATGCTCTATGGATGTTACTGATACCTTATGTTATAGTTTTATCACTTTAGTAGTTTGATGCACATTATATTATGATTTGGATGATAATTACTGACACATCGGTTTGGAACTTACATGCATGTTTTTAATTCTATTTTTATGAATGTTTATGATGATGAAGTTTAATTGCAATTAAATTATATATATATGCAATGATTATGTTTCTAGTTTATTTGGTGATGAATTGTATATTTCATGATGAGATGTATGTAGGTTATGAATGAACAATTATGGTCATGAGAATTATGAATTGACAAATGAATTATCTTGATTATTAACGTTATGAATTTAAAAGTTTTATTTCCTTGGACTACTGATATTGGACTTGAGTGTGTAGGGAAATAGGCCAAGGTAAATTCGGGGAACCATCATAGAGACTAATCTGAAAATCCATTTGAGCCAAGGTTGCTTCTAGTGAGAAGCTAAAAACCTTGTTCTAATATATTTTAATTTGTAAAAGTATGGTGCATGAATGTAATTGATTTATATGTTTTTGTAAATGTTATTTATCTTTAGGAATGCCCAAGTGGATATAACACATGGTTAGTGATGTGTCTTTTTGTGTATGTGTCACTTGACACATGTCTGTGTACATGTGGCCATGACATGTCCACTTGGAGATTGGTTGAACACCAACCTCGGAAGGTACCCTTTAGGATTCCCATGTAAATCACTTGGTTAGGGAGCTCGAGGTGTTGTCATATCTTTGAATTTCGAATTTGAGCTCCTTATGAGCTTTTGGGAGGCTTAAAAGGTGCCTAGGGGAGTGTTAGGGCCATTTTTAGTTACCCCACTTGATATACCATAGGGTAATGGTCATTTTTCACCATAGGATAACCCTTGGTTGACCAAATGACCCATCCAAAAGTTGGTTTACCAAGATGGACGAAAATCAACTTTTGGGACCAAGTTTTGGAAAGATCACCACCCACTAAAAAGGTAGTCCTTATCCCACCTTTTTAGCTTACCATTGTAAGAGACCAAATTTAGAAACCATGTAAGCGTCTTAGGGAAGACCACCCAATAGGAATGAAATCTTATACATAGGGGTTTGGGTGGAGGCATTTTTAGAGGGGACTCTTCTTTTGGAAGAGTTTGACACCCACTCTCTAGATGTGTAGACTTAGCTATTTTGGAGGACCTTGGATAGTGGAAAGTTCTTCATCAACTTTCTTCCATTAGCTTGGATCAAGGTTGGTGGCATTCTTCACTTTGTTGTTTTAGTTTTCATGTTGAGAGGATGAGCTCTCTTGTATGTTATTTTCTTGTATGAAAAATTTAGTTATTATTCCTCTTGTAGTGTATGTGTTGTGAGCTTGACATTTTTGTGATAATGGAGGATTTGTGATTCTTTACTTGTTGTAGTTTTATTTTCTTGTGTTGTGAAAGTGTAGTTCTTGTAGATGTTATGAGAATCACGAGCTTATTATTGAGAATGATTTCTTGTATTGTAAATGTGTAGTTTCATTGTTGTTCTTGAAGTTTTCTTTTATGTGTTGTAGTGTTTTGTTGAGGGAGTTCTCAAGGCCATACTCACCCTTGGGAGGGAAGAGTAGCCTTGAGGGTGAAGGGATTGTTGGGACATTCAGGGGTGTAGAGTCTCTCCTTGGATAGGAGAGGGATGAAACATGGATGTATGGGCCCCATGTAGCCATCTCTATTTTATGTTTTGTAAATTGGGGGTCACAAGGAGTTTGTGAAGATTGTGTTTGTGGAGAGAGATATATGATGAGGAAGCCAAGTGATGGATTAGCTGTCATCAAGAGATGTGCTTTATCCTCTTGAATTTGGTTCCACCTTCACCCTATTTGAGTCATGTTGAGACTCTTTGTGATAACCTTGGAAGGGAGATTTCTTGTGAATTATGTTTTATGTTGTTGTGTTTGTGGGTTTTGCATGAGTGTTCTCCTTGTCTTTGTGATGGTTCCCCTAGCTCGGGGGTGGCTTCATAGAAGCCTAGGTTGTGAGGTGAGCACTCCTTGGCCTATGGATTTTGTATTGCAAGAATTTGGAGCCTTTGAAGACTTCATGGTTGGAGTTGATATCTTAAAGAGTTGTTGATATTTTAGATTTTGAGTTGGAACACTTTTGTATTGTGTATAAAGTCATTGGAAGGATATCTTGTGATGTCCATGAGTTCAATTTATTTTGTAATGGGGTCATCACTCCAAGTTTTGTGAATGTATCAAGTGACGTTGTATCAAATTTTTGAAGTAATGTATTATAGTATTCTTTTGGTTAAGTTTCACTTTCATATGAAGTTTTGAATAATGCTCAAAGAAATATTTTAAGTGTATTCAAGTGTTATTGAATAAGAGATAGACAATGTGTTTATCATTTGAAGGATTAAGAATTGTAGGAATAGTTATGTGAAAGCATTGTTTATTTATAGAGGAATTCTTTATGTATTCATGATGTAAGATTTGAGATAGAATATAATTTGTAGTATCTTTTAAGATCTTATATAAAGAATTCATTTGTCAATAGTTTGCATGAATTTACAAAAGATCAACTCTATGCTTTCATGTTGTTATTCTCTAAAGAAGTCAAGATAAAATAGTTTCAACTCAATGGTAGTTAAAAATAATAATACATGTGAAAAAGGATAGTTAAAATTTCTTTGCATTTTGATCTAATGATCCCTCTTGATTCGACAAGTAAGAGTAGACTTGAAAATACATATAGAAAAGAGTAGAAACAAATCTAATAAACAAGCCACAAAAAAAATGCAATGCAAAATGAAAAAAGAGACCTACAGGTCTCTGGAAATTGTATGGGAAAATTTCCTACAATTTCCAATACCACGGTCAATATTTTAATTTAAAACTTATCCACTTGTTGCGAACAAAGATAAACCTATCATATTTTATGAGACATGTCATTTTGGGGGTACCTCCTAAGTGGACACCCCAAAAGGGCACTGAAATGCTTTCTAAAAAAATAATAATAATAATAATATATGTATTCCTACAACAAATATATATATATATATATATATATATATATATATATATATATATATATATATATATATATATATATATATATATATATATATATATATATATATATATATATATATATATATATATATATATATATATATATATATATATATATATATATATATATATATATCTATCTATCTATCTAAATTTTTTTTAAAAAACTTTGTTTTTTTAAACAAAAATATTTTTTTTTTTTTAAATTGATTTTGTGGTGGGGGTCGAGGGCCCCACACCCCATACCCCTTGCCCTCGGTGGTAGGGCCCTGCCGCAGTAGGTCTGTCGGCGCACAATAGCCTGCCTACGACAGTACCCTGTCGTGCCGCATGGGTACCGTCGGAGCGGTGGTCCCACGTGGATAGTCCTCTCGGGGTGACTTAAAAAGGGATGCAGGTGGGGTTAAAACAAAACCCCCACTTAATTAATTTATTTAATTTTTTTAATTTGATTATTTATTAATTATTTTATATGATATATTATTTAATATTAATAATGTTAATTGATATAAATAATATTTATATATTATTGATATTATTTAATATTATTAATATTAATTAATATATAATATTTAATAATTTTGTTAATTATTTATTATTTAATAATATTAATTAATATATAATATTTATTTCTTTAGAGTTATATTTAATAATTATGTTAATTAATATATAATATTAATTAATATAATTTGATTAATAAAATTTGTTGTTAGAGAAAAAGATATTAATTAGATGTCATTAATTAATAAAATTAATGGTATGACAATTATTCTAATTAAGTATTAGTAATTAATATAATTACTATTATTTAGTAAATTATTTAATTACCTTATTAATTAATAATTATATTAATTACTATTAATTGATATAATTATTATTTTAATTATGTTTTTTTTTTTATTTAACCTATTAAGGGTTGAAAGTAAGTTTGTAATGGAAGAATATTATGGGATTAAATTATAGACAATTTCAAGTTAAATTGTAATTTAAATATTATGATCAAATAAACCTATATAGCTATCAATTAGTTGAATAGATTCTTGGATACATTAATTTGATGCTTAAATAAATGTAACCAATCGACTCATTGTAGTGTAGCATTGGCATAGGGATCCATTTTTCGATATTGGTATAGCTAAAAATTATATTTGGTACTTCATGAACAAACTTAAATGATAGGTTGACTTTTATTGCAACTTCGATATCTAGATATCCTCCCTTGATAGAACTAATTCATCTAATAACTTAAATCACCAACATTTGTAAAGAAATATTGTTTCAAACTCTTTTCAAACTTTTGTCTTAGTTAACTATTAAGCCACAGCATAAACTTAGACTTATTTTACCTTTCAAAAAAAAGTTGGTGTGTTTTTAGAGTGAGATTTTATGGGCATGACACTTGGTATCAGAGCCAAGGTTTCAACATTGGATCCTAAAACCCATTGCATTTCTTAGCTAACACTTAAGATTTTTGAATTGTTAGGATGCCTCCCCTTACGCGTCAAGCTCAGAGACGTATTAGAGGACAAGGGGCTAGGTGAGCTCCCTCAGGTCATGAGAAAGATAAACAAAGGGCTAAGGTATTGGCCATTAATCATTCACCACCACCAGACCCTAATCAGGTGATCCTATTAGCCTTACAGAACCTCATCGGGGTTATACAGGAGAGTTTACCTCTAGTTAATCCTCAGCCAGAGCACCAGTTGTTCAGGGGACAAAGATCATAGGTTAGAGAGAGGACTAGGAGTCCTCCATATGATTGAGAGGAAGGGCGGGGAGCACATGAGGTGGATTTGGTTCACATGCCAGAACCACCACCTGGTATTGTTCAAAAGGCACACTGTCATGCTGAGGATCATATTAGAGATCTCCTATAGTTACAACAACCTTTGTATCATGGTTCTACAGAGGGTACAGATGCTAAGGCATAGATTTCAAGCTTAGAGAGGTGCTTTGGGTTGTGTTAGTATGATAGCAATGTCAAGCCATGTTTTGCAGTACTCCTTTTTAGAGGAGGTGCTTCCACATGGTGGAAACAGGAAGAATATAAGAATAACACCACTATGGACACCATGTCTTGGGAGACCTTCTTAGAAAGGTTTCTAGATAGATATCTATTAGAGCACTATAGATAAAGGCATATTTATGAGTTCCACAAGCTCCAGCAGAGGGGACTCACAGTGCTACAGTATGAGATTTGAATCCTTGAGTTCCAACCCTATGTAGACTACATGAAGGATGAAAAGCTATGAATCAATTGTAACACCCCATATACTACTAACCAAATAAAAAAAATAAACAACCACAAGAGAACCAATGAAATTAACTTGAACAACACAACAATTTATTTTTTAACAAGGTACAACTTATCACTGAATTTCAAATCAACTGACATAATCAGTTATTTAAATATCCAATGTAATCTATTACATGAGAGTATATCCATATACCCAACATTAAATATATAACATACTAAAAGTTCCAGAATACATCTAATTGATCCTAGATTTCCTAAGCATTGTTCTGATAACCAGTAACTAGGTAATAATCTATTTTCCATAAATCTTTACAGCAGTCAACCATTCCCCCAAAAACATAGTTTTCCTCATCTAGAATCCTGAAAACACCAAGATATAGAACAACCACAACAAAAAGGGCTTAGTCAAATAGTCTAAGATAATGGAATACCTCCAAAGCATCTGCATCATACAGGTTAAAACCTTAACAACATAATCTGAACCATGCATATAAAAATAGACATATTTCATCATTACAAGAAGCATTTCATTTCTAAATAGGAGAAATAAACTCACAAAGAAAATGACAAGGTGATGATCCACTAGCTTTGGGTATCTACATAAGAATCAATGATCAGTAACCAATAGGAAACTCGGAGAATTGATTATGCCAGCCTTATTCTTTCCAAGCAATACGGTAAAACCATTCCCTTACTTCACCAACATGTGCAAGTAATCAGGGAAACATATTTTATCTTTTTAAATGAAACCCATAGCCCATGAATTATTAAATTATCACTTAGTAATTAACTGATAGAAAATCTTTCACCTTCAGGCTCTAGACAAAAGTCAGCTTCCCATACTAAGGATCACACTTGCATTATCTTAAAACACTTCATACTACCAAAATAGCTAGCCATAGTAAAAATCTGAATTACCAAATCAACTATTAATGTATACTTAACAACTGAATCCATAATACTGAAACAACCATTTAAAATTTCCACATACATCCATGAAACCACTTCCAAAAATAGCCACAACAAGCATCTTCTTTTCATCACTCAAAGAATAACTTAAGCAAAATTTCCAATGCTATTCCTAGAACTTAAACAATATTAATATCCAATTCCTAATATCTAATTGCAATTTTAATAACAGAAAAGTGGAAACATCCAATTCTATTGTCAACTGTTCGATACAATAATACCTAAGATTCAATTCCATTCTTCTGTCACATTCTAACTAATAGAGTTATTTGTGAATCCATAGAAAGCTAACAAACAACTTTTATACCAAAGAGTAATGCAGAATTACACATTAACTACATAATTACCACCCGTATAAAAATACACTTGATCAATTATGTTATCTCTGTTACGAAATCACCTTTGTACATACTTGTAGGCATAAACACATATGTGTACATATGTATATACACTCACGATACGTGTATATACATATAGACATATACATTCCTACAAATATATATATATATATATATATATATATATATATATATATATATATATATATATATATATATATATATATATATATATATATATATATATATTATATATATATATATATATATATATATATATATATATATATATATATATATATATATATATGTATGCACATAATTATAGGCTCACACACATATATACATATGTATATACACTCACGGTACGTGTATATACATATATACATATACATTCCTATAAGTATATATATATATATATATATATATATATATATATATATATAGATATATATATATATATATACATATATATATATATATAGATAGATATATATAGATATATATATATATATATCTATATATATATATATATATATAGATATATATATATAGATATATATATATATCTATATATATATATAAATATATATATATATATATATATATATATATATATATATATATATATATATATATATATATATATATATCTATATATATATCTATATATATATATATTTATGCACCCTTATACAAATAAAAAGTTCAGAGCAGTACATCAAAGTTGTAATACAATCAGAAAACATGAAATCAAATATTCCAACCTAAATATAACGTATCAGTTACTGATACAACTCCAAAATTCCACAGACAACAAGTATTCTGCAATAGCAGCCATCAAAAAGCCTTCAGACCAAAGTCAAAATTGAATCTATGAAAGAAATAATGTGACAACAGAGATTTCCATAATAAACCCCACATCAACTGAGAATACCATAGCACCAAGAAACAATACCATGTTCTTTTTCCTACTACAGCATGATCATCCAAAAGAACTTGATACCTAATAGAACTTACCAATAGACCCAACAATCCTCATAAACAATAGCTGCAGTAATAGTAACCGAAACCTAATTCCCTCCATCAAGAACACAGAACTGAGAACATTCATATCAACCACTAACACCAGTGACCGATACATACCCATTCGATGACTGTTCTCTACAAAACCTCATGGTAACTGAATCTTCCATCTCTCGAGCCCAATACTACAAGCTACTAGATAGAGAGAAGCATTCTACAGAATCTCTAACCATGACTTAACCAAACTTCCCTATACCAATGCTCGCCAAGACAAGAAAGTCATCTACAACATTCTAATAGTGGCATCACAATGAACATTAGCTATGTTACTAAATAAACTGTCAACTAAATAATAATAAATCAACCACTAAATACGAATTCACTTAATGATCCAATATTGCCATGAAAACTTCTCATTATGGTTACACACCCATTCTAACCTAGGAACCACATAACTCGATAACTATACCAATTGAAGAATGCAATATAAACAGAATTCTCAAAACCCAAATACCTGCCGACAAGACAAATAACAACACCAAAAAAAACTAATCCCATTCACAATATAACCTTCCCAAAGTTCGGTAAAAGAATTGGTAGTAAAGAGGCTACAGCTTCACAATCTTCCCTCTCCATTACTACTTCCTTACACAATACATTGTCATTCCCACTACTTAAGGTCACGAAAACTAACATGAAATAGTGAAACACACAAACCCCCAGTATCACCATTTCAACAAACTCAAAAACCATATTCTAATCAACTGAACCAAAAACACACAACCAAAATACCAATTTATCAAATAGTGAACATAACACTGCAATGTGCAAAACCAGACACATAATGAAAACATTTCTACAGTATACAAGAACATTTAATCATATTGTATAACTAGAATATAAACCATTTAAATGAAATTTTATAACCAGATTCATAAAGAAAGCAAGAGTAGAGTTAGAGAATGCCCCTACCTTAATAACAGAGTGGGGTGTTGTGAACTCAAAGTTGAAGCCAAAGATCTCACTCCCAACTGGTGAGCTACACCAAAACCAACTCCTTGCTCAGCAAAGCTAAACCCACCGTAAAAGACCAAGAACCAAGCAACAAAACTGAGCACCCCGTGACAGAGCTCATTTATAAGCACCAAAACCCAAATAGTGCCTCCAAAATATAGCTCGAAAACTAGAAATAGAACCGTGAAATGCAAAATGGATAATGCCATTAATAAAAAACAAGTATATAACCATATTCCTCTCCAAACTAAATAGAATGACTCCATTTCCACAACCTTTCTAGGCATCAAACCCATTACCACAACAGAGAAACAAAACCTTGCCAAAGCAAATGACCGACAGCGAACTGAAGTCATTCAATTCCCATAAACATGCCGTAATTGCATTAAAGCCCAAACTTATCCTTCACTGCCACCTTTACTTAACATAGTGATAGCTATCTCAGCAGTACACATACTTACCGAGAACTCCCACTACTCATGCTCAAAGCAAATTCCCATGTGCAAATAACAACCAATCTCCCACTACACCTTCGAACATAGCAAAAACAAATAACTTGGCACAGTGAACATATTATAACATAGCCATATTAATCCAAGTTCACGACACCATAGGGAGTATCTCAAAGCCATAACCAATGTTAACAATTCACTAATCTTAACTTGCTAACCATAACACAAAAAAGGTTAGGATATTATTAATCCCCTTTCTAGATTAACACATATCTTCCCACTAACTCATTCTAACATAATAGACTTATTTTTATTCAATTAAATTTCAATATTCATTTAACAATTAACACTAACATAATAAAATCATTTATACACTAGCATTAACCATAAAATTAACCATATTTTCCTTCACAATAATAGACCAAAATAACATCGAAATTCTCATTAAAGAAAACTTAATTGCAGAATAGGAATTCCTCATCCATCTTCCTAAGTAACACAAATTTTCCAAGTATCAAAGTCAGCAGAGAAATTGATAATTCAGAAAAGACAGTGTCTGCAGATATCAAATTAAATCCAATGTCATGGTCTAACCAAAATTAACAATTAATAGCCAAACTAAATATCCCTAGTCTATCTAAGATATAAATTGAAGTTAAAACAAAGTTATAATGCACTTCTAACTAAAAGAGTCTGAACATATCAAATCCGAACCAAGACATAAATCCATCCTAGAAGAACTAAATAAAGATGCAAAAGAAAAGAAAATCCAAGCCAGAAGCAGATAGGGGCATGACACCCTCCCCCACCAACCTAGGCTTACTTGTGGAAGCCTATAAACAAGTGAGGATGTGCTACCTTCATTACCGCTGCATCTTCCCAAGTAACAGATGTATCATCACTGAGATCCCATAACACTTTTACCTGCTCTACCTTGCAACCTCTGAGGTTTAGTTCTCTTTGTTGGATAATTTGCATTGGTTCTAGCATCAGTTGACCATCTACCACCTATAAATCATTCCAATTTAGAATGTGAGCAATGTTAGGAATATACTTCCTCAACACAGATACATGGAATACATCATGGATTCGTGAAAGACTGGGAGGCAAAGCAAGTCTGTAAGCAGCTGGACCAACATGCTCCAAGATCTCAAATGGTCCCACAAACCATGGAGATAGTTTAGATCCCTTACCATACCTAATAGGACTCTTTCAAGGCCTAACTCAAAGAAATACCTTGTCTCCAACCTCAAAATGATGCTCAATCCTATGTTGATCAGCATACTTCTTCTGCTTGTCCTGTGCTGTATAAAGATGCTCTCTGACATGTTTTAGCTGTTGCTCCAAGTCTTGAAGCATCTCAGGACCTAGAATAATTCTGTCCTCAAGATTATCCCAGCTCAAGGGTGTTCTACATGGTCTCCCATACAGAGCCTGAAAAGGAGCCATACCAATAGAGCTATGATAACCATTGTTGTATGTGAACTCAACAAGGTGAAGATACTCCTCCTGCTTACTCTTTCTATCCATAATGTACATCCTAAGCATGTCTTCTAATATCTGATTGACATGCTCAGTCTGTCCGTCAGTCTCGGGATGATATGCTGAACTGAAATTCAACTGTGTACCCAATTCTCTCTGCATAGATCTCCAAAGTGAAGATGTAAAGACTGAATCCCTATCAGATATGATCTTCTTAGGAATTCCATGTAACTAGACAACTTGCTCCATGTAAATCCATGCTATATATGCAGCATTGTAAGAAGACCTTATTGGAATGAAATGAGCAACTTTAGTTAACTGATCAACTACAACCATGATTGCATCATGACGCCTGGCTGAAAGTGGTAACCCCACTATGAAGTCAATGGATATAGTATCCCATTTCCACTCTGGTACACTGTGAGATTGCAACAAACCTGCTGGATGTTGATGCTCCACCTTCACTCTCTGACATTCCAAACACCTAGCCACAAAGTCTGCAATATCCCTCTTCATACCTAGCTAGTAATGGTACTGTCTGAGATTGGCATGCATCTTCTTCACACCAGGGTGTGCTGAATAGGGTGCCTTATGTGCTTCAATCATAACCAAATTTCAAAGATCCCCATTCTCTGGCACATAAACACTACCTCAGTACCTCATGAGTCCATCAGTGCTAATAGAGTAGCCCTCAAAGCGACCCTCTAAAAGACTTCCACTATCAATCACTACTTTGACATCTAAGAACCAAGGATCTGAAGACAAGTTCTGAAGTATTCTATCCTTAAGATCCACTATGAGGGTTAAAGAAGAAAGTTCGTGACATCTTCTACTAAGTGCATCAGCCACTTTGTTTTCCTTACCCTACACGTACTTCACTTCAAAGTCATATTCACACAAAAACTCCATCCATCTGTGCTGACGAGCATTAAGATTGGGTTGTGTGAATAAATACTGAAGACTTCTATGATCTGTATGCAACTCAAAATGTTGACCCAATAAGAAATGTCTCCATTTGGTCAATGCATGCATTACAGCTGCAAGCCCCAAATCATGCATAGGATAGTTGACTTCATGATTCTTTAATTTCCTGGATTCGTAAGCAATGACTCTACCATCCTACATCAACACTACTCCTATTCCATCTAATGAAGCATCCGTACAAACAAAAAATGCCTTAGATGGATCAGGTACTGCTAACACTAGAGCACTAGTTAAGCATTCCTTGAGATGCTGAAATGCTGCTTCGCACCCCTCTATCCAAATTAATTGCTTCCCCTTTCTCTGAATTGATGTGATGGGATGAGCTATCTGAGAGAAATTAGATACAAATCTTCTATAGTAGCTTGCTAATCCCATGAAACTTTGCACTTCCAAGACATTGGTAGGCATTGGCTAGTCAATAAATCACCCTAATCTTGGCCGGATCCATAGCTATACCCTCTCCTATGATAATATGACCAAGATAACAAATGTTAGTTTTGAAAAACTCACACTTCTCGAGATTGGCAAAAAGCTGGTTCCTGGGAAGACATTCAAAAACTAGTCTCAAATGCTGCTCATGCTCCTCAAAGGAATCTGAATACACAAGGATGTCATCTAGAAATACCACAACAAACTTGTCAAGGAAAGTCCTGAATACACCATGCATTAGGATCATGAAAATTGATGGTGCATTTGTTAGTCCAAAAGGTACTACTATGAATTCATAATGCCCGTATCTGGTATGAAAAGCTATCTTGTGGATATCATCTTCTTGAATCCTTAGTTGATGGTATCCAGATTTGAGATCAATTTTGGAAAACACCTTAGCACCCTTCACTTGATCAAACAAGTCATCGATGCGAGGCAAAGGATATCTATTTCTGATGGTCACTTTATTTAGTTTCCTGAAGTCTATGCACAGCCTTAGAGAACCATCCTTCTTTTTGACAAAGATGACAGGTGCTCCCCAAGGTGAGACACTAGGTCTTATGAGTCCTTTTTCTAGAAATTCCTCAAGTTGAACCTTCAGTTCCACTAACTCTTGAGTGGTCATACGGTAAGGAGTCTTGGAAATAGGCTCAGTACCAGGCAAAAGATCAATCCTGAAATCAATTTCTCTTTTAGGAGGGATTCCTGGAATCTTAGTAACAAAGATATCTAAAAACTCCTTCAAACTAGATGATCCAAGTTGGTACTAGAAGAAACTGGTTCATCAAAATCATTGATAGAAATAGCAAACAGTTTGCATCCCATATGCAAGCACTTCTTGAGTTGTTTGGTAGATATGGTCCTAACTGAAATAGGTCTCTTAATACCTAAAATGTACTTGGTTGTTCCAAAATAATCAATACATCTGATGATCTTTTCTCTACAATCAATGATAGCTGAATGCTGGTCCAGCCAATCCATTCCAAGAATAACATCATACGAACCCAAAGGAATAACTCTAAGGCTAACTGAAGTAGTAAAAGCCTTAAGTTGAATCTTACAATCTACAACCACTAACCCTACTTCTACCTTAGATCCTAAAGCCAACTCAACTTGCCATGCCCACTTAGCTTTATTCACAGGAATTCCACATTGTTTAACCAAATTTGAAGAAATAAATGAGTCGGTGGCCCCAAAATCGAACAAAATGGAAATTTTCTTACCTTGGCAATTACCTTTTGTTTCGATTATGGTATTCTGATGATCAGCCTGCCTTTGATCTATGGTAGTGAAAATATGGTGGTTCCTTCCAGAATCACCTACAGTGGCCTTAGAACCTACTGCCCTAGATCTACCTTGGTTGTTGCTACGAAGGGGACAATTCCACTAAAAATAACCCAACTACCCAGAGTGGTAACATTCCGCTCCTCTCTTGATACTCTTTTGCTGCACTGAATTAGCTAGAGGAGATACATTTCTCTGATGTCCACTTTGTGAAGACAAAAATGATTTGGGCTGCTCAGGTACTTTGAAACTCTTGTTGGACTTAGAGAACTTTCCAAACTTCCTTTTCATGAACTTGCCACTAGAACCACCTGAAGCTGCCCTTGAATTGGCTTGAGAAAATCTCTGGTTCTTACTACTATTCTGAACAAGAGGATTCACTACACTCTTGATCACACCTCCACTGAAACTTGACTTCATCTCAGTCAATTTGGCTTGATTAGAGGCTTCTTGAATAGTTTTAGGCTTGAAAGTATGCACTTCTTCTCTAATTTTGGGATTTAATCCCCTAATAAAATGTTGTACTAATGGCTTTTCATGTTCTGCCCAACCAGAGTACTTCTTCAACTCAAAGAATCTCCTCTCATACATATCCACCGTAGCATTACCCTAAGAGATATTGAAAAATTCCTCAGGTCTAGCCTGCTGCTAGTATTCTAACATGAACCTCTCACGAAACCTTTCAACGAACAATTCCCAAGTGACTTGAGAAATGTTGACTCCAAGATGCTCAAGTTCCATGTTCCACCATATGGAAGCAAAGGATCTGAGCTACATAATAGTCCAACGAACTCTAACATTACTCTGATAATCATGGAGGATAAAACATCTTTCGATGTTAAGCAGCCATGCTTTAGCAGTGGTACCTTCCTCGGTTCCATAGAAGATAGGTCCTTTGAACTTAGAAAGGTCCTTCAACTGAGCCCTTGCAACAAGATTCTCAGCAATAGTCGGGTTTGCATTAGGAACTTGAACCACATTAGCATTTGCATTTGCTCCCCCACCAGGAACATTGTTCCTAGCTTCAATATCATCAAGTCTATCAAGTATCCATTGGAGAACTTCAGCCTGAGGTTCTCTCTGATCACCTTGATCAGCTCCTAACCCACCTTGGTGATCTTGCCCTCTAACCCGGCCATGTCCTGGATGTCTGCCCCTACCTCTACCAACTCTAGAATCAACTGGATCACCGTGCCCACGAGCACCTCTTGTGACAGGAGGCATGCTCAAGACCTTAAATAATAAAAGAGAAAGAAAATCATTAACGGAAGCAAAGAGGTATAACCCCTTTTCTAACCCCTGAGCCCCTAGTGTTCAAACCTAGGCTCTGATACAAATGTAACACCCCATATACTACTAACCAAATAAAAAAAATAAACAACCACAAGAGAACAAATAAAATTAACTTGAACAACACAACAATTTATTTTTTAACAAGGTACAACATATCACCGAATTACAAATCAACTGACATAATCAGTTATTTAAATATCCAATGTAATCTATTACATGAGAGTATATCAATATACCCAACATTAAATATATAACATACTAAAAGTTCTAGAATACATCTAATTGATCCTAGATTTCCTAATCACTGTTCTGATAACCAGTAACCAGGTAATAATCTATTTTCCATAAATCTTTACAGCAGTCAACCATTCCCCCAAAAACATAGTTTTCCTCATCTAGAATCCTGAAAACACCAAGATATAGAACAACCACAACAAACAGGGCTTAGTCAAATAGTCTAAGATAATGGAATACCTCCAAAGCATCTACATCATACAGGTTAAAACCTTAACAACATAATCTGAACCATGCATATAAAAATAGACATATTTCATCATTACAAGAAGCATTTCATTTCTAAACAATAGAAATAAACTCACAAAGAAAATGACAAGGTGATGATCCACTAGCTTTGGGTATCTACATAAGAATCAACGATCAGTAACTAATAGGAAACTCCAAGAATTCATTATGCTAGCCTTATTCTTTCCAAGCAATAAGGTAAAACCATTCCCTTACTTCACCAACATGTGCAAGTAATCAGGGCATCATATTTTATCTTTTAAATGAAACCCATAGCCCATGAATTATTAAATTATCACTTAGTAATTAACTGACAGATAATCTTTCACCTTCAGGCTCTAGACAAAAGTTAGCTTCCCATACTAAGGATCACACTTGCATTATCTTAAAACACTTCATACTACAAAAATAGCTAACCATAGTAGAAATCTGAATTACCAAATCAACTATTAATGTATACTTAACAACTGAATCCATAATACTGAAACAACCATTTAAAATTTCCACATACATCCATGAAACCACTTCCAAAAATAGCCATAGCAAGCATCTTCTTTTCATCACTCAAAGAATAACTTAAGCAAAATTTCCAATGCTATTCCTAGAACTTAAACAATATTAATATCCAATTCCTAATATCTAATTGCAATTTTAATAACAGAAAAGTGGAAACATCCAATTCTATTATCAACTGTTTGATACAATAATACCTAAGATTCAATTCCATTCTTCTATCACATTCTAACTAACAGAGTTATTTGTGAATCCATAGAAAGTTAACAAACAACTTTTATACCAAAGAGTAATCCAGAATTACACATTAACTACATAATTACCACCTGTATAAAGATACACTTGATCAATTCTGTTATCTCTGTTACCAAATCACCTTTTTACATACTTTTAGGCATAAACACATATATGTACATATGTATATACACTCATGATATGTGTATATACATATATACATAAACATTCCTACAAATATATATATATATATATATATATATATATATATATATATATATATAGTATATATATATATATATATATATATATATATATATATATATATATATATATATATATATATATATATATATATATATGTATGCACATACTTATAGGCTCACACACATATATATATACACTCATGGTACATGTATATACATATATACATATACATTCCTATAAGTATATATATATATATATATATATATATATATGTACCCTTATACAAATACAAAGTTTAGAGCAGTACATCAAAGTTGTAATACAATCAGAAAACATGAAATCAAATATTCCAACCTAAATATAATGTATCAGTTACTGATACAACTCCAAAATTCCACAGACAAAAAGTATTATGCAATAGTAGCCATCAAAAAGCCTTCAGACCAAAGTCAAAATTGAATCTACGAAAGAAATAATGTGACAACAGAGATTTCCATAATAAACCCCACATCAACCAAGAATACCATAGCACCAAGAAATGATACCATGTTCTTTTTCTTCCTACAGCATGATCATCCAAAAGAACTTGATACCTAATAGAACTTACCAACAGACCTAGCAGTCCTCATAAACAATAGCTACAGTAATAGTAACCGAAACCTAATTCCCTCCATCAGGAACATAGAACTGAGAACATTCATATGAACCACTAACACCAGTGACCGTTACATACCCATTCGATGACTATTCTCTACAAAACCTTGTGGTAACTGAATCTTCCATCTCTCGAGCCCAATACTACAAGCTACTAGACAGAGAGAAGCATTCTACAGAATCTCTAACCATGACTTAACCAAAATTCCCTATACCAATGCTCGACAAGATAAGAAAGTCATCTACAACATTATAACAGTGGCATAACAATGAACATTAGTTGTGTTACTAAATAAACTGTCAACTAAATAATAAGAAATTGGGCACTAAATACGAATTCACTTAATGATCCAATATTGCCATGAAAACTTCTCATTATGTTTACACACCCATTCTAACCTAGGAACCACAAAACCTAATAACTATACCAATTGGAGAATGCAATATAAATAGAATTCTCAAAACCCAAATACCTGGCGACAAGACAAATAACAACACCAGAACAAACTAATCCCATTCACAACATAACCTTCCCAAAGTTTGGTAAAAGAACTGGTAGTAAAGAGGCTACAACTTCACAGTCTTCCCTCTCCATTACTACTTCCTTACACAATACATTGTCATTCCCACTACTTAAAGTCGTGACAATTGACATGAAATAGTGAAACACACAAACCCCCAGTATCACCATTTTGACAAACTCAAAAACCATATTGTAATCAATTGAACCAAAAACACACAACCGAAATACCAATTTATCAAATAGTGAACATAACACTACAATTTGCAAAACCACACACATAATGAAAAACATTTCTACAGTATACAAGAACATTTAATCATATTGCATAACCAGAATATAAACCATTTAAATGAAATTTTATAACCAGATTCATAAAGAAAGAAAGAGTAGAGTTAGAGAATGCCCCTGCCTTAATAACAGAGTGGGGTGTTCTAAACTTGAAGTTGAAACCAAAGATCTCACTCCCAACTGGTGAGCTACACCAAAACCAACTCCTTTCTCAGCAAAGCTAAACCCGCTGAAAAAGACCAAGAACCAAGCAATGAAACCGATCACCCCGTGACAGAGCTCATTTCATAAGCACCAAAACCTGAATAGTGCCTCCAAAATATAGCTCGAAAACTAGAAATAGAACCTTAAAATGCAAAATGGAGAATCCCATTAATAAAACACAAGTATACAACCATATTCCTCTCCAAACTGAATAGATTGACTCCATTTTCGCAACCTTTCCAGGCATCAAACCCATTACCACAATAGAGAAACAAAACCTTGCCAAAGCAAATGACCGACAACGAACTAAAGTCATTCAATTCCCATAAACATGTTGTAACTACATTAGAGCACAAACTTATCCTTCACTGCCACCTTTACTTAACACAATGATAGTTGTCTCAGTAGTACACATACTTACCGAGAACTCCACTACTCATGCTCAAAGAAAATTCCCATGTGCAAATAACAACCAATCTCCCACTACACCTTCGAACATAGCAAAAACAAATAACTTGGCACAGTGAACATATTATAACATAGCCATATTAATCCAAGTTCATGACACCATAGGGAGTATCTCAAAGCCATAACCAATGTTAACAATTCACTAATCTTAACTTGCTAACCATAACACAAAAAAGGTTAGGATATTATTAATCCCCTTTCTAGATTAACACATATCTTCCCACTAACTCATTCTAACATAATAGACTTATTTTTATTCAATTAAATTTCAATATTCATTTAACAATCAACACTAACATAATAAAATCATTTATACACTAGCATTAACCATAAAATTAACCATATTTTCCTTCACAATAATAGACCAAAATAACATCAAAATTCTCATTAAAGAAAACTTAATTGCAAAATAGGAATTCCTCATCCATCTTCCTAAGTAACACAAATTTTCCAAGTATCAAAGTCAACTGAGAAATTGATAATTCAGAAAAGATAGTGTCTGTAGATATCAAATTAAATCCAATGTCATAGTCTAACCAAAATTAACAATTAATAGCCAAACTAAATATCCCTAGTCTGTCTAAGATATAAATTGAAGTTAAAACAAAGTTATAATTCACTTCTAACTAAAAGAGTCTGAACATATCAAATCCGAACCAAGACATAAATCCATCCTAGAAGAGCTAAATAAAGATGCAGAAGAAAAGAAAATCCAAGCCAGAAGTAGATAGGGGCATGACATCAACTATTTCATTAAGGGACTCAATGATTGGATAGAGGGACAGGTTCACATGACCTCACCAAATACCTTTCGTGCGGCCGTAGAAATGGCCTTGGTTGCAAAAGAGATTCAGAGTAGGTCTAGAGATGCTCATGACAAGTCTCAAAACTATAACTCCACATCACAGTCACAGGGCACTAGAAGAGTCATTGGAAGAATAATAACATGAATTCCTTGGGGTCTTTTAACAAGAACCCACAGCAGCAGACTCAACAAAACTAGAAACAAAAGCCACCACAAGGACAACAGGGCTCTAAGCCCAAACAGTGGCACACACATGAACAGAGAAAGGATTAGTGACATCAGTATACATATGCACCCCCAGCATGAACTCAATAGTCCTCTCGGGGGGGTTTCAACTGTTCTAGTAGGACTGGTGGTCAGCAGTTATCTAGGCCACAGGGAGTACAGAATTTCACATGAGGTCCTTACTATGCATGTGGTGCCATGGGGCACTTAGCTCATGATTTTCCATAGGGTTAGATGTCAGGCAGTCAGCATGTGGCAGCTTCTGAGCCTACTATTGGAGACTTTGGAAAGTCTCACAAAGTATTTGTAGCGGTTGATAACGCTAGGCCGAGCACCAGGCCACAGTGATAGAGGCTGGAAGTATGATGAGCAGTAATAGTGTTACTATATTGTTTGATTCAGGTGCTACGGATTATTTTATATCTCTATTTTTGTGAAGTGTTGTGGGCTTGTGGCAGAAAGATAGGAAGTTAGTTGGGAAGTGGAGTTAGCATCAAGGTCTAGAGTGTCAGTCAACTCTTTAGTGAAGGATAGCTAGGTGTAGATTGGTGATTTCATCACTACTGTGGATCTTCGTATCACACCTCTTGGTTCTTATGACATAATTCTTGGCATGGATTGGCTTTATGCCCATAGAGCTAAGTTATATTGTCGACAAAAGAGGATTGAGTGCCTTGATGATATTGGTACACCTATTGTGATTTGTGGGATTTAGAGAGGCATCTCTCTTCATATGATCTCTGCTATGCAGCTTAAGTGGAGCATGTGGAAGGGATGTCATATTTTTTCCATTACCATCAGTGATAGAGAGAATGAGGAGGAAAGGGAAACATCTCTTGATGATTATCCTATACTTCAGGAGTATGCAAATGTGTTTCCTACTGAGCTTATAGGCATGCCTCCTCATAGAGTAGTAGACTTCCATATTGATCTTGTTCTAGGAGCTGCTCCAGTTTCGAGGGAACCTCAGAGGATGACCACTAATGAGCTTAATGAGCTCAAGATTCAACTAGAGGAACTTTTGGAGAAGGGTCACATTCATCCTAGTGTTTCACCTTGGGGTGCACCTGTTATCTTTGTTAAGAAGAAGGATGGATCCTTATGGTTATGTATGGATTACTAACAACTTAATAAGCTTACCATCAAGAATTAGTATCCACTCCCTAGGATTGATGATTTATTTGATCAGCTTAAGGGTGATAAAGTGTTTTCAAAGATTGATCTTAAGTCTGGATACCACCAGCTATGAATTGTTGACAGTGACATTCCTAAGACTACATTTCATACCAGATATAGACATTATGAGTTCACAGTTGTACCTTTCAGACTCACTAATGCTCCAATAGTTTTCATGAGCCTTATGAATGGGGTATTCTACACCTTCTTAGATAAGTTTTTAGTTTTGTTCCTTGATGATATCCTAATTTATTCATAGGATGAAGAGGAGCATGAAGAGCACTTAAGACAAGTCTTGCAGTGTCTTAGAGACAATCAGTTATATGGCAGTTTGTCCAAATGTGCTTTCTATAGGATAGAGATTCATTACCTTGGGCATGTTATTTCAGGAGATAGAATCTCAGTAGATCCATCTAAGATTTGAGCCATCATGGATTGGTCTACGCCTACTTAAGTGACCGAGGTCAGGAGCTTTATGGGATTGGCAAGATATTACAGACATTTTGTAGAGGGATTTTCTAGAGTGGCTCATCCCATCACTTCTCTTCAACATAAGGGAAAAAAATTTGAGTGGATCGAGAAGTGCAAGAGGGCCTTTCAAGAACTCAAGAAGGCTCTTACCAGTGCTCCTATTCTTGCAGTGCCTGATCCTTCAATGGATTTTGTTGTATGCATAGATGCTTCCTTAGATGGTTTGGGAGTAGTTCTTATGCAGAATGGGCGAGCCATTGCATATGAGTCTAGGAAACTTAAGACTCATGAGCTCAATTATCCCACTCATGACCTTGAGTTAGCTGCAGTGGTTCATGCCCTAGTGAGATGGTGGCATTTTCTTTTGGGTCATCAGTTTGAGCTCCATTAAGATCATCAAAGCTTATAGTATATCTTCTCTCAGCCGAACCTGAATGCACAATAGCGTAGGTGGATGGAATTCCTATGTGTGTATGATTTTGATGTCCACTAAATCAAGAGGAAGGAGAATGTGGTTGTCGATGATTTAAGTAGGAGATGCCATGGGGCCTACTCTATGATAGTAGGTACTGAGTTGAGGGATTGGATATTGCATCATTTACATGAGGATGATTGGTATGCAGAGGTTAGTCAGGTCATTCAGTCTCAGAGTACCCTTGAGGGTAAATACTCTGACTATTCCCTAGATTCACATGGGCTTTTACACCATAGAGGACACATCTATGTCCCATCCTCTAGTGACTTGTGAGTATTCATCATGCTAGAGGCTCATAGGGCCCCTTATGCAGCACATCCCAGAGTCAAGAAGATGCATGCAAATTTGAGATAGTTATATCATTGGCCAGGATGAGACAAAATATAGCTGAGATAGTGGCACGATGTCATGAGTGATAGAGGGTTAAGGAAGAGCATCGTCACCCTGGTGGTTTTCTTCAGCCTCATGAGATACTAGAGTGGAAGTGGGATGTTATTTCTATGGACTTCATCATCGGTCTCCCTATGTCATCTCGACGCCATGATGCCATCATAGTGATAGTTGACAAGCTAACCAAAATAGCCCACTTTTCACCCATCCGAACCACTTTCATAGCCCCAGCGGTGGCACAAGTTTTCTTGTGGGATATTGTCAGACTTCATGGCATACCCCATAAGATTATTTTAGATTAGGATTCTCTCTTCACAACATCTTTTTGGAGAGGACTACAGACAACTTTGGGCACTAAGCTCAATTTTAGCACCACTTATCACCCAGAGACTGATGGTAGAAAAAGAGGGTAAATTAGGTGTTGGAGGATATGCTCTGCATGTATGTCATGGATCATTAGACTAGGTGGGAGGAGTACCTTCATTTGGTGGAGTTTGCCTACAATAATGGGCATCACACTTCTCTAGGTATGCCTCCCTATCAGGCATTATATGGCAGACCATGCAGGACACCACTGAGTTGTGACCGTATTGAGGATAGAGTTGCTTTAGGTCCCGAGTTAGTGCAAGAGTTAGAGTAGCAGGTGACATTGATCAAACAGTGTCTGAAGGAGATACATGATAGGCATAAGAAGTATGTAGATGCCAAGAGGGAAGACCATAGTTATCAGGTTGGAGATAGGGTCTTTCTAAGAGTGCAACCTCATAAGAGTCCAATCTAATTTGGAAAGGGCTCTAAGCTTGCACCTAGATTTGTTGGCCCTTTTGAGATACTTAATGTAGATAGGTCATGTCACCTATCATCTTGCTTTGCCACCGAGCCTGTCACACATCTATGCTTTTTTTCATGTGTCAGTGTAGAGAAAGTATATTTTTTTTGAGACTCATACCATAGATTAGGATGCCTTGTAGGTGGAGTCAGACGGTCAGTTGGCTTTGGAGAAATCTAAATTTTGGCTCGATGGACACTAGCACTTTGAGGATGAGAGCTGGACCAAGCGAGGGTCTAGTGGGATTTTTGTGATGAGGTTATAGCATCATGGGAGGATGCAACACAGATGAGAGCACAGTACCTGCATATTTTTGATGAACTCTAGGAGGAAGTTAATGCCTAGGGGGGGAGGATGTGAGGCCTCACCCCAAGCCTATCATAGCCTTTCAGTTCTGCATTTGAGTTAGACATATTTTATGGTTATATTTTGATGCTCTATGGATGTTACTGATACCTTATGTTATGGTTTTATCACTTTAGTAGTTTGATGCACATTATATTGTGATTTGGATGATGATTACTGGGACATTGGGTTGGAACTTACATGTATGTTTTTAATTCTATTTTTATGAATGTTTATGATGATGAAGTTTAATTGCAATTAAATTATATATATATGCAATGATTATGTTTCTAGTTTAATTTAGTGATGAATTGTATATTTCATGATGAGATGTATGTAGGTTATGAATGAACAATTATGGTCATGAGAATTATGAATTGATAGATGAATTATCTTCACTATTAATGTTATGAATTTACAAGTTTTATTTCCTTGGACTACTGATATTGGACTTGAGTGTGCAGGGAAATAGGCCAAGGTAAATTTGGGGAACCATCACAGAGACTAATGTGAAAATCCATTTGAGCCAAGGTTGCTTCTAGTGAGAAGCCAAAAACCTTGTTGTAATGTATTTTAATTTGTAAAAGTATGGTGCATGAATGTAATTGATTTATATGTTTTTGTAAATGTTATTTATCTTTAGGAATTCCCAAGTGGATATGACACATGGCTAGTGATGTGTCTTTTTGTGTATGTGTCACTTGACACATGTGTGTGTACAAGTGGCCATGACATGTCCAATTGGAGATTGGTTGAAAACTAACCTAGGAAGGTACCCTTTAGGATTCCCATGTAAATCACTTGGTTAGGGAGCCTGAGGTGTTGTCATGTCTTTGAATTTCGAATTTGAGCTTCTTATGGGTTTTTGAGAGGCTTAAAAGGTGCCTAGGAGAGTGTTAGGGCCATTTTTAGTTACCCCACTTGATATACCATAGGGTAAGGGTCATTTTTAACCATAGGATAACCCTTGGTTGACCAAATGACCAATCCAAAAGTTGGTTTACCAAGATGGACGAAAATCAACTTTTGGGACCAAGTTTTGGAAAGATCACCACCCACGAAAAAGGTAGTCCTTATCCCACCTTTTTAGCTTACCACTGTAAGAGACCAAATTTAGAAACCATGTAAGGGTCTTAGGGAAGACCACCCAATAGGAATGAAATCCTACCCATAGGGGTTTGGGTGGAGGCCTTTTTAGAGGGGACTCTTCGTTTGGAAGAGTTTGACACCCACTCTCTAGATTTGGAGACTTAGCTATTTTGGAGGACCTTGGATAGTGGAAAGTTCTTCATCAACTTTCTTCCATTAGCTTGGATCAACATTGGTGGCATTCTTCACTTTGTTGTTTTAGTTTTAATGTTGAGAGGATGAGCTCTATTGTATGTTATTTCCTTGTATGAAAAATTTAGTTATTATTCTCTTGTAGTGTATGTGTTGTTAGCTTGATATTTTTGTGATAATGGAGGATTTGTGATTCTTTAGTTGTTGTAGTTTTATTTTCTTGTGTTGTGAAAGTGTAGTTCTTGTAGATGTTATGAGAATCATGAGCTTATTGTTGAGCATGATTTCTTGTATTGTAAATGTGTAGTTTCATTATTGTTCTTGAAGTTTTCTTTTATGTGTTGTAGTGTTTTGTTGAGGGAGTTCTCAAGGCCATACTCACCCTTGGGAAGGAAGAGTAGCCTTGAGGGTGAAGGGATTGTTGGGACATTCAAGGGTGTAGAGTCTCTCCTTGGATAGGAGAGGGATGAAACATGGATGTATGGGCTCCATGTAGCCATCTCTATTTTATGTTTTGTATATTGGGAGTCATAAGGATTTTGTGGAGATTGTGTTTGTGGAGAGAGATATATGATGAGGAAGCCAAGTGATGGCTTAGCTCTCATCAAGAGATGTGTTTTCTCCTCTTGAATTTGGTTCCACCTTCAACCTATTTGAGTCATGTTGTGACTCTTTGTGATAACCTTGGAAGGGAGATTTCTTGTGAATTATGTTTTATGTTGTTGTGTTTGTGGGTTTTGCATGAGTGTTCTCCTTGTCTTTGTGATGGTTCCCCTAGCTCGGGGGTGGCTTCATAGAAGCCTAGGTAGGGAGGTGAGCACTCCTTGGCCTGTGGATTTTGTATTGGAGGAATTTGGAGCCTTTGAAGACTTCATGGTTGGAGTTGATATCTTGAAGAGTTGTTGATATTTCATATTTTGAGTTGGAACACTTTTGTATTGTGTATAAAGTCATTGTAAGGATATCTTGTGATATCCATGAGTTCAATTTATTTTGTAATGGGGTCATCACTCCAAGTTTTGTGAATGTATCAAGTGACATTGTATCAAAGTTTTAAAGTAATGTATTGTAGTATTCTTTTGGTTAAGTTTCACTTTCATATGAAGTTTTGAATAATGCTTAAAGAAATATTTTAAGTGTATTCAAGTGTTATTGAATAAGAGATAGACAATGTGTTTATCATTTGAAGGATTAAGAATTGTAGGAATAGTTATGTGAAAGCATTGTTTATTTATAGAGGAATTCTTTATGTAGTCATGATGTAAGATTTGAGATAGAATATAATTTGTAGTATCTTTTAAGATCTTATATAAAGAATTAATTTGTGAGTAGTTTGCATGAATTTACAAAAGATCACTCTATGCTTTCATGTTGTTATTGTCTAAAGAAGTCAAGATAAAATAGTTTCAACTCAATGATAGTTGTTAAAAATAATAATACATGTGAAAAAGGATAGTTAAAATTTATTTGCATTTTGAGCTAATGATCCCTCTTGATTAGACAAGTAAGAGTAGACTTGATAATACATATAGAAAGGATTAGAAACAAATATAATAAACAAGCCACAAAAAAAAAATACAATGCAAAATGAAAAAAGAGACCTGCAGATCTTTGGAAATTGTATGGGAAAATTTCCCATACAATTTCCAATACCATAGTCAATAGTTTAATTTAAAACTTATCCACTTGTTGTGAACAAAGATAAACCTATCATATTTTATGAGACATGTCATTTCGGGGGTCCCTCTTGAGTGGACATCCCAAAAGGGCACTCAAATGTTTCGTAAATAAATAAATAAAAATAGTATATGTATTCCTACAGCAAATATATACATGTATATACATATATATACATATATATATATATATATATATATATATATATATATATATATATATATATGTATGTATATATATACATATGTATATACATACATATATGTATATATATACATACATATATATGTATATATATGTATATATATATATACATACATATATATATATATATATGTATATTATATACATATATATATGTATATGTATATCATATACATATATTATATATATACATATACATATATGTATATACATATACATATATATATATGTATATACATATACATATATATATATATATATGTATATACATATACATATATATATGTATATACATATACATATACATATACATATGTATATACATATACATATATGACATACATATACATATACATACATATATGTATGCATATACATATACATATACATATACACATATATATATATATATATATATATATATATATATATATATATATATATATATATATATATATATATATATATATATATATATATATATGTATATGTATATGTATATGTATATGTATATGTATATGTATATGTATATGTATATGTATATGTATATGTATATGTATATATATATATATCTATATCTATATCTATATCTATATATATGTGTGTGTGTGTGTGTGTATGTGTATATATATATGTATATATATATC
>BSBK01003984.1:0-342500 GCA_027943335.1 Chamaecyparis obtusa
TAGTTTGTTGTCGTAACCTTATCTTTCTCTTTGAGTGTTATTGTATTAATATTATTAAGATTTAGAAGATAATTAAAACAAAAAAAATAGATATAAAAATACTTTGTAAATATTAAAAAAAGATATAAAAAATACTTTGTTATAAAAAATTCAAGAGATGATTGAAATTGTGCATTAGTTGATATGTTTGAATTTATTCCATATTTCTATTTTACAATTGACACACTTGAAAATGAGTTGATTGTATAGTATTATTAAAAAAATAATTTCACATCATAATTAAGACCCTAAAATAACTTAAATAATTAAAAGAAACCAAAATTTACTACTTACAAAAATGGGCACTATGATAAAAGTGATAGAAATTCAAAACCATATGGATAGAATTAGTCACTTCTCCTTTTATAAATGAAAAAAACATGGGAATTAGAATAAATATGTACACATAAATATTGTCAAAAATAACTCAAATACTGTGATTTAAAATTTCTTAGCACCAATATCATCTACATGATGTTCACTTTGACACAATGGCTTAAATTTATGAACAAACTCATAACATTATTTGACATTATAGATAATAGAATGTTTAGAGTTTGGACATTACTTTCATTATATATCTTTGTGCCAAATAACTCAAATCATCTAGCATAAAAAAATAACATTTTGAAATACAATACAATCATAGTTTAATACTAATAAAATTAAAAGCACTAACTCAAAACTACTATGTTAAACTTCAATTCATAAGATAGTGAAATCACATTAATTTACTATTTATTGGTATAACTAACATAAAATTGTTTACTATACCACAAAAAAATTATATCTATAACTGATTACAACATAATCATAACCACATTTTAATAGATTTAAACTAGGTAAGTAAAACTCAAAGAGATAATTAACCAGTTTACTCTATTTCAAATTATTCAAATCTATTATCATTTCTAATACTCCAAAAAATCTACAATTACATTAATTAAAAAAACCTCTAAATATATCTCTTTCAATTTAGGTATTAAAAAAATAATTAATTAATTAATTATTTTTATTTTTTTTACAGCTATACTTAATTTATCCATCCATCTCAAAAGAGTAATTGTTTTAACTTTTATGTGAAAAGAGTAAGTCAATTAGAAAAATCATTTTATTTGTCAAATTTAATATTCCAATATGAAAGATTACTACGTCCTTGTCCTTATGTTAGATTATATATTTAATTTAGAGGTTTTTTAATTAATGTAATTGTAGATTTTTTGGAGTATTAGAAATGATAAAAGATTTGAATAATTTGAAATAGAGTAAACTGATTAATTATCTCTTTGAGTTTTACTTACCTAGTTAAGCCGATAGGCTTTTCATTGTGGGAACCACAATAGACAAAAAATTGTCAGATACTGGAAAATTGCCAGTATTCTTCTTGGATATTGTCTGATACGAGAAAATTGTTAGTATTCTTCCCTGAGTGAAAGTGTATAAAATTGGTTTTAACACAGCTTGCAGAGAACAGTTTAAAGGGAATGTGTATGGATTCACAGGATAGAGGAAAAATGGATTCGTTAAAAAATCTTAAAATTTCAAACATCTTTACATAACTTGACATCTTGCAACGTAAAAGATGGAGATATGTCCACATGGCTTGCTCAAAACTGCATGCAATCAGTTATACCCATATGGCTTCCATGCAAACAATCGTACCCAGCACACAACTCAACAATCCATCCCTCAAAATGCATCCTCTATTCTCTTATTACCATCACAAAGTACTTCTCTAATACTTAAGCTTTCGTTCTTAGAATTCTTTTGTTTTTATTGAAAAAAAGAACAAGATTATTGTTTTAAAAATCACATTTTCATCACTTATATGTATGTAGTTTATTTGAAATGCAGGGGAATTTTGGTTTTGTTTCCTTTCCTTATTGTCTAATTTGTTCCATGGCTTCTTTTTTGTCTTTCATTTTGAATTTGTGTTTAGTTTTTGGTTTTTGCTCAGTTTTCTTGGTATTTTGTTCAATTTTTTTGGTATTTTGTATATCTATTTTTCTTTTTCTTTTTAGAGTCATGTTCCTACGATGGCCCACAGAGAAACGCAGGGGAAAGGAGAGCTATACATCTACAGTGGTTGTAGTTGAGAAATATTAGGTTGCTTTGACACTCACCCAACTACTTTTATTGGTTTTTTTTAAGTCTATTTTATCAATAGTACTTTTTGTTGCATTACTGACACGGTTATAAATTTTGCATTGATAAAGTTTTCATGAAGTTTTCTTTATTTTTGGGTGGTATTTGTAAAACATGGCATATGCCTCGTTCGTCCTCCTAACATTTTGCATACATGCATGAATTCTTGAAGGGACTAATGGGTTCCTCTTCCATTTCGATTGCGTTTCTACAGATTTCCACTTCTTTACTCCTTGATGAAACCCAAATATAGGTTTCTGCATTCGATTTCCATCACTAGTTGTTTTTTTTTACTAAACCTAGATTGATATATCATTCAGATTAGGGAGTAGATACTTCTGAACATATTATATTGAAAAGTATGAAACTTGATTTTTTTGGATACCACCTCAAAATAATTAGCAACATAAATGATGAACGAAGATTATATCCCAAACCTTTTTGAATAAACTCTAAAACTATTTTGAGGCCATGTAAAACACTAGAAAGTAGTAAGGGAATGCCTGGATGTACCAATAAAGTCCTAACAATGCATTTGAATAGGAAAATGAAACAGGGATGAGGATGTGGACAAGGACAGAGTGTAAAATCTGAAGAGAAGGACAAAGGAGTGGGATTTCATTTATGTTGACTATTGCTAAAAGGCACAAGGTCGAAAAGATGTGTATTATGAAAATAATTAACTAATTATATGCCACTCAAGGCCTAGATCATTTTTAAGTCAATTGATGATAGTTTTCTTTGAATAGCTTAAATGTGAACCTTCATCCCTATTCAAATTGTGGAGGCATTTATAGTTTCACTATTTCATTTAGTCGCATTGTTTATGCAACTGTGACGATTAGCAAGAGTTTGAATTTTTTGCAAAAGATTAGTTAGACACTCTATTGTACCAAAAATTCAGATGTTTCCCAATCCTCTTCTAAGAAAATCTCTTTTTGGCATCTAAGGCTCCACACACAGGTTATCATTTTATCGATGCTTGTTTTCTCTTTCTAGCCCTTATCAATTTATAACAATGGTCCAAGCTCAATTTTAATATAGCTTTTGTATATCAAAAGCTTCCCTATATTGTTCACATTGGCTCATATGTACATTAGGGTTTAAAATTATTTTCTTCTTTAGACTAGCAATTTCATGGAACAGTGTTAACTCGCCACCAAGGTAGACAATATGAATGACACCTTCTTGTTTTACTTCTTTTCTCGCTAGATAGTGTTGTATGGAAACAAATATTGTATCTCATACAAAAGCGCTAATTGTAAATAGGAAACTTTCTTGTATGTCAAAAAGAATAGAACATAACATAAATTTTAAAATCTAGATATTATTGTTTTCATATTTTGTTTTATGTGACAAGACCTTTTTTTAGTCTTCCTTGTATTTTGTTGGTGATTAAATATATTGCATAAAAAAAAAATCTATTTTTCTTGAGTAAAATAAATCTTTTTTCTTCCTCAATCTTTTTGGTACTCCAAATAGCATAAAGCTCCAAGGTTATTGCATCCAGATACATTACATATGGCCTTGACATTACTCATATTCAAAGGAAGTATTAAGGGAAGCACAAAATAATGAAAAGAGCTACTTTGTTTCATGATCCACTTTAATCAAAGATGCAAAGATGAGACCAGTTAAAAATGAAAGGCTTCCTAAGCCTCCATACAAAGTTTGTAATCCTTATTCCTTCATTAGCTTTAAAAGGTGGATACAAGGGAATCAAGTTCACTTCAACATCTCCAAATAAGAAAGTTTCTTTTTTCATTTATCCCTATAACTTCAACATAGCTATTTATAGCTCCTCTCTATTGTCTTAAAAATCTTAGCTTCTTTCCTTTTATCTTTTATTGGCATATCTTAGTGACATTCACTTTACCAAGAGCCTCCATACATAGGACACTACACATTTACAATATCTAAATATATATTGATATCTACTTTGCACAGTGTTCCCTAGGCTAAGCTCCCAAGGACTACAAAGATTAGGACATGAATGTATTAGATTTGTTGCAACACTTTTATAATCTCTGAAACAAATGCAATAGTCCAAGTGTAAAGGCACTGGTATTTTTTGTGTTGTCTAGTAGTTTGAGTATGGAGATAGAGATAAGGATGGGGAGAGATGTAAGGTGGGGAGAAGAAGAAGAAGGAGAAGGAGAAAAAGAAAAAGAAGCTGAGGAGGAGGAGGAGGATGAAATGATCCTAACCGGCCATTTACTGATTTTTACAACTAAATCACATGTAGATTCGAAAACCAATAGAACATGCAAATAACCAATAGATATATTCGAATAACCAGTAGATATAATCTTATTAAACTTCTTAGAAAATGGTATGTATTATACAACAGCAATACCAAACCATAGATTACAATATCCCAATCTGAAATACAACAAAGAACAATAAGACTGGATGATAAGAACTCGTAAAACAATGTTGAACTCTGATGTGAATCTACACCAGAGATGAATCGGGTTTCTATCCAATCCACCAAGAAATGCTGAAGGTTTCCTTCCTCATATTTCAGATTTGATAGCTGAAGCTTCCCGAATTCTCAATGAGAGATAAAATCCATAAAATGAAGCATGAACAATGAGACTCTCAACCTCTTATGGATGCAATTGTGACTCTTCAGTTTCCCCACTGTGACTCTTCATATTCCCATTTTGTCTCTTTATAATTTCACTTTAAGTCACTTTTAAATAAAATGACTGTTGAGTTATAAAGTGAAATAATAAATAAAGTGAGGAATCTTTTGGCATTAAAACGAAGGCCCAAACAAGCTCGGATGCTAATGTGTGATAGCCCACCGGAAAGCTCTTGGTGAGATACTCCAAGTCCACTACTGAAAAGATAAGGATTCTGCACCATGTTGACTTACTATAAATAGTAAGTACCCTGGAAACTTGCAGAAACTGCTCCGATTGGCCTGAAACTAAAACCACCTAGGCCAATTATCTCCTTGAGCACTACCACACCACGGTTAGCCTTACGAACTAAGGTAAAAAGGCTAATGACATAACACAATATAATGTACCCCAAAAAGGGGACATTACAATCATCCCTTTCAGGAGATTTCTTGCCCTCAAGAAATCGGTATCTGCATGTTGAGATCATAATACCTGGATCTCAAACCAACCTCAATGAAGCTACTCCACCAACCTGTCGTGTGAAACTGACATAGTCATTATGCTTCGATCTGTGAAGCCACTCATATAATAACCAAACAGCATCTCATATAATGTCAGGATCCCAAATCACTACAGGATCTGTCGAACCAATCTGCCCTGTGCTGCTATCATTTGTAAGAAAGGTCTCAACCCAACTGAGAACCTTGCTCTAACTGGGATCTCCCGCACCTCTATGATCATATGCTGGAGAAAACCAAATCTCATACCAATCGGCTCCAAGAATGAAAACCAACCTCGAGTAGGCCCCTCCTAGATCCCATAAGCAATAGAGCCATACATCTTCCCAGCTGATTGAAATATCTCAACATTCTATGCCCACACTAAGTGACATATCAGAAGTCTCCATCTACCATAACATTGCCCCTTTGATCTATAGCTTGAACTAGAAACTGCGCTAAAGAGGCAAACTGTCAAGACTGTCAGACAAGGCTTCCATTTGCAAGCAAAGAAGCATACTCGACCCATCACTCATCCAAATACTATCCCATAATCAAAAAAGAAGGTCCTCCTTAGGTGGGTTGAATGGGAAACAAGATGCATCCCATGCAATAAGTCTAACATATGATGCACTGAACAACTCTACTAGAAACCCCAAATCACCATAAGGATTCCATGACTCTCTCAATACCCAGAGTCATACATGTTAGAAAGTTGACTATACTATTGTATATGACTAGATATAGTGTTTTCATTATGGAAATAAATTCATATAGAGTTTTGGAGTCAGCGCACATTATCATAAGGTCAGGATATGGCTAAGTATAGAAGACTGGACAGTTAGCAGAGCACCAGAAGATCAGAGCATTAGTGCACATGCATATGAATGAGTTATGGTATGCGCCCTTGAAGTTAAGCTGGTAAGTGTGTATTCATGCTAAGTCTAAGAGCACATGATTAGATGAGACAATATGACAAAGATATAGTCAGTTGAAGTGGTATAGACAGTGAATGCTAGAACAGAACAAAGTATGCAACCGACTGTTAGTATTTTGATTAGTAGTTATAATAATGTTTTATAAAGGCTATGCACCTATTGTAATTAGGTTGTAGACATGTAAAAATCTTTGTTTGTAAACACCCTTGAGCCAATTCACTTGGAAGCATTGTATGTAATTGGTTATAGGCCGACCTAGTTAATTGTTTTGTTAGCGCATATAAATATAAGATGCACCTTTGTAATAAAGTATGGAGTGGATATAGAGATAAGATAAGCAGAGTAGAGACATGCGAAGTGAAGATAGAATAAGTTAGAGATTTACAAGGGGCTAGAGAATCAGTGCACAAAAGGAACTATTCAGACAAGCAGTGTCACAACACTAGTTCATCCAATAGATATAGTGTGTATTTGAGATCAGAAAGTTGTAGCCTTCACCACTTAAGCAGTGAGCTCTAGGACAGTGTGTTCCCACCCCTAACAGGGTTATTGTAAAAGAATCCTAACAGGGTCCGACCTTTGACCAGGTCACTGTACTAAAAGCATTGTAAAGAACAACTCTTAACAGCGTTGCAGATCTTCTAACAAGGATCATAAAACACTAGTGCAGTTCTTAGTAGGTATTAATTCCCACCAGGGTTTTTACCTATTTGGGTTTCCCCGTAATCATATTGGTGTTATGTGTTGTGATTGTTAATCTTGTTTACATTGATATTCGTATCAGTACTTAAGAAATCAAGTTAAGATTCAAGAGTTAAGAAATTATAAAGATATAGTGAACACTGATTCAACCCCCCCCCCCCCCCCTCTCAGTGTTCCCATTCTTAACAATTGGTATCAAAGCTCTAGTCCTCTGAAGAAAATTGTAACCACTTGAGGAGATCAATGGGTTCAGAAGAAGAAAAAAATCTAAAGAAGAATCTTATGACAGCTCTTGAAGACCTTGACAGATCTGAGAAAGAAGTTGAAGAACTAAAATTGAAAGTCAGTGGCGCACAAGTATTCATCAAGAAACTGAGACAAGATTTGAAAAATTGTACAAAAAATGATTTGGAAAAAACGGTTAAGAAGCTGAATGAGGAGAACACATCTCAAAAAGATTAGATTGAAGAGTTGGATGAAAAGCTAACTAACAATTAAGAAATTTATGATGAACAGATCAAAGAGAACCTTCAAATGAATGAAGAATTGAGGCAAGAAAACATAATAATATTGGAGCTAAGAAATAGCAAAGAAAAGTTGGAATTTGAGTTGAAAGAGGCAAAGAATCACATTGAGAAATTACACACTAGTTCTGATTTGATTGAGTCACAGTTATATGCATGGAAGCTTAAAGGAGATACCAGTGGTATGGGATTCAATGAAGCACAAAATCAGATTTATAACACGCGAGCAAAGATGAAAGAACCAGAAGACACTACAAATGCTAAGGAAACTGGAAATCAGACTAAAGACAATGTTGAACCATCTAAGGATGAGCACAATCCAATAGACCGAACTTGTTATGCATGTAACAAGCATGGACATATAGCAAGGGATTGTAAAGAGGTAAGACCTTTCAATGGTTATTGTTACTCATGCAATAAATTTGGTCATAGAGCTATGAATTGTAGAACAAGTCAAAAGAACAAGACTCGACATAATCAGAGAAATCAGAATCAACCAAATGTAAGAAGTTCTTAGAGTATTACATGTCAGATATGTAATTATAATGGTCACTGAGCTAGACAGTGTAAAATGGTGACCCATATCAATGCACCGAGGAATTTAAGGCCTCCAGTTATTTGTCACTCTTGTAACAAGGCTGGACACATCTCAAAGTTTTGTAGATCAAGAATGCAAAGTCAAGAAAGCCCTAAAAAGCCAGAAATATCAATATTGGATACTGAAAGAGAAGTCAAGTTTGTGAAAGCTACAGAGGATGCGAGTTTGATTTGGAAAGAGGAAAAGAAGGATAAGGTTGATGAGTATGTATTGGATGCATCCGCAATGGACGCACCCTCTACATCTAGATGAATGACCCTCAAGGCCATAGGGGGAGATAATTTAGCTCTAGACCCCTACGTGACCGGTATACTCACCCTCAGAGTATGCGCCTTTGGATTTTACATTTTGGAGACTATTTGATGCTATGTGCAAGAGTGCACTGCTTGATCAATTGTGGGATGAAAGTTGGACATTCTCAGTCAAATTTGGGTTTACGTGACAAGCATTAGTGGCAAAAATTTCACTTTATAATATATGGAGTCTTACGGATCAATCATTGCATTTGAGATAGAGCAATTGGAGACCATAGAAGCCCTAACAGTTGGATTGTGAAGTGTTCAAGCTTGATTTACTAGCGAAGAAGTGTGATTGATCAGTTGTGAAGCCCTAGTCTGACATGACAATTCAGAAGTCTTTGAAAACTGATTTGAAGCGTTAAACAAGTAAGTCATGGATACACTTGTTGTATTTGATGTCGCGGAAAGGAAGAGATATGTTTTTAAAAGACACCCTTTTAAGTCCACCTTAGATGACCTAGAAGGTGCATTTTCAAAAACCCCTATGGGCGTTATGCATGTTGAAGACATTCGTGCATATATTCACTATAAGAAGGAACCAGTTGGACTTGATAGGATAAGGTCACACCTTGAGTCCATGATGAAACCAAACATAACATTCCTAGATGAGTTCACACATTTGGAAAGCCATCCCATTGTTGAGTATGCTACAACATATGAGTTCTATGAATCTGAGTGGATCAAGATCTTGTTAAGCAGAATCCATGATGACCTATTTTGGATAGGTGAAGTCCCAGTAAGAATCACAAGAGATATTATTCATGAAATGGCAGGCCTTTCTAAGACAAGAGCCATTCTTCCAGTAGGCAAAGATGTGAGGAAATTAGTTGAACAGACATGTAAGTCCAGAAGTGATAGGCGCAGTATGACAATTGAGCCTATTGAAGAGAAAGACATCAAATTGATGTCTATGATACTAGGTTATTGATTTCAGCACACCAACAGGGTGAATAGTGTGTCTGCAGCCACTATTCTTGTAGCAATCAGATTTTTTAGAGAAAATGGAGAGTTTAATATGTGTGAGATCTTGCGCGCACAATTGATTGATAATATTAGAGTCATCAAGCATGATAAGACGAAAATATTCAGGTTTGGGTCTCTAATCATTTCATGTACTTCCATATAGTTGGAAAGATCTCAGATTTGTACTTAGACAAAAGTATGCCTACAATGCCTATAATATCTCTTAAGGCATCTACTGATAGCACATTGAAGGATTACATGGAGCTAGAATTGGAGACATTCAAGATCAAAATGCAGATGAGATACATGATACCAAAAAGAATTATTGAGAAATACAAAGATAGCATTTGTTTTATGGTAGACACTGACATAACATGTATGGAAGTAGTTGAGCCTATAAAAAAGTGGATCCATCCACTTAGTTATAAGGTAGAAGAACCAATCTTGGAAGCTTATGCACAAGTACTACTTTCTGCACCTAAGGACCCTAATGAACCTAGATGGGGAACTTATGAAGAAAAGACAAGGGAAGTTGATGCAGTTTTGAACAGTGCAACAACTAAGAGGAAAGCCTCTAAAATTACATCTGAGATACTCAAAATTCATGGTGTAACACAAGCATACCTAGAAAAAGAAAGAGAACAAAAGATAACATTGGAGATTGAGAGCGCATCCACAATGGAAGCTAAAACTGATGAGCCTAAAATGAAGAAAATCAAGATTGAGAAGATAGATGATCCAAAGGATAAATAGGATAAAACATAAGTTATCCCTCTTGTGCCCAAAGTTACAATTGATCTAACATCACCTCCTAAGTATAAGACAATGACCAAGAGGAAGAAGGAAACCGGTGCAAGCCACCCATCCTCACAAACAACCAAAAGTCAGAAAAAGAACACTCAAGAACCTCCGCAATTAGGTTTCAAACCTAGTTTTCAAGTTTTGAAAACAAGGATAATTAAGGAAGACAGAATTAATCAAATGGGGAAATTCTATGAGAAATTAAGTGAGATTGATAAATCAAAAATTCATGGAATGATAATTAAACACATGCTCAAGTTCAAGAAGAGAGTCTTAGAACTTAAGATAGTAATTCTGGAAAATGTGTGGAACATCTTGGATTTCTTGAAAAGACGGGCTATTGAGGAGGATCTAAGAATAAGAGAAAAGATTCTAGATGAAAGCCTCCCTATATGTTCCCTAGAAGAAAAAACATTATTGTTAGATCTGGTGAAGCCGCACCTAAGAACTAAGTCAAGAACTCTGCACATAATGGATAAGAACTATGAGTTGGTAACCAAAGAAATCGAGAAAGCTTTTGAGAAAATTTTTCTGGATAGGCACATGTACCCACCTACTGCACCCACAACTCAAGTACCTTCTAAGGAAATCAAGGAGTTAGAGACCACCAAGGTACTAGTAACAAGTCCTCAAGATTAAGTGCCTATAGTGGTAACACCTACAGAGGCAGTGAAGTCTGTGCCCATGACTGAGACACAAAAAGATGACACAATCTTTATTGATAAAGTAGAGATAGCAATGGAGGCCACAGACAATGACTTGGATAAGTTCAAAGAAGCATTTGTGAGCACTGAGGAAGAAAAAATTCTATGTGGTGACAATTCACCTAAGATACAAGAAGAAGTGTTAATAGAAGATATAACAGGACAGGGAGATGAAGAGGAGAAGGAAGAAGAAGAAAAAAAGGAGACAGAAAAAGAGATAGAAAAAGAAAAAGAAAAGGTAGAAGAGGAGAAAGGGAAAGATAGTGAACCAACAGATGAGCCATCTGTTGAAATACCAATCAGAATAAAGCAAGAAGTGATGGACAGCACTCCTAGACCCTCAGCATCATTGTTGTCGAGTTTGACACTAGACTCTACTAGCTTGGACTCTTTGGGAGAAGAAGACCTGATTAAGATCAGTTTCCTTGCTATGGAGAAAGCAAAAGAGAAGCAAGTGATGAGGAACCCTCTGTTTGTTGAATCAGTCAACATTCTGAACAACTCGCTACCTTCAGACAAGAAAGTGTCTAAGGTTCATTCAGTTGATGATGTTAGCACCATATTGACAAACTTCAAAGAAAACTTTTCTAGCTTGGAAGAATATGCATCCCAAGTTGCAGAAGAGAAATATATGAAGAAGAGATTGAGTGAACTAGTTGGAAACTTTACACTTGACCTCAGTTCATTGAAGGTAGGTCAAGCATCCTTGAATGAGTTTGCAGCTAAGGGAAGGAAGATCATTGCAGACTGCATGAACCAAGATAAACTAACTACAGATCTATACAAGAAAATCCAGGAGGCAGAAGCAATGATTGACAATGTAACCTGAAATCAGTGGAAGATCCCTCCATTGATGTGAACATGAGCAACAATGTGTACCAGGGGCAAATACAAAAAATAGAAAAGGTTGAGAAAGAGATGTCTAAGATAAGGGAAAGACAAACACAGCTCAAGAATGCTCTTGTGCCCTCCCTAGATGTACTTAATTAGAACATCAAGGAGATCGATGCCACTATGGTGACATATGATCAAAGTCCGGGTACAAATTTGGAAAAGATGGAAAAGCTAACATATGCCCTATGCGCCCATCTATAGACTGTCAATGCACTAATAGCATTTTGGAAACAAGAGATCCAGAACTTGCAGATTGCTTATCCAAATGTACTTTCTTTGTAAGGACTTGCAGATACACTTTTTTTAGCACCTTTGTCGTTAATGTCAAAGGGGGAGTATTGTATGTAGAATATGGAGTATTATATTTGTAAGGAAACTCAGGTGCAAAAACAACTTCCTACACTAATCCAAGAGGAAAGTATTGTGCAAAATCTATTTAAATCCTTACAATTTCAGATTCGTTAAGCTACTTAACAATAATATTGCAGCATATACCATACATACAGAAAATAGATAGAGAAGATTGAAACACATAAACAAAAAGATATGCCGGTGGGGAAAAACCTTTCGGTAAAACAACCCCACCCCTCCAAAACCTGCACAATGTATTATCTTCAACACAAAGACTACAACACACTTGCAATGCAAGTTCTTTCAGGAGATGAGAGACTAGAAAAAACCTATTATCTCTCCCATAGAAGCAACATCATATATATAGAATCCTCAGGACCCAACAAATACCCAAAAAAGGAGTTTGGCGTCCAACCACCAAGACCCATGCACAAAGCCACATGTACACAACTGCTACATGCAATCCCAAGAATAGGCATCCATCCCTAGAATAGACTATGACAGTTTGTCATAGAATCTGCCAAAAATAATCGTCACAAGAGAAGTGTAAGAGAATCTGTCATACCAACCTATTTTTGGCATATTCTCTATTACACACCAACCACTTTTTCTTGGGCGCCCAAATAGGCCCAAGTCATAAGATGCTCTTACACCTGTCATAGCACATTCCTTAAATAGTTCTTATGCGTCATAGGAATCCGTCATGACTATTTCAGTCATGATCTCCTTACGCACAAGATGCCGACACATCAAGTGGAGTGACACATCAACATGCCAACTAGACATGTACACTCACACTTAATTTCATTATTTGCAAAAAATACATTTACAAAAAAAATAATAAGAATAGGAATTATCCAAGGTTGAGACACCTTATTCCTAACATTCTCCCACTTGTCGAACACCTTATAAGAGCAATAGGAACATAATAGGAACTTTAACCGCTATAGGCCAAAAGGCCCATAGACTCTGAACACCATCTGAACTTCTCAGTGCCCACTGGTTTCATTAATGCATTTGCAACATTCTTCACAGTATCTACCTTCTCCAAATTTACCTTTCTATCTTCCACCATATCTCTCACAAAGTGAAACTGCACATCAATGTGCTTCGTTCTGGCATGGAAAGTTGGATTCTTCGCAAGGCAAATAGCACTCTGACTGTCACACCAAATAGTAATCTGTTCTGCATCAACACCAACATCAAAACACAATCTCCTAAGCCAAATGGCTTCCTTACAAGCATGAGTAGCAGCCATGTACTCAGCTTTTGTAGTGGACAAAGTAACCATAGGTTGTCACTTACTCATCCAACTGATGGCACCACCAAACATAGTGAACACATAAACACTGGTGGATCTCCTGCTGTCAATATCACCTGCCCAATCTGAATCCACAAACCCACGAATACAAACTGAATGCGGAGATCTAGAAGAGTTACCATGATAACATATGGAGTAATCTGATGTACCCCTCAAATATCTGAATACTCGCTTAACTGCATCCCAATGTACCCATCCAGGGTTATCCATAAACCGACTCAGGACTCCCACTGCTTGGGCAATGTCTGGTCTAGTACAGACCATAGCATACATAAGACTACCAACTGCACTAGCATAAGGTACTCTACTCATGTCCTCCACCTCACTAGGAGATTTTGGACAATCATCTACAGATAACTTTGTTCCCATAGAAATAGGAACACAAAGTGGTCTACAATCTGTCATGCTGAACCTGTCCAACACAGACTTCACATACTTACTCTAACTCAACCAAAGTTTTCTGTTAGACCTGTCTCTACTGATTTCCATACCCAAGATGTACCTAGCTGCCCCAAGATCTTTCATCTCAAACTGTGCTGACAACTGAGATTTAAAATCGAAATCATACCCTTACCCTTCCCAAATAGCAACATATCATCAACATATAATGCAACAATAAGAAAGCGATCATTTTCAACTTTGAAATAAACACAATGATCTGATTTCAATCTTACAAATCCAATTGACAACACAAAGGCATCAAACTGAAGGTACCACATCCTAGGAGATTGCTTCAAACTATATAGAGATTTATTTAATCTGCAAACTAAGGATTCTTTACCTTTAATAATGTAGTGCTCAGGCTGTGACATATAAATCTCTTCCTCCAAATCACCATGAAGGAAAGCTATCTTCACATCCATCTATTCTATCTCTAAATCATATGATGCAGCAAGAGATAACATAAATCTAATGGATGTCAACTTTGCAACAGGAGAGAATATTTCACCATAATCTATTCCCTCTACCTGTGAATACCCCTTTGCAACCAATCTAGCTTTGTACCTTTCAACACTGCCATCTACATAGAATTTCTTCTTGAACACCCATTTACAGCCAACAGATTTTCTCCCTTTAGGCAAAGGTACAAGGTCCCAAGTTTTGTTTTTCTCCAATGAAGCCATCTCATCATCTATAGCCTCAATCCAGGAACCTGTATCTTCCATGCCCAAAGCCTCTTTCACAGATCTAGGCTCATCAGTGTTAGTAATCAAAGAAAAAGCACAACTGGAATCTAACATAGAGTAACCAAACCTTTCTGGTTGCTTTCTTTCTCTCGTGGATCTCCTCAAGGGCTGAGGTTGAGGTTGTTCTTCCTCTTCTTCCAAACTATCAGAGCTGCTAGAGCTCTCCTCATCATTAGACCCAACATGGTCCCTCTATTCAGTCTTCTCAGGGGTAGGAGGCAACTGAACAACATCTTTTTCCTTTTCTTTTTCATCTGGTTGTAGCACAATAGGAGAAGATGTTAGCTCTCTGAAAATAACATTTCTACTACACAACACCTTACTAGTCACAAGATCCCAAAGCTTGTATCCTTTCACACCAACACCGTATCCGATGAAAATACATTTGACAGCTTTGTTTTCCAACTTAGATCTTTTTTCCTTTGGAACATGTGCATAAGCTTCACAACCAAAAAAATGAAGATGTCTAATTGAAGGCTTCTTACCAGACCACACCTCCATGGGTGTCTTACCAACAAGAGCTGATGTAGGAGATTTGTTAACCAAATAGCAAGCAGTGGCCACAGCTTCAGCCCAAAACCTTTGTTCTAAACCAGCTCCACTAAGCATACTCCTAGCCTTCTCCATTAGTGTCCTGTTCATTCTCTCTACAACTCCATTTTGATGTGGGGTATAAGGAGTTGTCTTATGCCTCTCAATACCTTGTTCTTTACAGAACTGTTCAAACTCTGTTGAGCAAAACTCACCACCATTATCAGTTCTCACACACTTAATCTTCTTACTAGTCTGATTCTCTACAAGGGCTTTAAATTCCTTGAACCGACTAAAGACTTGTGTCTTACTTTTAAGGAAATAAATCTATGTCCTTCTACTGTAATCATCTATGAAAGATACAAAAAATACAGACTTGGAGATTGAAGGAACTTTTATAGGACCAAATACATCAGAATGAATAAGATCCAAAACATAAGAAGATTTGTGAGAACTAGAGTAAAATTGAACACGATTTTGTTTACCATAGACACAGTGTTCGCAGAAGTCGAACTCGAGATTGCAATCATTTAACCCCTCAATGAGGTTTTTATTTTTCAGGGTCCTAAGACCCTTCTCACCAATGTGGCCAAATCTCATATGCCACAGCATCATCTTTTCTGCAGGAAGCTTGCCTTCCAAAGTGTTTGCACCCTTAGGTACACTTACTGCACTGCCATCAGAACCCATTGCCACAGTCTTCTTTACTGCTTGTTCAGATGGTGGGGATGAAGTGATAGCCGCTCTCTTCTTTAAAATAGAAGAACTATTGCACTGAGCAATGCATGCTTCAAGCTGAAACAAAGTACCTCTCCTAGTACCTCTAGCGAGCACCATAGAACCTCTCATCATCTTGCATCCATCTTTCAAAAAGACAACTTCCACACCTACATCATTCAGCATACTTACAGATAATAGGTTTCATGCCAAACCTGAAATGTGTGTAACTTTGTTGATTCCCTTTACTCGTCCATCAGGAAATCTGATAGTGACCCTTCCACGTCCAACTATCTTTAGGTGAGAATCATCACCCAAGTACACCTTTCCACCATCGAACTCTTCATATTTTGAGAACCAATTTCGATGAGAGGTCATGTGAAAAGAAGCACCCGATTCTACCAACCACACATCATCAGATGCATTGGCTGCCAAAGCTACAATAAAAGCATCTCCATCTTCTTGAGATTTTTCAAAAGCTGAATCTGAGCCTTTCTTCTTCTTCTCTGGTTCTTTGCAGTCCCTCAGAAAGTGCCCAATTTTATCATAGTTCCAACATTTCACCTTGGACTTTCCAGGAGTCTTAGAACTCCCACAGGATTTGGATCTACCCTTCTTTAACTTGTTGTCATTATGCTTTTCTCTGTCGTTGGATCTCCCGCGAATAGCAAGGGCTTCCTTAGATGAATCTGAAGTCTTTCTTCGCATCTCCTCAGATAGCAGCGAAGACACCACATCATCCATACGGAATGTGACTATAGTACTTCTAAGAGCCATCACAAGATGGTCCCACAAATCTGGCAAGGAACAAAGCAGCGTCATACAATGATCCTCCTCCTTGATCTTGGCACTAGATGATGCCAACTGTGCAATCAATAAATTGAATGTGTTGAGATGATCAGTTACGGATCCACCTTCCTCCATTCTTAAAGAATACAACTTCTTTCTCAGGAACAACTTATTCACCAGAGATTTGGCCTGATACACAGACCCAAGTCGTTGCCACAAAGAATTTGTAGTAGTCTCATCAAGAACATTCAGAAGAATGACATTTGCTAGACAGAGTCTGATGAGACCCTTAGCCTTCCGATCCTTGATCTCCCAATCCGCTTGCGATATTGTTGCAGGTTTCACATCAAGTGAAGTAGCCTCCCATAGATCGCGGTCTTCAAGCATGTCTTCCATCTTGAGTTTCCACAACTCAAAATTAGTGCCATTAAATTTCTCCACCTCCATTCTACTGTATGAGGAACTCACCATCTCAATCTACAAATAAGATTTAGAATGCTCTACACAAAACTCCCACTCAAGTTGAGATTAGCTCAAAAAACCCTACCCAACAACTAGGATCAAAAGTTGATCAGGCTCTGATACCACTTGTAAGGAAACTTAGGTGCGGAAACAACTTCCTACACTAATCTCAAAAGGAAAGTATTGTGCAAAATCTATTTAAATCCTTACAATTTCAGATTCGTTAAGCTACTTAACAATAATATTGCAGCATATACCATACATACAAAAAATAGATAGAGAAGATTGAAACACATAAACACAAAGATATGTCGGTGGGGAAAAACCTTTTGGTAAAACAACCCCACCCCTCCAAAACCTGCACAATGTATTATCTTCAACACAAAGACTACAACACACTTGCAATGCAAGTTCTTTCAAGAGATGAGAGACTAGAAAAAATATATTATCTCTCCCATAGAAGCAGCATCATATATATAGACTCCTCAGGACCCAACAAATACCCAAAAAAGGAGTTTGGCGTCCAACCACCAAGACCCATGCACAAAGCCACATGTACACAATTGTTACATGCAATCCCAAGAATAGGCGTCCATCCCTAGAATAGACTATGACAGCTTGTCATAGAATCCGCCAAAAATAACGGTCACAAGAGAAGTGTAAGAGAATCTGTCATACCAACCTATTTTTGGCATATTCTCTTACACACACCAACCACTTCTATAGGCCCAAGTCATAAGATGCTCTTACACTTGTCATAGCACATTCCTTAAATAATTCTTACACGTCATAGGAATCCGTCATGACCATTTCAGTCATGATCTCCTTATGCACAAGATGTCGACACATCAAGTGGAGTGACACATCAACATGCCAACTAGACATGTACACTCACACTTAATTTCATTATTTGTAAAAAATACATTTACAAAATAAATAATAAGAATAGGAATTATCCAAGGTTGAGACACCTTATTCCTAACAATATTTGATGAAAAGAAGAACTATAGTATAGAGTATAAGGGAGATATAAGTTAGAGTATATATTAAAGAATTTTGTATAAGGGTACAGTTAGTAACTTCGCCATATTCCTTTGTTTCCATTAATGAAAAAGGGGGAGATTATTGGCAAGTTGACTATACTGTTGTATATGACTAGATATAGTGTTGTCATTATGGAAACAAAGTCATATAGATTTTTGGAGTCAATGCACATTATTATAAGGTCATAATATGGCTAAGTATAAAAGACTAGACAGTTAGCAGAGCACCAGAAGATCAAAGCATTAGCGCATGTGCGTATGACCGAGTTATTGTATGTGCCCTTGAAGTTAAGTTGGTAAGTGTGTATTAATGCTAAGTCTAAGAGCACATGATCAGATGAGATAGTCTGACAAAGATACAGTCAATTGAAGTGGTACAGACAGTGAACACTAGAACAGAACAAAGTGTGCAGCTGACTGTTAGTATTTTGATTAGCGGTTATAATAATGATTTATAAAGGCTATGTGCCTATTGTAATTAGGTTGTAGACATGTAAACGTCTTTGTTTATAAACACGCTTGAGCCAATTCACTTGGAAGCATGGTATGTAATCAGTTATAGGCCGACCTAGTTAATTGTTTTGTTAGCGCATATAAATATAAGATGTGCCTTTGTAATAAAGTATGGAAGTGGATATAGAGATAAGATAAGAAGAATAGAGACATGTGAAGTGAAGATAGAATAAGTTAGAGCTTTTCAAGGGGCTAAAGTATTAGCGCACAAAAGGAACTAATCAAATAAATAGTGTCACAACACCAGTTCATCTAGCAGATATAGTGTGTATCTGAGATCATAAGGTTGTAGCCTTCACCACTTGAGCAGTGAGCTCTAGGATAGTGTGTCCCCACCCCTAACAGGGTTATTGTAAAAGACTCCTAACAAGGTTCGACCTTTGACCAGGTCACTATACTAAAAGCATTGTAAAGAACAACTCCTAATAGGGTTTCAGATATTCTAACAAGGATCATAAAACACTAGTGCAGTTCTTAGTGGGTGTTAATTCCCACCGGGGTTTTTACCTATTTGGGTTTCCCCATAATCATATTGGTGTTATGTGTTGTGATTGTTTATCTTGTTTACATTGATATTCATATCAGTACTTAAGAAATCAAGTTAAGATTCAAGAGTTAAGAAATTATGAAGATATAGCGAACACTGATTCACCCCCCCCCCCCCCCTCTCAGTGTTCCCATTCCTAACAATACCATGTAACGATTGTGTGAAAAATTCAAACCAACTAGCATGACAAGCTTGATAACCCCATATTGAATAAGTCCTACTTGATCATCATCATCAACAAGTGGTAGTGTAAGAAAAGACATATTACTCATCATGCCACAAGACATAACTGCCTCTCCTGGACTGCGGGTACACAAACCAAACTACTCATCAACTAATCTCACCTTGCTACTCCAACCTGGTGACCAAGGCTCACCTTTGATGACTGCACCTGGGTCCCAAACCCTGCAACTAACCTCATCCTCATCCTAGGAATAAGAAGTATCTCCCTCATCTATCTCAAAGAGGGGATTATCAAAAGTCAACTCTAGACCCATCTCAAACAAGGAGTTATCCATTGTGTGGAAGTGGTCCAACTCATCAAGAAACTCTATGTGACCCAAAGATCTTCTTGGACAATTGTCTAAGTTAGACAATTGTCCAAGTCATAGGTCTTTTGTATGATGTCAAGCTCCTGAATCACCTCCTCGTAGAATTCAGACCTATCCCTATCATCTTGCTCCTTGTACTGGCTAGAGACCACAATCTAATTCCTCACCTCTTAGAGAGCAATATAGGTATGCTCCAAAGTGCTATGGGTAGCACTAAGGTCCCTATTGATCTTATCAATCTCAACCTCCTTATTCCTCAACTACTCATCATATGTCCCGGCAACCTATAACAGGTGATCACAGTCTCTAAGTAGTCTCAAATACTCTGATTTCCAATCCTCAACAGTTGTCCTGACTCCCTGTAAATCTGCAGTATAGGATCCAATCCTTATATCATTTTTCCCTTGATCTCTCTGAGTTTTCTTGTACAAATCATCAATGATCTAGTGAGTGCTATCATGGTAAACTAGTGCTGCAATAATGGCGTCATCACTAACTTTCAGCTGACTCTTTAAGACACACTTCTCATTAATGTTATCCCGAGATGTACTACCAAAAGGGTCATCCATATCCATGTGATGCAAAAGTGAAGTGCTGCTAAAGAAGTCACATGATTCCTCATTACCAGAATTGATGAAGGTCTCCAACTAGTTACCACAACCTATAGCCATGGAGTTATCAAATTCTGTCATCAAATCACCAAAGTAGAGTTCTGAATACTCACCATTGTGTCCCAAAAGTGGGGTAGTCTCAACTGTAATGTTTCTATCACTAGGCTGCCATCTATCTTCCCCTTGATCAACCTTGCAAACATGCCCCTGTGACCAGCCCTCCTGGCATAAGAAACAAATCTGCCCTATACTAACTAGGTCCTAGCTTATCACCGAAGATCCTGCAACCTGTAAGCCTAATGAGACTCACTCATTTTTAGATAACCTCATGAATTTTTCAGCCTAATGCTTGATTAATTCAGCTGAGAGTTCATATGCCACGGATGTGTACCTTATCCCTCCTCTCCATATTGCCAACAATTCAGATTGTAATTGTTTGCATACGTCATAGACCTCTTCTAAGATTGAAGATAAGATAGTCCTTATGTGTGTCTTTACCCCATTTGAATGACGTTCCCTATAATTATTTAGGAGACACTGAAATAATTGTTGAATCATTTTATTATAACCTGGATTCAACATGTGACTAAAGATTCTAATGTTGGCCACTAACTCTAAGATTTTTATAGGTGCTTATCAAAAGTAGAATTTTTGTCATATCTCAGACCATCTAAGATGTCTACAATCAACTGTAACACCTGTCTCCAAATGTGCTCAGTGTAAGGAATGATAGGAGTTGTAATTCGAGTGATCTCACTGAGACATGAAGCGACTGCAAGCCTAACATCTCGAAGTGGATGACTCATAAATTTGTGTTGCACTAAGAGAACTATTGTGGGATGCATGGCCCAATTAAAAAGTCTGCAATCAACTTGATCTATCTGGGATAGATATGAATTTATTTTCTCAAGTTTGGCAAGCATACCTCCCATGATTTTCTACTCCTCCAATTGTCATCCAAGCCAACATAATTCATTTCCTACCTCCATTTCTTTCCAGATATCTCTGAGCTACACACCGTAAAATGTGTCATTGAACTCCTTAGAGAATATTGGACTTTCGAAAGACTCCATGACCCAACTTCCTCCAAATTTCACACAAGGGACTGACTCACTTCTGAAACTATGAAATGTTGTCTCTGCAATAAAAATTATGATTCTTCTAATACTTCCTAAGAAAACTTTTGTTTATACTGGCTATAGGTGTTCAAACCAACTGAGAATCTCAGGCTTATTTGTTATCACAACTCTCATGTAGTTTCTCTTTGAGTGAAATGAATTCAGAGATAGTATATAGATGTTGCTATTTTAATTTCTGAATGTAAGAGTGAATTTTGAAAGTGGATAACTCACCATATTTAAATCTAGAGATACATTTCTTGATTATCTGATGAAATAAAAAAGATGGAATCCAGAAACAACTATTCTTCTTAAAAATATGGCAGTCTGTACTTGATTATTTAATCCAACTTGACTTAGAGTATCGTTTGTAGATAATTACCATTCAATCAAGTATTCAAAATATAGCTAACGTATATTTCAATCAACAATAATGAACTTCAATGCTTGATAAACTCTAAATGCATGAAGGAGGTTTCAACTATATAATTAACTTTGTAATACAAAGTCAAGCAACTGAAAGCAATATCGAAATGCTCCAACTGTTGTTTCCACCTAAGCTAGGGGGTGCGAGAATCACCAACCAAAGAGTAAACAGTTGTTCAAAGCCTTCTCAAATTGACCGTGTGTAGGCAATGTTTGACTAGTAAAAAGCACCATCACCTTCCTAGTGTGTGACTGGTAGTAGCGACAATGGGGAGATACTGTCAGTGATAACAGACTGGAGGCTTGGTTTGTATTGATACCATTGAGTATCACTTCAGCCGATACTCCAATGACTTCCTCAAATTTCCCACATGTGATTACCCAAAGAACAGGTGCTACAAACGTGTGTCCCCACTCCCTGAGATATCACCAAAGTGGTTGCAGCAGTTTGCAAGCCTCAAATCAACACTCTTACATTCCAAACACTCGCCTACAACTACAGCTTCTCCTGCTCCCTGTCAGTTGTGCACTATATTCAACTTTTTCCACCCGTGCAAGTTCGGATGGTGCACACATAATTATTATAATGAGGCGAGGTGGCCTTCTCCAGTTTTGCGAACTGTAGGACTCTTCCACACTAGCTCGAACCTGGGTGTTGAGCTCTGACTATGACCAATCCAGCCAACACACTTACCGGACGCATAGCTAGGAAACATGCAACTGTCATCCCATTAGTATGTGCTCAACATAGGACCAACACTGCATAAGCCACTTGAACTTGGGTGTCACGGAATGAAGTGGTGGAACGGTTGTTGTAGCTCCCAAGTTACTCTACCAACGACATAGAACTATTTGCACAACACACCCGCTCTGTGATTCACCTTTAGTTGTGAGCAACCAACACAGATGCATCTACTGGGTGTCTTCCACCTAAGTTGTGTCCCATAAATATGCTGAAGACACTAACTCATCCCACGCGACCCCCTTCTGCATTGGAAAGCGAGTAGGATATTCCACTCCTTGGATGCTAATTGTCCCCAACAATTGGTGTCCTTTTTTTCTTGAAACCCCGATCCACTCGGTGTACTATACTAATGTAATTAGCTCATGAGAGTCAATCTTCTTAGTGATACGCATCACTATAACTATGCTTCAGCCGCGTGTGAACCAAGAGTCCAGTCATGATGGTAGGGAGAGTCTTCTGCCAGCTTAATCAGGCTCAATGCTCAAACTTGAATCAAAATGTCAGGGAGGAGTTTAACCCGACACTCCTATGCATTCTCTAACGTTCCAATACGTATCCAGAAACAATAAGTTGGTCTTCAATAAGCTCGACATCATAAAAGAGTTGAGAATACTCTCATAAAAATCCTCTTTTGTAAAAATAACTCTGGTAAAAGGTACTGCAATTGTAAATAAAATGACTGCATGATCTGATTCTAGAGATAATGTTGTAGAAGAAGCCTCACAAAATCTCTATGAATATGTTATTGAAAATAACCTCACATGCTGGTAGGAAAACCAGCTCTGATACCACTGAAATGACCCTAACCAGCCATTTATTGATTTTTACAACTAAATCACATGCGATTCGAAAACCAATAGAACATGCAAAAAACCAATAGGTATATTTGAATAACCAGCAGATATAATCTTATTAAACTTCTTAGAAAATGGTATGTGTTATACAAAAATAATACAAAACCATATATTACAATATCCCAATCTGAAATACAGCAAAGAACAATAAGACTGGATGATAAGAACCTGTAAAACAATGGCGAACTCTGATGTGAATCCGCACCGAAGATGAATCAGGTTTCCATCCAATCCACCAAGAAATACGAAAGGTTTCCGTCTTCAGATTTCAGATTCGATAGCTAAAGCTTCCCGAATTCTCAATGAGAGATAAAATCCATAAACTGAAGCATGAACAATAAGACTTTCAACCTCCTCTTATGGCTGCAACTGTGACTCTTCAGTTTCCACACTATGACTCTTCATATTCCAATTTTATCTCTTTATAATTTCACTCTAAGTCACTTTTAAATAAAATGACCATTGAGTTATAAAGTGAAATAATAAATAAAGTGAGGAATCTTTCGGCATTAAAATGGAGGCTCAAACGAGCTCAGATGCTGACGTGTAATAGCTTGTCAAAAAGCTCTCGGTGAGACGCTCCAAGTCCACTACTAAAAAGTTGAGGATTCTGAACCTTGTTGACTTACTATAAATAGTAAGTACCCTAGAAACATGCGGAAACTGCTCCGATTGGCCTGAAACTGAAACCACCTAGGCCAATTATCTCCTTGAGCACTGCCACACCATGGTTAGCCTTCTAGACCAAGGTGAAAAGGCTAACGACACAACACAATATAATGTACCCCAAAAAGGGGGCATTACAGAGGAAGAAGAGGAGGAGGAGGAAGAAGAAGAGGAAGAAGCACATGAAGAATAAGAGGAGGAAGAATAAGAGGAGAGGCGGGAGGAGGACGAGGAAGTAGAGGAAGAGGAGGAGGAGACGCAAAAAAAAAGAGAGTCAAAAAATGATCAATGAGAACGAGAAGACAATGGAGGGGGAAAAGGAGGAGAAGCAACTGAATAAGGAGAAGAAGAACAAATTGGAGGAGTAGAAGGAGAAAGACAAAACACTTGCTTTATCCTCCGTTCAACCTCCTACTACATTAAACAATTTATATCTATGCCAATTTGAAAAACTCCAAAGGTTGACACAAATGCACTTAACACATTATCATGCCCATATAATAATCTCCATTGCTTGCTTGAGTAATGAATTATCTATTATGTTTTTAGATAACAATGCTATAATGCCCATTCTTTCAAGAGAATGGATGATATGCCATTGAATTTATCTAGATGACACACTATTGAATTTATCTTGGATATTAATTCCTGATTCTTTTGAATTTAATGTATAACTATTCTTTTTCAATAGGTAGAAAATTTAGATTTTATAAAATAATTTATTTGTAATAATGTTTGTTAGAGTAAAGTATTAATTATATTAATTAACTTTACTCCCTTCTTAAGATGTCGCCTTATTTTGCTTTAATTGTTTATATTTAAACACACATGCACTAGTTGATTTAAAATTTTGCACTAGTTGTTTTAAATATAAACTTGCATGCATTAGTCTTGTAATAATTTAACTAATTATTACATGCACTAGGGTTTGCCTTTCAAGGCTTTCGATCTCCTTTATAAAGATGATTCATTGTACATTTTATTCATTCATTATTTTGAAGATATCTTCTTCTTCATTTTTTGGGTCAAACCATTGCCCTCTTCTTGTCTCTACTTCTTTGTAATAGGTTTTTGTATGCAGGTGATCTTTGGGTTTTGTGAATTTGTATTGCTCAAATCCTACATGGTATCAGAGCTTAATCTGCTACAACTTGTTCATGTTTGAAGGAATCAGAGCTAAAAAAATCATCTGGTTCAGATTAAGGTTTTTTAGTTTTTTTTTTTGTCAGATCTAGGGGGATCTCTTTTTTCTGGTCACTTTGGGCTCAAACAGACCTCACCATTGTGTTTAGAGAGCCCAAGAACCCCAAGATCTATATAAAATTTGTCTAATTTGGACAAAGTTGGAATCTATAGCAAAACAATTTTACAACTAGCCCCAACACGGATCTTGATGCGGTCACTGTCTTTTGGAGCATTTCTGGACCAAACGGACCTCATGGTTGCATCTGCAACGCCCAAAAACCCCTATTTCCATATAAGGCACGTACAATTTGGACAACTTTGTATTTTGAGATATTTTTTGTACTAAATGACCTGGGACACTTCCCGAGGCATTACGTGCAATTTTGAAAAAAAATTATTATTATTATTTTGCCAATGATGGCCATTCAAATTTAATCTAGGCGCATGTAGTCTCAACCCCTAGTCATATGGCGACCAGGGGCCCGGTTGTTTAGCCCTAAGGGCCTTTTATGCAACGACGACCATTTGGTTGTCAAATTTTGCCTTCTCGGTCACTGACGCCAACATGCATCAGCAAGATTTTGATACCATTTTGGGCCTTCCAGATCACTCAATGGTGTTTTGTTCATAACTTGAGCATACATTATCAAAATTGGGCAAACAAGATATCGTCGGAAAGCTGGTTCTTAGCTCTATCCAGATATGGAGATTTAAATTTCTGATTTTACTTTTTTTATGGTGATTTTTACTGTCAAAGCCAGATGTTCAGTTTTGCACTCTGGAAGCTCTATCTTGCTCATCCGGACTCCATTTTGGGAAAGCGAGATATTGTTGAAAAGTTTGTTCTGAGAGCTTTCTAGTTCTATGAGTCATTTTTCTAGATTTTGCTTCAGGTACATTTTATTCAGATTCTTGCATTTTTACAATCTAGTGGATATCTTGGATGTTACAGGTCCTCGGATCTCTTTCCGTTTGGGGATGGCTCTTCTTAGACTATTTTTTTGTTTCAGCAGCCTTCACTCTTCTTTGAGTTGTGTATACTTCACTTTTGTAGGATTCTTTTATGCACATGCACTGAAATAAAGTGTCATTCTATTGCATGTTTGGAATATTGAACATGTTTGTGCTATTTGTACTCGCACTCCATTATAAAGTGCCATGAGGGGGTTTGATGTTTTCCTTTGTTTGTCATCTACCTTTGTCAAGTGAGTGTTCCTTCCACGACATTAGCCTTAGGGTATCTTTATTTGTGTTTGTGTCTTCTCTGCACCTTTGGTGTTCATGGTTCTTCACGATGCAGTTCTTATTGGCACTCCTTTTAGTGTACCTATCACCTCTTTCTTGTCAGCATTATGGGGGGTTTCTACTAATCGTTCTTCTACTTCCTCAATTCAATAGTGTGAGCTATGTATTCAATATTTGTTCCTATGTACTAAGCGAATGCAGTGGCTGGGTACCTATGCATTTTGGTGAGATGGATCATTTACCATATCGACACTCTTTATTTCCTATTTTTAGAGGCATTCTTTCATCTTTGATTGATCAGCTCTTCAGGCTTTGGTGTTTTATACCATCTATATCTTCGAGTTCAGTTGTTTGTCTTTGTTTGCCTCCTGATTCGAGTAGTGTCATTTGAGAGCACTTATACGGATTACAGTCTTCTCTACCTGGTCATGTTCTATTTCAGTGGAGGATCTTCAGATCAACAGTTACTTCTTAATAGAGTTTTCATCTTCTTGTTTCAGTGATGTTCTACATGTTCATTTTTGTTCCTATTTTCTGGAACACCCCTAGTTTTGGAGGCTTCTTTAGTCCTTCAGACTAGTCTTTGTCTTTTTTTGGAGTAGAGTTTTTTCCATATGGTTTTCTTTATTTCTCCGTTTTATAGACTCTCTTTTGTACATGGGTACCTCATCAGGCATGTTGTCGGGACCCATTTTTTGCTTTCAGCACTATAGTTTCTTTTGCTTTCTTCTTGCATTGTTTGTAGCTGCATTGTTGCTCATCTTAAGGGGATGTTAGAATAAAGTATTAATTATATTAATTAACTTTACTCCTTTCTTAAGATGTCACCTTATTTTGCTTTAGTTGTTTATATTTAAACACACATACACTAGTTGATTTAAACTTAAGCATTAATTGTTTTAAATATAAACTTGAATGCATTAGTCTTGTAATAATTTAACTAATTATTACATGCACTAAGGTTTGTCTTTCAAAGCTTTCGATCTCTTTTATAAAGATGATCCATTGTACATTTTATTCATTCATTATTTTGAGGATATCTTCTTCTTCATTTTTTGGGTCAAACATTTGCCCTCTTCTTGTCTCTACTTCCTTGTAACAGATTTTTGTATGCAAATGATCTTCGAGTTTTGTGGATTTGTATTGCTCGAATCCTAAAGTGTTATTATACATTAATTCATATTTTAGGCCATGTGTGTGAAGTTTTGTTAGTTGGTAACAAATGAATGAATGAGAGCAAAGTATATAGAATTTTCAAAACATTCAAAACAAAAAAATTAAATGTCATTTTGTTAAAATTTATTAGTCTAATATAATTTTTATTTTATTTTTTAATATTATATTATAAATTACAAATATACCTCTCAAATACCATACAACATATGCTATTATCAGTATAAACATTGCATCTACTGTGCTAGTTTATTAAAATCAGTGAATAGATACGTATGTACATTTTGAGTTGTAGATCATTCCGAACAGCTCACAGGGAAGCGCTGCCTGACACTACATATTTACTAAATGGAAGTATGCATGGTATGTGCGGATGGTGGGGGAATAGCCGGCTCCTAATATTACATATTGGAATCTTTATGCTTCATTTAACAATTTCCTTACACAAACTAGGGTGTTACAGATCTTTGTACAACATTTATGGATTTTAACAACTCTTGCTACAAGACTACGACAGTGCAGTTTCAGGAAGACAGAAAGGAATAATGAGGCCTTTCGATTTGCTCATAGCTGAAAATTCACTCAGCGCCCTATCGGATTTGAAATAGCCTAATGAAAGAAAAGGAACAAGAATATCACTGCTATGAATTGCCCGGCTATTGTCATCGTCCCTGCTCCTGCATATACGAAGTGACTCAGTGCAGAGAATTCGGTCATCCTCCCTGCCCCTAGTGCATATTCGAACATATTTCTGAAGATTGTCTCTCAATGTTCTACTTCCTTCAATGTTTCTACTCCCTCCGCTTCACAGATACCAAGGTAGACATTGAACTCCTTCTGCACCAAACTTCCCAATCCGGCGCTTCTGCAAAATTTAAGATACTTACTACTTTATCATGAGACAAAATTTCAAAACTAATTAATAGGAAGATATCTTCTTTCAACGTTCTTATCTAGAGTCTCCCTACACCAAATTACATGCATTGATATTTTACCTGTTTAACTCCCTAAGCTGGGCTAACTTGGTAACGATATGATGACAGCTTCCAAGGCCTGAGCACCCATGAAAATCTAACCATTTGAGCTTTAGTAACTTTCCCAACGAGTAAGGAAGTCTTTGTAAGCTTGAACAGTGCTGCAAACGGAAAAACAGGAGTTGTGCCAGGTCGCCGATTGTGTTGGGAAGAATCCTTAAACCTGAACAACGACTCAAGTCCAACGTTTGTAGTTGAGCCAAATTGCCTAAAGTGCTTGGAAGGGATTTTAGATCTGCACAGCCTTCCAAATTCAACTCTTCTAGTTGCACCAAATTGCCCAGAGTATCAGGAAGGCTTGTTAAACTTTTACAGCCGCACAATTTGAGCTCCTTAAGTTGTGACAAATTACCGACCGTGCTTGGAAGTGTTGTGAGAGCGTCACAATGCTGTATACACAAGCATTGAAGGTTCACCAAGCTGTTGAGCATGTTTGGGGTTTTCGTGAGAAATGCACAGCTCTCAAGACTTAAGATCCTGACTTGAGACCAACTGCCATCCAACTGGAGTTTGTTTCTTGACATCATCCATGTATGTCTATCACTTACAATCTCAGAATTTCTAATTTTTATCCATATCAAATTCGGAGTTAGGTTTAAAATATTGACCGCTACTTTTGTATTTTGCAAAAGTAGGTAGCGCAGCGAAGGCATGTTATGCATGACAACAGGCTCATTTTCATTCTGTCCTGTGTAAACAAGCATTTTCATAGTGTCTACTCTTTCTCTGTTCAGAGCTCTGTGTGCGCCCACAGGCAGCCGCAGTCTGCTATTATTATCACTCTGCTCTTCAATTCCTCTTCCCATTTCCCGCAGAAGGTCATGCATGTGGAGGGGATCATAAGGGCCACCAATGTCTATAAGCATTTTCAGCGAAAGATTCTTGATGGCTGTTTGAACTTTATTTGGGTATAAAACTTCCCAGAAAAGATCAGCGTGACTTTTACTTTCACCAACAAGGCAGCAAGCTATATCCAGAAACATTTCCTTCTCGACATGGCTGAGTCCATCATAACTGGTTTGAAGGATTGTAGATATTTCTGGATAATCCCCAATGTTATGAACAACTTCTTCCCAACATTGGATGTCGTTGGGCACCTTCTTATCAAACAAATGTGATCCAATTACTTCTAATGCAAGAGGATTCCCTCGGCAGGCCCTCACAACTTTTGTAGAAAGATCTTTGTAAGGGGTCTCCGGGAGTGGCCTACAGAATGCATGCCAACTGAATAACTCGAGAGCTTCATTCTCCCCTAGTCCACTCATTTCAAAAACTGATTCAACCTTAGCAAGATTGAGAATGTGTTGATCTCGGGAAGTAATGATGACTCTGCTACCATGCCCATACCAATCCCCATCGCCATACAAGGCAAGCAGCTGCCTTCTATCGTTCACATCATCCAAAATCACGAGAGCCCGAACTCCTCGCAGTCGATCTCTCATAAGAGATCTTCCTTCATCAACACTTGATACTTCTCCCTGGTAATTTACCAAACTCCCTAAAATTCTCCTCTGCAAGTCCATTAGTTTAGTGTTGTTCTGTGCAGTAGCTCCAATGTTGAAGAGGAAGCAATAGGCATCAAATCTACTATGAATTTCATTGTAAACGGCCTTGGCCAATGTGGTTTTCCCAACACCGCCAATGCCCTTGATTCCCACCCTCACCAAACGTATGTCTGTAGACTCAAGATGTAAACTGTTTGTTAGCTTACGAATATAACCTTCGAGTCCCAGAAGATGCGTAGGAACATGTAGCGGAACCCTCTTGTTCAAGATATCCAACACGCCTTTCACAACTGCTTTTACTAGTCTCCCTTCATGCCTGAAAATCACCTTCTATGTATTAGACCCTACGATGCAAATTTAAAGCTCTAAATACTACTGAAAAAACAATTATTATGATCATAGAAAGAAAGATATGAAGCATATACAATTCCACGAATACAACCAGCTTATAGTATTCCGAACAGCTACTACAAGTAGCAAATGAATTTGTAAATGAAAAACGTTTCAAAGACAATCAGAGGTTAAATTATTGTTAATATTAATGTCATAGGTTGAGTACAGCCAGAAAAGCTCAGCATATCTGAAGACAGGACAAAGCTCATGTAACTGGTAAGGGAGGAATAATGAGAATATCCAAATCCCTCATGTAGGTACCGACTAATAAAATACTGGTGATTATCAACTCTTTGAGACCGTTTGTTGTTCTTCTAATATAATAATACTCTGCTATTCTAATCAGTAGAGAAAAGTAACAGACGAGCTGCTTGTAAATAGTTTACCCACTCTGCAAATGTGTGATTTATAGATCGCATATTTTTATACTATTATAAAACCTGATGTTTTAAACAAGAAAAGAACATTCTGGTTTGAAAAATCAATAGTAAAACAGTTTTCTCACTAAACAGATGATTAATTTAATTTGTCACATATGTTCCAATAAAATGGATTACCTAGAGAAAATAATTGGCTTACATTTATTCAAGTGAATAATTCACCTAGTCTACAAATGATCAATTTATAGATCACATATTTTCATGAAAAAAAGAATCTCCATTTGATATTCCCATTGGTTTGAAAAAACGAGGGTAGTTTTCTCACTAAACAATTTACCAATTTAATCTGACAGATGTTTCAATAAAATAGATTTCCTAGGGAAAATAGTTTGCTTGCAATTGATGTACAGATTTATTATTGTGAATAAAAGATGAGTAATTAGTAAACAAAAAGTTACTCCCCTAAACAAATGGGGAAGTCGCCCCAGAAATTTTTAATGTGGAAGTTTATATCGCTCAGCTTCCCAGTATTTACGATGTGAATATATATAAAGAATTACTCTTGCCAGAAGAATTACTCGGCCAAATTTCTATAAAGATAATTTTTCTTTCGATTTGCTCCTGAATTTTTATAGTCTCTTAGATTAATCTATTTAATTTTCAAATTAGATAGTTTTTCTCTATATAGCAGATAGATGTTTATCTCAAATTTCAACACCTGCAAATTCAAATGTAAATCTTTCTCCAAAAATACAAATCATATTTAATAGTAAAGCAATTTCAATCTGCCATAGATTTTAAAATACAATTGAAAGAAAAGTAATACGATAAATGTCCCTGCCATCCTTATCCTTATCAGGAGAGAAAAGTAACAGATAGCTGCTTCTAAATAATTCACTCTACAAATTAGAGGAGATTACAGATTTTTTAAATTATTTTTATAAAAATTTACATTTTATGTAAAATAAATTTAATCAGCATATTCAATTAAGAATATCAATTTTCCAAGTTTATAATAGTTATTTTTTATGTTTATGGTTTAAATTATGTCTGATTTTTTGAATCAATGTTTCGGTTCATATTTTGTGATGCATCATCAGAATAATAGCAAGCACAATCAGAAAGCTCAATCCTGATAATAGATCACATTAATTCAAAAAATCAGACACAATCTGAACTAGAAACATAGAAAATACCTAGCATGTTCAGTCACAATCTCTCTGTATAATGACAGATATTGATTTGAAAAATTTATGCTAAAATTGATTTCTTGCTAAACAAATGGGTAATTTAGTTTGTCGCAAAAGTTTCAAATAAAATAGATCGCCTGGCGAAACTTATTTGTCGTAAGCATTTATTCAACTGAATAGGTAAAGAACAATAGATGAGGATTTAGTAAAGAAAAAGTTAGCCCTCAAAACAAACGGCTAATATCAGGCAGGAAAGTTTTAATACAAAAATTTATACCGTTCATCCCGAGATCTCACAACGTGAATATATGCAAAGAACTACTCTGACTTAATTAATTTTTATAAATAAAAAGTTTACTTTGATTAAATTAGTTAATTTTCAATTTAGATAGTTTCTCTGTATATAGAAGTTAAATAATTTATTTCATTTACCCATAACTTGCAATATAAATCTTTCTTTATAAACACAAGCATATTTAAACAAAGCAGATTCTATTCTGCCATATATTTTTAGTCATTGCCTGACAATTAAACGAAGATCCAAACTGCTTACCCGGATTCCGCTTGGAGGGACCAACCAGAAAAACCAGAGATTTGATGAAGAGCTCTCTTCCATTCCTCAATTGTCTCATCACCATGTCGATCTAAACGGCTGTAATGCTTTTCGAACGCCTTGGCGAAAGCACCTCCATTTCTTTGAGGGTAGCGTACATCGCAAGGCTCCACATCATAAAACAGGGGAATGATGAAGCCACTCGTTCTCCACATCATCGCCGCCTCCTCGAGACACCAAGTTGATTCCGCATAGCGTTTGGAAAAAATGGGGATAAGAATATCGCTTGTTTGAATGGCTGTTTGCAAGCTGGAATCGATGCCCTTGCCCTTTTCCAGTTCTTCGCTGTCGAGAAAAACCCTAAGCCCTGCTTCAGATAGAGCTGTGTAAAGATGGCCGACAAAGGTATTCCTGACATCTGGTCCGCGAAAGCTGAGAAACACATGAAACTTGTTGTTGACATCGAAGGAGATAATGGGAGAAACACATGAAACTTGTTGTTGACATTTGCTCACACTCCATCACTCGTTCTGTAAAACTTCGAAAAGCTTCTTAAAATTGCTAAAGCAAGTATGGAAATGCAATTGCTAAAGCAAGAGGGTGTGGGTGGGCTATATAAAATTTAACGCTGTCAAACACACAGTGGAATTTGTGCGGAAATTTCTTATGAACTTCTTAGATATTTCCCTCAAAACTGCCTCCTGGTGAGAAATTAATCAAAGTTCTCCACTGTTTCACATCTTGCGCTTTTCGTGGGCACTTCCTGCGAAAAGCGAATGAAGCTTCATGTCTGCGAAAATTGTAGAATGCAATGAGTAAAGCGCGGTAACAGAGCGTGTGGAATTCCTGTAGAATTTTCTTACGAACTTTCTACATAATTTCCTAGAAACTGCCTTTCGGTGGGAAATTAATAAAAAATTCTCCACTCGTTCACATCTCCTGCTTTTCCTCGACAATTCTGCGAAAGATAAGCCGTACGAAAATCTCCATATTCCACGCCCATATCTATTCAATATTCCATTTACACCAACTCTAGTGCTGAAAAAACTATTAAATGAAATAGGTCGACTCATGTTCATTGTTCACCACTTTGGCCGTCTATTCATGCTCATTGTTGCTTAAATAGAGGAGGTGTGGTTATTTTACAATCTCTCATCTTGCTAGGGGAGAGGACCGAGGAGTTGAACACGTTCCAATGGTTGTGATAGTAGATCTTAACTTAATATCCATAGTTGTTGATTTAATATTCAATATTTTTGACAACATTGTACCAATGGTTGTGACTTTAAAGTTGTTTTTGCTAATCATGACTACCCATAATTGAATGAAATGTACCCTTTGTTCTAAAAAACAGCCAATAGTGTGATGCCACATTAGCTGCACAACTATTGGGGTACCTAATTCACTATGATTGGTCTCACTTTTTTTTTGGGCTGTTTTGGACACCTTGGCAAAAAGCACGCTGAAGTGGCATCATATTTGATGATGTGGCTCTGAAACCTTAGTTATAAGCAGGAGACTCACCAATGTAAAAAAATGGGAGTGATTTGAAATTTCCACGTAGGTTTTTGAGAAGCCCGAAGTTAGGGTGCACAACTACTGGGTCCTCTGCCCTATAATTTTATTAGATTAAAATAGATTGTATGAGTTTTGTTGATGTTTTTGTTTCTATCTAATTAAAAAAAAGCTTGGAATCACTTCACTGATTTTTTTTTTTCAAAAAAAATATTTATGTAGTATCTGTGCTCTATTTCATTTTCAATGGTTAATTATAAGTACCTATAATTTAATCATTTAAATTTGCACATTTTATGTTTATACTATCACTATTATTATTTACAAGTTATCTCAATTACCTTTTAGAGTGTCTCCGTGTGTAAAGTTTAGTTAAGCAATGTGGTCAGTTTATTATAATTTATCCTACAAAGATGTTCAAAGGCAAACTTTTGGGAGTTTATAAAAAATGTGGAAATTCTACTTAACTCCCAAAAGTTTGCCTTTGAACATCTATTTAACTTAAAACAACCCCCATCACTAGTTACCCTCTTGATGTTGGACAATCATTTTGTATCTATAGCACTTGGAATGATAGACATCTCGCTATTCGAATATTGCACAAGATTAATTTGATGAGGATGGTGATTACAATATTGTCATACAACTTGAAATGTAAAGAGTCGTTCAAAGATTATTTAAAGCATTAATTGTTACTCATAATTTTTTTACACAACTATATATCCTTCCCTACATCTAATAGAAGGTGATCTTCATTGGGGGGGGGGGGGGGGGGGTGTTATTTTCTTTAATTCTATTCCAATCCTTCTTGCCTTCTTTTGACCTATCCTTTAACTCATCACTTGCCTTCTCCACCATGTCTATATTCTTCAGTTTCCTCAGTCGCTCCAATCTCTCTAGAACTCTCTTCATATGCTGACAATTCTTTATCTATAGTCCTTCTAGACGTGACATTGCCTCCTCTTCCAACACTGGCAACTCCTCCAAAAGAGGGAAGTCTTTAATCTTCAACTTACCCAACTTAGGAATTACCCCACTCTCCCAAAACTCCTTTGGCAATTATTTTGAATCATCCTTTAAAATCAAATGTTGTAAGTTGGGCCTCTTTTGGAGTGATGAATAATCACTGGACCCATCCAAGGCAAGATCTATCAGATTTTCCATTCCACATATCCAGCTTGGCACAGAGAAACGAGCGGTGGCTAAGCTCTTGATAAAAATGTACAAAAGAAAAAAATATTCTGAATTTTTTTTTGCAAATATGCGAAAGCGAAATGATTTTTTTTTCAATTTTTTTGTTGTTTTTTATTCAAAATATGCAAACCATGAAGAACAGATACTAATTTTTTGCAAAAATCTGTTGTGTTTTCGGATAGTTTGAATTTGGTCAATGGTACATTTTGGATGAAGCTTAGCCGCATCCATAATCACTGCACCCATCCAAGACAAGATATGTCAGATTTTCCATTCCGCATATCTAGCTTGGCACAGAGAAACGAACGATTTCAAGTTGTTGAAGATCTTTGACAACTTTCATCTTTTATGGGAATATTGGAAGGGCAGATTCTTCTCTATCACCCTATGTTGCAAGAATAGTATTCATTATTGCCAAAATGTGTATCTTTACCAAATGGTCAAGAACACCATCATGTATAATTCTCAATCCAATTACATCATTTAAGTAGAACCTTATTTCTTTGAGATTGATTAAATTGCCAACATTTCTAACACTGAAGAACTTACTCTCTTTAGTACCCAGTTTGGGGAAACCTAATCTCAACGTTCTCAAACTCAAGAGTTGTGATATCCCCTTGGGCATATAAGTTTTGAGTAACTCTTTTGAGCACCACTCTACATTGAGATAGGAAAGCGATTTCAGCTCCCCTATGCACTCAGGTAGACTTTCCAAGCTTTTATAATAGGAAACATCAAGAAACTGAAGACTCTTTAGTCTTCTTACACAATTTGGCACTTCCCTGATCTTTGTGTAAGACAAATTCAAAACCTTCAAAAGTTTCAAATTCCAAACGCATTTTGGCAATGTAGAGATGGCAACATGATTGAAGTCAATTATTTGAAGTGCTCTAACATGATCAAGCAACTATTCTGGAGTTCTTGTGATGTCAAGATTATGAGAGAATGACTGTATGCAAATAAATTGTTGACAAAGAATAGTCCTTTCTAAAATTGCATTTGTATCTAATCCCCTTTTAGATAGTAGTAACCTACGACACCTTATTTCTTTGAAAGGAAGATCAAATTCACACTCATGTTCTTTACATATATTTATAACCAAATCTAGCAACAAGTCATGTATAGTATAAGAACTATAACTATGTCTACTTCTAACAAACATAAATGTTCAAGTTAATGTAAATAACTTAACCTAATATCCCATTGTTCTCTCTCTTCTCCTTGGGGAAGACATCCTTCTGATATCCACAAATATATTACATAGTCTTGGTGTATAGCTTTGAGAACTTCAAAGTTAGATAAAGAAAAAAATGTGTCCCCAGGAGACAAAGATAAATAAGAAAACCAAGACTTTAGATTTGGAGGAAGGGAGTCATATTGAGCTTTAAAATATTCATGATGGAGTCCTCTATTTTTCCTATCTTTTTTAACTGGCTCACTTTTGACTCCAAATCTGATATGAGGGAAGACTTGGCCATGGATGTTGCAACTATCTTTATGGCCAGTGGCAACCTCCCACATTCTTCTACAACTTGATGAGCCAGCCTCTCCAGCTGCTCGAGCGACTTATTTCCTTCTCGATTCAAAAAGGCATACAGACAAAATAGATCCAAACTTTCACCCTTTGAGAGGTGTTGCATTTCATAAATGTGGACACTCATATTTTCAACTTGATCTCCTCCAATTCATGTATTGTACCTATGACTCTATGAGACATGTTAGGAAACTTGATAAGAGAGCATTTTGTTTTGATGCCTTTCTTTTAAGCACACATTCACCATCTTTATTTTCTCTTATTCACATTTTCTCTAGAATATAGTCTATTATTCTAAATTGGTTGCGTTTGTGGTGAATTTCATCAAGTTTGTGAGTGCCTTTGCTTTCTATCTAAGAATGGGTGGTGATAGGGTCCACATAGAGCCAAGTACAATGATGAATTCAAAGAGAGGGGCATAGTTTTTGTGAGGATGGGGTTTCTTAGTTCCTTGAATGTTTAAATGGTTACAATTAGAGTATCTTTGCCCAATTCTCTGTCTCTTGCAACAAAAGGTGGGCGAGGGTTGGTGGTATCTCCTTTGAGATTAATGAGGATATCATTGCTAAGGATATAGGTATGAGTTCCAGAGTTAGAAGTGGAAAAGACAGAGTAGAGTAGTAGATAATAACAGTCTGGCAATGTTCTTCAAGGAAGGTGAAAAACCTATCAAATTGCATACTAGGTTTGACAGAGTATAGTTATCAACCCCTTAAGAGTAGGTATGGCTGATATTGGTGAAATTATTTATTTTGGAAGGAAGGATTAAGGCTTACCACTTCTACCACAAGCCACTCTACCATTTCCATCAGAGTAAACTGTTTAGTCACCCCTTTTTCCTACTTACCTTGTTGGGGACATCTATTAAGGATGTCTTTCTCACTGCCACTAGGAACCCTGATAAACCACCTATTCCCCTAAATCAAGGCCCAATTTGTTGTCTCTACCACTTTCACTTGACTACATGTCCCCTTAAAATAACTATCATGGTTAAAGATACCCCATCATTTGATTGCCCACTAGAGGCTACTATCCTAGATGGTCGTCGTGGCCCTAGCACCAACAACAAATGTCTGAAGAAACTAGCCTCTGGTCCGGCCTCCCCTTTTTCACCTTATTTGGCTATAAAAACCCTATCTACACCTTCCTCTTCTCATTTTCAAATTTGTCATGGTGGGAACTCTAGCCATAATACTCTCATTATTGGCCATAGTTAGGGAATTATTAATTGTATTAGTTGTGCTTTTCCTCGACAATTCTACAAAAGATAAAGTCGTACCAAAATCCCCATATTCCACGCCCATATTTATTCAATATTTTATTTACACCAACTCTAGTGCTGAAAAAATATTAAATGAATTAGGTAGGTGTTAGTCCATTTTGCATAATTTTTTTATAATTGTATTTAATTATTTATTTTAGGTTGTATTTATTATATTTATATGTTGTATTTGAGTAATGTTAAACTTCCACATTGTTGTATTGAGAAAAGATGTCTATAATTTCTTAGAGAAGTCATTAATGAACAATACATAATAGAAGAACTGTGGCATGTCTACTCATGCTCATTACTTTGGCTTGTCTATTCATGCTCATTGTTGCTTGGAATAGAGGAGGTGTGGGTATTTAATAGTGTCTCATCTTGCTATAATGTTATTAGATTAATAGAGATTGTATGAGTTTTGTTGATGTTTTTATTTTTACTTAATTAATAAAAGCTTGGAATCACTTCAGCAATGATTTTTTTCTAAAAAAAAGTATGTAATATCTATGTTCTATTTCATTTTTAATAGATAATTACAAGTCCCTCTAATTTAATTATTTAAATTTGAACATTTTATATTTATACTATTACTTTTATTATTTATCAATTATCTCAATTACCTTTTAGAGTGTCTCCATGTGTAGAGTTTTGTTAAGCAATGTGGTCAGTTTAGTATCATTTATCTTACAAAGATCTTTAGGAATAACATCCTTGGCTTAAATGAAACCAAAAGAGAAAGAGTTGCTCCCATCATGTCAATTTGCTAAAATTGCATATAGTTTGAATGTGAATTAGACATGATTATATCTTGACTTTGTTTCCCTAAGTTAAGTGGCCAAATGGTGTCCTCTACAGTTGCAAATGTAGTTTTTAGCATAAATAAGTTGGATGTCATAACTCATTTAGATCAATCATATGCATTATCTGTAATATTCCAAATGGATACAAGAGCAAAATATACCAATACTAGACAAGAAATTCCAACTTTAAACAATTCACATATAGATCGGAGTGCTATTCCAAGATGAAATGGAGTACATTACTTGGAATTCTAGGAAATCATGCACCTTAGTCTACTAGGATGATGATGCCTAACATAATTAGTCATACCTTTTCGAGCCCAAATTTTAATGACAAATTCCTCTATCTCTTCTTTCAGATTTGTGTCAAATATTGCTTTATCAAACATGTAGTTCTCTATTTATGTTGATAAATGTTCAAATTATTGTCCTTCACCTAATCCTAGTTGCATTAAACCAATTCATATCAAACACAACCAATAAATCAATGAAAGGGGAATGCATCATTTCAAATCACTTTCCATTCAACTTGTGCCTACCTCCATTTGCTCAAAGTTTGAGTCAAGTGTCGATCTCCTCTAATGAAATAAGTGGAATGGAAGTAGGTTTGATCTCTAGTTTATATGATTAGACCACCTACCCTATTCCACCAACTTTCATACATTAACCATCGATTGCTTTAATGAACTTAAAGGGCCCGTTTGGTACATGGAATATGAACCCATATTCCGGAATAGCATTTTTCAAATTTTTCTATTCCATGTTTGTGTCCATCTTAACAAGGAGGAATTGGAATTTTGAAATTCCAATTTTGCCCAAAAAATGGGCATTCCATCTTCCATTTGAAAAGGTGGAATTAGAAATTCTCATTCTAATTCCACTTTTCAAATTCCCATTTTATCAGTCATCAGGTCCGCTTCAGGAAAAATATAAAAATTTGGCATCCAATTACATTATCCGCCGAAATTGTCGCTGATTTTCTCACCGTTCCCTATCATTCGTTGTTGTCTTTATTGTGGCCGTTCTCTGCAGAAAATCCTTCTCTCAGACAAGGAGGTGAAACTTTACACAGTAGGGTTTTAGTTCTTTACATAGTGTAGGGTTTTTGCATTTTGAAGTTTCATTATGATGGTTGGAGTTTTAGGATGGTTGGCTCTATTTCTTTGTTGTGAAATAGTGATAACATTCATTTCTATGTTGCAATGCATATTTCCTCTTTATTTTTCCTTACAAAAATTAGCGTCATGTGTCCTCACCTCTATCGTTATATCGTATTTCATCTTTTTCGAATGGGCATAAGCAAGTCCAAGGGCACTGGTATACCAACACCATACCTGCAGATTTGAAGGGGTAATAAGGTTGTTGTATCAGAGCAACCCTATCTGTATAAAATGCAAGCTCATTCTTGCAGGAGGCATCAGTCTTAAACAAGACACCCCCATCAGTTGAATTGCTTGTACCATAGCCCCAATTAGTCCTCATCATTTGCTAATGTTGATTGTGCATCTTGAGGTCAAATGGGGAGTCAGTCCTGGCAAGCTTCATGGGATTCTGATGATTTTCTACCCCTCTGTCATCATCATCTCTGGACTTGCAGAAACCCATCTCTGGAACAGATCTGCAAGGCTTCAAAACACCATCTGCAGAACCAACGTCACTGTTATTGCTTCTATGTTGGTGATCATGTAATAAATTAGCCATTGTTGATTCCCCTCCTCCTGAACCAAAACCTCCATCTCCTCCCTGCCCAAAATCCATACTTGCAAAACCAGACTACACAATAGACCCAAAAAGCCCAGAAAACTCCACTATCCTACTCCCCACCATTAGAATTCACAACATCAAGTTCACCCACATACAAATTCTAATAAGAAAAAATGAAAGAACCCATTTTTTTAATCTTCCCCCCTTCTCTCTCTCTGCAATTCTCGTACTCTCTGTTACAAGTGTGTGATGATGTTAATCACCTTCATGAAATTAAGATCTAATCGCAACAATTAATAGTAAATACAATGCAAATCTATTTAAAAATGAAACTAAGATCTATAGCATCTCATGGCTCTCTAGAAAGAGGTGGTAAGTGAAGCTCTCAGCTCTAATCTCCACTAGTGACACTTCTAAAACAAGAATGTATGCTGCTATGCTTTTGCAATGCTTCTATGATGATAGTTCTAGCTCAAATTGACAAGATTATGCTAATTGCTCTAAATGTTCTTAATTGCTCTTAGAATGCTCTCAATTGCCTATAGTAACAATTCTTTGCAAATGAAGTTCTAAGATATCAATTGCTCTCAAAATGCTTCATATTTATAGTAAATTCCCAAGGGTAGGGGGTGGAGTGAAGTAATCATGATTAACCCTTGGTTGAGTCATACACTTTGCTTTGTTCATAAATGAGGGGTCAATTTAAATGTTTGTCTCAAAGCTTTGGACAAAAGGACAAGATTGAGTGGTTGAGATTGAAACTTTAGAATGAGTGATTGAGATTCATTCTTTTTGAGTGATTTATGTCTTTTTGTCCTCAATTCTTATTGGTTGCTCAACTTTGTTGAAAGATATTAGGAATTATTAAATTCAATTAATTAATTAAATTTAGCCATGTAAGGGTAATAAGTTCATTTTGATTTTTGATTTAAACAACTATACAACTAATTGATTAAAATCAATTATGTAGTGCTTTTCACCCCTTTAATCTTTGATTTAATTATTTAACATTATTATTTGATTTTCCCTTTGTTTTAATTGATTTTGTCCAATTTGATTTAATTATGTCCATTTTAATTGATTTGATCCATTTTTTATTGAATTAGTGCATTTTGATGATTTTAAGCCATTTTATTGATTTTTGCAATTTAAAAGAACTTGTCCATTTTTGTGTGTCTACAACAAGAAGTAAAAAAGGAAGTTATGATAGAAACAAGATGAATTTGGAGGGGCTTTTCAATTAGATTGTTGTAGCATTTTTGCTATTTAATTTTCCGGGATATATTAATATTCAATTGGGGATAAGAGCAGTTGTCAAAGTGTTCTTGTCATGTTGAGCTCTAGCATGAGGTCTCTGTAATTGCAAGAATGATATTTCTCTGTGGAAACACCAATCTAGTGTATGAAATCACATAAGGAAACCTCAGAGTATGGAATGCTAGCCGGTTAACAAACCCCTATAGCTCATGTAAATCCATTTCTCATTGTGGCACTAGACTACCAAAAGTTCCCAAAATAGTTATATCCATTTTTATTGATCTCACTCATCATCATAGTAGATTGCTAGACTTAACCTTAATATCATATTTGGGTTTTGGCTTTGATTTTAGTTTTATTTTCATATTAAGTTTACACGTGTAGATTTCAATTTTATGTTTAACATGAGCCCTTTCTTGATCAGGTTTGATGACCCTTATTACTGATTTTAATAAGTTATAAATGATATTGATAAGAAGGAGATATTTTTCCATGGCAAGTCAATTGTGATATTGCTATCAGGACTCAAGCAGTTGAATCCTGATAGCAATATCACAATATAAATCATATTATTTTTTAAGGCGGATAAGTATTTGGATGGGGGAATAGATGTACTTGTCCAATTAGTTATTGTGAGTAGCATACCAACCTGATTTATCAATGCTGAGAGGAGGTAAGGGTGCCATAGAGTGCCAACAACAGAAACTGAAACATAGCTTGCACCAAGAAATAGAGAGATGTCCTCATTTTGTGACAACAAAGAGGATACCTTTGAGGGCAATTAAGGGATTCTAAAATTGCCCTCAAAGGTATCCTCTTTGTTGTCACAAATGAGGATATCTCTCTATTTCAAATAACAACACTAGGTGAGAACGAAAATGATAGAGAACGGTGAGAACAAGGGATAGTCAATATGAGATGTCCTCATTTGTGACAAGGATAGTCACAAATGAGGACAGTCACTGTAAAGACAACATGATAATGTGCAACTGGAAACAAGATTCAAACCAAAGGAAAATTTGAATAGTATGACACATGTGTGGGTCTGTTTGCTTGGTCAACCTCTAGAGTTATAGGATGAGCAAATTTTTAAATAGACAAGGAAAACCTTGGGACAATATCTCTACTCTGACAAGGTGACAAAGACATAAAAATAGGTGTATTTTTGCTTGCTTATGTATGAATGTAGTTATACATAAAGCTCTTATGAACTTAATTGTTTTATAATCAAAATTAGGAAATAAAATGCAAGCTCTTGTTTATGAAAATACAACCACTTTGTGCAAAAATTGTGCCAAACCAAGATATTTGATTACAAATTGTAGGAATCTAATGATCAAACAACATAAGCTGATACAGATATAAGCACCAAGCTGATACAAATATAAACAATAAAATAATCAACATGCTCCTCTTACTAATAAGAGGCTGCTTCAAGACACCCATATCCAAATTTTGGTTTGGATTAGTGGGTGAGCTAAAAATAACTTTGGGTATTTAAAAAGACATAAGATCTCCCTCAAGAATCTGCACAACTTTAAAGAGGATTGTAAGATTTTGTTCAGTTTTGAAGCCACTTGTATAGTTTTGCGAGTAATGACAAGATCCGACATTATTACCAACGGTCTTAAATAAATGAGGCATCATAGACGTTTAGGTAGAAATTGACCATCTATGAAACGAGGCATCATAGACGTTTAGAAAGAAATTAAATTAATGTCCACTAGGCTATATTTAGCCTATTAGACAGATTACTACATTTGGACCCTTTTCTTATGTAGCTTGATGTTAAGTGTCCCCAACCATTCAACTGTCCCCTCGCTGAATAAATCAATCTAAGATCTAACTGGCAAGATGTTCGCATAGCTAACCCTGTTGTGAATTGCTATATATAATTTAAGTGGCCAATGCATGTAATTTTTCTGTTGTGGCTCGAGATACTGCTTATTATACTCTCTCAAGAGTTTCGCCAATGTTTTATTGAGTATTTAGGTCTGAACATCCACAAATGGATGGAAAGCGATAGACTATTTCATTTTTCCATTCACCCTAGAGATGTCCTCATTTGTGATTGTCCTTATAGTGACTGTACATTATCATGTTGTCTTTACAGTGACTGTCCTCATTTGTGACTGTCCTTGTCACAAATGAGGATGTCTCACAGTGACTGTCCCTTGTGTAATTGCCACTTGAATTGTGACTATCCTTGTGACATTATCAAGAAGAAAAGCATTTGCATGGTTCAATGCCAATACATTCAAGTGGTAATTACACAAGGGACAGTCACTGTGAGATGTCTTCATTTAGCTCAATAGAGAGATGTCCTCATTTGTGATTGTCCTTATAGTGATTGTACATTATCATGTTGTCTTTACAGTGACTGTCCTTGTCACAAATGAGGACATCTCACAATGCCCATCACCCAGCAACCGCTATTTTGAAACACAAGCTTCAACTATTTAAAAATTACAATATACACAAAGCTTATAAGTATCACATTCAATTCTCCAATTCTACTTCACAGTCATGCCTGAACGTTATCAACAGGTAAAGTATGAACTGAATAAAGTTATTTTTTTCTCAACTAATTTATGCTCAATTACTTTCATCATCAACCAAATCAGTAGATACCATATTCCCTTTCTTGTCTACATATGTTGTATACTCAACCTGGATCTCTATTCACTGATTATGCATTATAGTTGGGTGTTTTCTTATGTTGTTTGTTGATTGTTTTGTTGGTATTTTTAGGTAATTTAATGGATCTCATTGATGATATTTAACTTGAAGGATAGTTTATGAGGAGCAGAAGAGTCCTGCCTATTGTTGTAGTTGTTCTAGCCACCCTTGTCATAGCCATAGCAGAGTCTGTAAAAGAAGGTAGTCAAAATATGCATAAGCGCAAAAGAGATGTAATTCCTTTTTATAAGTGTATTATCAACTCCAATGAGACAGATTGCTTTGACCAAATACACGAGTAGACGATCCTTCTTTAAACTAGCCAATATTTTAAGGCAAAAAGGAAGCATCAGAGATACAGAAATCCTCGCGTTAGAAGAACAATTAATCATGTTCCTCCATACTCTTGGCCACAATCTGAGGAATCGTAAGATTGCCCATAACTTTTTGCATTTAGGAGAGACGGTAAGTTGATACTTCCACAAGGTCTTGACAGCTATCTTAGCACTCCATGCGGATTATTTTATACCCCCTGGTCCAAACACTCCTCGGGAAATCAGTGGGAAGATCCGTTTTGATCCATACTTCAAGGTATATCTCCTAGTGGTTCAATTTTGTTTGATTGAGTTGTAATCCTATTATCGCGTGTTCATTAGACCTATGACTTTTTCTGACTACAGGACTGTGTGGGAGAAATTGATGGATCCCATATACCAGTCACTGTGGATGTCAACATGCAAGCTAAATATCGTGATAGAAAAGGCAACTTGTCGCAGAATATTATGGGAGTGTGTTCATTTGATTATAAGTTTCAATACATCCTTGTTGGTTGGGAAGGGTCTGCTGCAGATAGCCGTGTTCTAGCTTCGGCTCTATCTAGAGCGGATCCATTGGTAGTTCCCCCAGGTTTGTAAAATATGATTATATTATTGAAGCATACGAAAAATAAGACAACATTATAACAATGACATTTTGTTTTGTTTAGGTAAATATTATTTGGTCGATGTTGGATATCCAAACGTACCATGATTTCTCGTGCCTTATCGGTGCACACGCTACCACCTAAAGGAGTTTTCAAGAGCAAACCCAATAAACACCCCACAAGAGTTGTTTAATCATCGACACTCCTCGCTCAGGAATGTAATAGAGCGAACATTTGCGATTTTGAAGCAGCGTTTTCCTATCTTGAAGCTTGCGATGTCTTATCAAATCAAGACAAACAAAGATTGTTTTGGCATGTTTCATACTTCACAACTTCATTACGATAGAGGACGACCTTCCATCCGAGATAGAATTTGAAGAGGAAGATGGTCGTGATCGGATAGATGTACCAATGCTTTAGACATATGGGTTGAGCCAACGTGAAAGAGATGATTGGGGCAAATTTCGAGATGAAATAGCAAGAAGGATGTGGGAAGACTATAGAAATCGATCTTAGTCGGTTGAATAACTATTATGGCAGTGTTTAAACTTTAATGTCAAATTTCATAAATTTCACGAACTGATATTATATGTATTAAAAGTCGTTATGGCATATTTAGTGTTGTCATGTCATATTCAATGTTGTTATATTTAATGTTGTCATGTTATATTTAATATTGTCATGTTATGTTTAATGTTGCTATATTTAATGTTTACATCTACATATATGCCTCTTTGCATCTGTTTACATTGCAATTGATCTTGTCAAAAGAAGTGGGTAACTCATGTTGTGTGCCTCAGGTATGTCTACAGGTGTAAACATGAACATGGATGGTGACGTTCAAGTTATCCATCCAACTTCTTCTTGCAAGAAGGTTTTTTGGACAAAAGAAATGGAACAGAAGTTGCTAGACTTGCTACAAGAGCAAGTGCAGCTTGGAAAAAAAGCTGAAGGGGGGTTCAAAAAAGAGGCTTGGACAGCCATTAAAAGGAGGTTCAATAATGAATTGAAAATGAAGCTATCGAAGGATAACTTCAAGAACAAGCTAAAAACTTGGAAGCAAGGGTATAGAGTCATGAAAGACTTGAGGAATACAAGCGGCTTAGCATGGAATGAGAGTAATGAGAGTACACAAACTATGGATGCCGATGATAGTGTTTGGGACGAGTTGTTGAAGGTAACATAGTCTTAAAATCTCCTTTTAAGTTGAATATATCTTTTTAAGTAATGAAAGACCAATAATGAATTCAATTGTTATATTATCATACAGAGAAAGGAATTTAAAAATGCCAAAATGTATAAGAGGCAGTCGTTTCAATACTACAATGAATTATCCTGTATTGTTGGGAATGCCATAGCTAAGGGCACTGCAGCTACAACAGCTCAAGAGACCGAGGAAGATTTCAATGATGAGGAAGATTTCACTTATCGTGGTATGGATACTGCATCTTTTGAGACTGTTGCTGATTTGGCTAATGATGGTTTCGAATCTATTAATACACCTACATCGAACCAATCTACTGCAAGCGGCAAAGACAACCCTTCAACATCATCAAGGAGGCCAAAGAGGAAGAGGGGAAGCACGGTAGGATCGTTGGATTCAATTTGCGAAGTGATCAAAGATCTGTCTGTAGGCATTACAACAGGCCTTGCACAGCCTCTGAAAGTGGATAGAACATCTACTATGAAAAATGATGCAGCGGATTTGTATAAAGCAATTAAAGCAATCCCTGGCCTCAGCCAGGCTACTATGCTTGATGTATATGAAAACTTAATGCATGATCCGGAATCAGCCGTATTGTTCTTGACAATGGATGAAGGGGAGAGAGTCACATATATGATACGAAAGTTTGGAGGACTTTAGTTGATCCATGTTTATTTGATCCATGTTTCAAATCAAAACTAATGTTTCATATTAAAACAATAAGAATTATGGATTTAATCTGTTGTTTTTAAAATCTGATCTTGTGATGGATTTAATTAGAATTATGGATTTAATCTTGGCATTGTAAACCTGTCTCAAAATGCAGTTATGGTTCTTCTGGTCCAATGTGTTGTTTACTATATTTTCTATTCATGTGCTGGGTTAAATGTAATGACTGTGGTAATATGAGCTAGCTATTGTGAATTTGTATTTTCTATTCTATTTTACAGTCCTTTGATATATTTGTCCATTTACTGATATTCACATGATTACTTTCTTGATTAATTAGTTTGACCCACAAATTACAGACTTGGGAGTTTGAGGGATTGTTCATTGTTTAAGGCTTACTAGTGAATCAACCTTGGACTCAAAAATAGCTGAAATTATGTTCAACCAATTATGGTTGAACATTATGGTTGAACATAATTTTAGCTATTTTTGAGTCCAAAGCTGATTCACTAGTTTAAGAATGAACAATAGAGAAAATCCTCTATCCTTTATGCTATTATGTTTTACAGTCCTTTGATATATTTGTCCATTTACTGATATTCACGAGTACTTTCTTGATTGTTCATTCTTAAACTAGTGAATCAGCCTTGCACTCAAAAATAACAGAAATTATGTTCAACCAATTATGGTTGAACATAATTTCTGTTGTGTTTGAGTGCAAGGTTGATTTACTAGTTTAAGAATGAAGAATGGAGAAAATCTTCTATCCTTTATGCTATGGATATCTATACCCTATTGTAGAGCTCCCATTTTAGCACAAGCTTTGAGCATGTTGGAAAATGTGGACTGATCAATTTGGCAACCCATTTGTTTCATTTGGTAGAACAGTGTGACTGTCTCATGAGAACACCCATGGCATCCACCATGCTTTGACACTTGTCATACATGTTAATAAGATTATTCTTAACCATTGTAGCCCTTCTTCACAATCACCTCAAGTGCCATGTAGGTTGGTGTTCTGCAAGTTATATGGAGTTAGCCCATCCCGACAGAACATATATATTCATATCTTCATTTTTTTCAAGTACAGAAACCCATCAGCTATGACAGATACAAATGCAAATGCTTTTCTTCTTGATAATGTCACAAGGACAGTGACAATTACACAAGGGACAGTCACTGTGAGACATCCTCATTTGTGACAAGGACAGTCACAAATGAGGACAGTCACTGTAAAGACAACATGATAATGTACAGTCACTGTAAGGATAGTCACAAATGAGGACATCTCTCTATTGCACTAAAATGAGGACATCTTACAGTGACTATCCCTTGTGTAATTGCCACTTGAATGTATTGGTATTGAACCATGCAAATGCTTTTCTTCTTGATAATGTCACAAGGACAGTCACAATTCAAGTGGCAATTACACAAGGGACAGTCACTGTGAGACGTGCTCATTTGTGAGAAGGACAGTCACAAATGACACAAGGACAGTCACATAATTTCTGCTGTGTTTGAGTGCAAGGCTAATTCACTAGTTTAAGAATGAACAATCTCTCTCAGCAGCCTTCAACAATGAACAATCCCTCAAACTCTCAAGTCTGTAATTTGTGGGTCAAACCAATCAATCAAGAAAGTAATTTGTGGGTCACGACTTCATAGAGGATTTTCTCTATTGTTCATTCTTAAACTAGTGAATCAACCTTGCACTCAAACACAATAGAAATTATGTTCAACCATAATTGGTTGAACATAATTTCTACTATTTTTGAGTGCAAGGCTGATTCACTAGTTTAAGAATGAACAATTGGTTGAACATAATTTTTGTTGTGTTTGAGTGCAAGGTTGATTCACTAGTTTAAGAATGAACAATCCCTCTCAGCAGCCTTAAACAATGAACAATCCCTCAAACTCTCAAGTCTGTAATTTGTGGGTCAAACCAATCAATCAAGAAAGTAAAATCTTTTGTCTAGAATTCCTCTTGCAAGAAAAAGTTGGATGAATCACTTCAACCTCAACATCCATGTTTCCCACTTCTTTTGACAACACTAAATATGTCATAACAAAATGTTGATAACATGACTATATTAAATATAACATGAGAACATTAAATATAACACGACAACACTACAATATGTCATAACTAATTATGGTTGAATCAGCCTTGCCACCTTTTGTTTTTCTCAATGAATTTTGTTTAATTTTAGGATATAGGCTCGATGGCTCTTGTCAATGTGCCAAACTGTCAATGTGGTGGTGGACGGTGCGTTATGAAAACTTCACGGACACAAAACAACCCTGGATGACAATTTTGGTGCTGCCCAAATAGAAAAAAGGTTGCTAATGTGTATATATTTTAATGTTTGTAATGTAAATATTATTCATTATATTATAAGAACTAATGTAGATTGGGCATCATGGGGAAATAATGGCTGCAGATATTTTAGTTGGGTTGATGACAACTCATCTGCACCTGTCCGCCCATCTCCACTTATCCGCGATGAAGGCTTTGAGTGTAAAACATGTCAGACTAGGGCAAATGCGAAAATTATATTTTTATGATGCCTTCTCTGTATTGTAATTGCATATCTTTGTTTTGACCATATGCGGAGATGAGCTCATGAATTAGTCAATTTAGTATTTTCATATTGTAACTAGTATTTTAATATGGATATGGCATAACTTCTCTTTGCGTCAAGTGCACATATATATGGTTTCCATCTTTTTTTATAATAATTCTTCATGTTTATAGCTTAGGTGAGCCTCAATCTGCTATCAGTCACATGATTTAACGTTAGTATTTTGTTGGTTATTGCTTTGTAGAATTCTAACCCAAGTTTGTTGAATGTACTTCATTGGTGTACTAACAAAAGCACAAAGTAGTCGTACGCTCTATGTATGCAGTGTCCACAGACAAAAACACGAGTTTGGGCATGAGAGAGCGTCAAAGACTCATCAGATTATAAAACTGTATCTGCATTATGTAAATGAGGAATGCCTCATTCAAGTTGTAATTTCATATCTGCATTATGTAATGAGGAATGTCTCATTCAAGTTGTAATTTCATATTTGCTAATGAGGAATGCCTCATCCAAATTGTAATCGTATGTTTTGGGGCTAGACCAGAGGTTTTCTCCACCCGGCTCTTTCCTACCGGTGCTCCTATTGAACCGGGTTGGCAACATTTTGAAAAAAATAAATAATAAAATGAATGGCTTGTTTATAATGATGACTTGTGTATTTTGGATTTTGTTATTTTATAAATTTGTATAGGAATTACATAAAACACCATGTGAAAAACATAATTACATTTGAAAAAATTAAAACAAAGTTATACAAAATGTTAAATTTTTTAAAAACTTATAAACAAAATTTTATTTCAAAATATTATAAAATTAATTTTGATTGAAAAATAAAATAAATATTCAAAAACGCCTACAAAATTTGAAAAACATAATTACAGTTAAAAAATCACAAAAAATTTATACAAAATGTTAAAATTCTAAAAAACTTATAAACATAATTTTATTTCAAAATATTATAAAATTAACGTTGATAAAAAATAAAATAAATATTTAAAAACACCTAAGAAATATAAAAAATAAATTAAATTAAACAATAAATAAATTAAAACAAATTCTTATTCAGTGCATATTCCAATTCCAGTTTGTTGCACCCAAATGCGGAAAATGCATCTTCTCAGTCATCTTCCAGGTGCACCAAACGCTCCAACACATTCCAGATATCATTTTGAAGATATGTATCTTCCAGAATTGCAGCATATTTCAGAATTGACTATATCCAGCATTCCGTATGTCATGCACCAAACGGGCCCAAAAGGAAAAAGAGAAACTCATTTGAATCTTGTGTCTAAAGTGTATTCAACATTGGAAAATGATAGGAATAAAATCTTTAGTACATTCTAGGGAGAAGAATATAGCGAGGAAAACAAGATCCCACAATCTGGACAATCTATCCTTACTGTTTATAGGTAAATGTCCTCCTTAAGCGACTCAAACATCACTATATAAACAAACACTTGAGAATCATTATCAAAGAAATTTTTTTGATTGAGCCCATATTTCATTAATAATCACTTCCCTCTATATTTTAGAGCCCTAATGCTATACATATATAAATATTTTAACCTCGTGATACTATCTACCATTTATATGTGATACATTAATTGGGTTTTTCATACCCTAAAATTTCAACCCACTTTTTATGAACATGTCGAGATTTTACAAACTAAGGGAAACAATGTTGTCATACAACTTGAATTTAAAGAGTCGTTCCAAGATTATTTATAGCATTGATGAGGTAACCGCAAGTTTAATTGACTTGACAGTTGACAGTATAAGCGAAATCTGAATCCATAAAAAAGCAAGTAAACGCGCCATTCTCTAGTTATTTTTCATGATTGACATGAAACTGAAAAGATATATTATTTACAAACCAGGATTGCATTCTATTTAACTAGATTGGTGCTTGCTCGTTTAAAAAGCCCTAGATTTAAAACCATTAATGCGGTTGAGCCAAATATATCAAAATTATAAAATATGACAGTGAATCTGGTGCACTTGGCTCAAACAGACAAAGCACCATCAGTCAGCAGGCAATTAGCTAATGATGGTGTTCCTCATGTAAGCTTTTATTAATCATCAATATTTGTAATCAGATAAAAATCCATATCTAAAATAAGTATGACAAATTCGTACAGCCAAAAAATGCTTTGGGCTCAATATCTGTGGGATAGTCTTTTGTGCTGAATATTTAATAAAAAATTATTGCACATTATAAGAAATGCAACTTAAATATTTGTGATCCAAAAAATAAAATCTTAAACAAGAAAATGGCAAGTGTATTTGTGTTAGCTATAGCTTCCTTTCCACTGCTGAAATATCACTTATATGCTAACAGATTTGTTGACAGTACTTTTACTACTGAAACTAAATGTAAACAGTAGGTCTACATGCACTTTTCATTATGCAAAATATGATAGTGATGATGACGAGTCGGCCAAAACCTGCAAGAAAAATATAATAAGCAATATGCCATCATTGCTGATATACAGAATTTGTATTACTGACATGAATGCTTAGACTCAAAAAACTAATGTATTTTCAGTAGACTTTTGATACCTCGAGTTGCTCCTCAGTAAATGACTCCTTTTGGAGGGCCCAAGTATCTGCATGGGTTCGCCTGAACTCAGCAATTGTTTTCATAACAGTGGTTCTTACTGGTGATGGTTCTCCATTGAAGTGTGCTAATAAAGATATGGTATCGGGAAGCCAACTGCATTTTAATGGGGCAGATCTTTGTTAATGTTCAAAAAACATAAGAGTTTAAAACATACTAATTTAAAGTCTTCCATATCTTAAGTTTGAGTGGTCACCTTGGCATGTCATATGGCACTGATAATACCAAGGACGATAAAGCTAACACCATCCCATGCTTGCAAGCTAAAGTTGAACCAGCTTTTGAAACCCTGAATAATATTAGCAAGCTGATTCATTTAGAAAACAAACAATGGAAAATATCTTGACGACCAATATGTTCAAAATCCTGATATAAGTGTAGCTTGATAATTTCAAGCATGTAAAAGAAAATTACCTTGTTTTGCTTCCCTTTTGCAGCAGAAGTGCTTCTTTGAGTGAACTCTCCTGAAAAGCCTTAACCAATTTATCATTTCTTCCTCTCATTAACCCCGAAAGCACGGAAGCTGTCTGTTCTCTAACCTGACGATGCCACAAATTAAATTTTAGTCGGATTGTCTTTGGGCAGATGTTTTTGTATTATTACAAGAAAATTCCAGCATTAATAATTGACAAGAGTTTGGTCACTATGCTAGTATGATGCACAGGTGAACAACCAGGATAGCATGGTTGGTCCCTGGAGTATACTTTTCATCATAGATAAGTATGAAAAAGGATTAGTAAACCTTACCTTTATATAAATTATATATAATAATCTCAGTAATTCTATGCATTTGAATTAATAGGGGATTCATCCAAGTTATTTCAAAGGGTGTTGTAGAAAATCACTACTTGAAATAACTCGAACTAGAGAACAACTCTCTCTGTTTCATTCTATTAATTTTGATATCTCATAAAGAAAAGGGTAAAACTAGGACATCCTTCCATTTAAGACTGCTGTGGGAATGCCCAGGCATCCTTGGAGTCCCTCCATTGTCCCACTGACATCACGACAACTTGCTGTCTGATGCCATTTTTTACAGCAAAACCAAAGGAAAAAAATACTAAAAATATATTGTGAAGGATGGGAATGCATTTTACACCACTGCAGTATGTGCAATGCACTTTTGCTAGCTTTACAAAACTGTACAGTTTGATCAAATTGAGTGGCTTCATTGCGCTCAATCCCATGACGTATTTTTTAATGCAAGCATTGTTAAATAAAGCTGAATCTTGATGGACCTGCATTAGGAGGCTTGTTGGAAATACAAACTCCTTTGCAGTGGTTCCTGAATGGAATCAAAGACAGCAACCGCTGTCTGACACAGCACCATTGGGAAGATCAATGAGGTTCACATATTGATGGTCCCAAGTGGTGTTGAGAGGGGAGGGGTGAATCAACACCCACTAAAACTTAAGAATCAAATCGGATATAATCTAACTAAAACTGTAAGCAGAACAGATTCTATCACAAAAATAGCTAACACAAAATCAAGCAATAGACAACACCAGATTTATCATGTGGAAACCCAAATCGGGAGAAAACCACGGTGTGAGGAAACCTCACAATTTTTGCACTCTTATGAAGTGCGTCCTGTAAGGAACCTTCCTAGTTAAAGGATTATAAAGTATAAACGCACTATTAGATGTGACCCGGTTAAGGGATTTAGGAAATAAGGCTTGTTAAAGCCTGCCTTGTTAGAGGACTTAAAACATTTACACAAATGTCACTCAGCTAAGGGATTTAATACAAGGTACCTATTAATGTCCACCCAAAATACTGGGATTTTGCTATTGCAATTGTTAGAGAGCAATAGAGGTTTTGATCTTCTTGAAATGACTTAACTCAGCCTAATAAGATTGTTGTGCTTCTCAATTGAGAGTCATCACCAGGCATCTCGGGTATGCTCTCCTCAGATTGTTGTGCTTTCTTGCACACTCTTCTCTTCTTTTTCCTTTCACATTTTCGTAGCTTCTCTCAACGTACAGGTTCACTCTTTTACTTCTTGGCAGAACGAAAGCAAACAATATTCTTCACAGGCTGAAGAATATATAGGCTTCTTGCCCTTTCCGCTTCTTGCAAGCACGTCCTCCACAAAGATCTCCTTCGGATCCATCACCCAATTGAGTCTTTGTTCACTACGGAAACAACAGATGCATGTCATATGCTTTTTCTGTTTTATAAAGGAAACGACTGATGCGTGTCACATGCTTTCCTTTACTTGAGATTTCTCCATGTTTTAATGTCATAAATTTCGGCATTAAAACCTTCAATTGCGCCTTGCACCGATCTTCTTTAAAACACAAAGTTGTCTGAATTTTGTGCAACAAATCCTGGTTAAAGAGTCACACAGGTGTTAGTCAACTATGACTCTCATTGGTTCAACAGTCTTGGTTTCCAATCCTTAGGCAGTGTGCAGGTCATAGACATTACCTGTCACTTTTCCTTTCTCTGTCTATAACGGTTTGGTTCCTTGGTTCCAATTATACACTTTATCGATCACAGTTCTGAATCCTTGATTACCGGTTGCACATTCCTTGGTTTACCGATTGCTCTGATGATCAGTTAGAGCTTTATCAGTTACAAAGACAGTACCTCTTCTTGCTCACTATTGTGTCACTGGTCTCACCAGTTCCCCTAACTAGTTTCTCTTGTCCTTATTATTGTCAACTGTACCTGCTTGTTCCTGATTGACATCAATGACAACACGTCTTTGCCATGTACCAGTTACATCCTTACCAGTTAATGCCAACAATCTCCCCATTTGGCATTGATGGAAAAACACACCTTACCGATTAACATCCTTCACCGGTCATAATCTCCCCCTTTGACAATAATGCCAAAGTCTGGTCAAGTGACTACCTTTTTCCTTGAAATCTACTCCCCCTTCAAGCAGCAGTCCTTTATCACCAATCCTGTTAAGATGAGACTGAATCCTCTGTTGAAGCTCAATGGATTGATGAACACCTCTGTCTTATTACTGAAGATCAAGAAGGGGCACTACCCCTAATTTACCTTTGAGATACTAAAAGGCACTGTTTGGTAAAGGCTTTGTGAATATGTCAGCACCTTGTTCTTTCATGGGAACATATTCCAATTTCAATTCTTTATTTGGCACCTGCTCTCTCAGATAGTGATACTTTATAGCAATGTGCTTTGTTTTAGAGTGCATGACATGATTCTTAGATATATTTATTGCACTTTTGTTGTCACAGTATATTGCAATCGGTTCAGGTACCTGTTTTTGGATTCCTTCCAATATTTGTTTTATCCAGATCACTTGTGTGCAATTAATTGCAGCAACAACATACTCAGCTTCTGCTATGGATTGTGAAATACAGTTTTGTTTCTTGTCCATGACACAATCCTCTCTCCAATAAAGAATGCACCTCCACTTGTGCTCTTTTTGTCATCAATGTTACCAGCCCAATCTGCATTAGTGAATACTTTTATTTTGAAACCTCCTTTGTGAGGAAACTATAGACCATACTCCTTAGTACCCTTTAAGTATCTGAAGATTCTCTTCACTGCTATTAAATGTATCTCTTTTGGGTTAGCAGAGAATCTGGCTACAATGCCTACTGGATGTGCAATATCAGGTCTGCTATGCACAACATACTGTAACTTACCAATCACTGACCAATACAATGTCTCATTAACTTCCTTTGCATCATCCTCTTTTTATAATTTGCAATTAGTTATCATTGGTGTGCCAACCAGTCTAGATTCTTCTAGCCCAAACGATTTAAGAATTTCCTTAACATACTTGGACTGAGAAATAAAAATACCTTCTTTTAGCTGATGGACTTGCAATCCAATGAAGAATTTTGTGGCTCCAATCATGGACATTTCAAATTCTTTCATCTCCTCAACGAAGTCTTTGCTCATTTTGTCATCTCCTCCAAAGATGATATCATCCACAAATATTTCTGCAATCAAGTTCCCTTCTTTACTAGTTTTGAGATACATATTACTATTATCTCCTATTCTTGTGAATCCTATGGTCAGGAAGTATGAATGTAACCTTTCATACCAAGCCCTTGGGGCTTGTTTCAGCCCATGGAGTGCCTTCTTCAATTTATAAACCATACCACTATTCTTTGTGGATGAGAAGCCTTCTGGTTTTTCTATGTACACTTCCTCCTCCAATATACCATTGAGAAATGCAGACTTTACATCCATCTGGTATACATTAAACCTTTTGTGAGCAACATAAGCAAGTAGGAATCTCACTCCTAGTCTTGCCACAGGTGCAAAGATTTCTCCATAATCTAGTCCTGCCTCCTGTGCATATCCTTTGCAAACTAGCCTTGCTTTGTTCCTTACCACCATTCCTTCTTCATTTAGCTTGTTTCTATACACCCACTTGGTTCCTATAACATTCTTGTCCTGTGGTCTAGGAACAAGAGTCCATGTTTCATTTTTCTCAATTTGCTCAAGCTCTTCTTCCATTGCCTTGACCCAATTCTCATCCTTCTGTCATCATATTTGCCTCTGAGGCTTTCTACCTTTGCTCTTTGAACATGTGGGGCACCTCCATACACAGTTTGTAGCTTAGCCCACATCTTGCAAGTAGTAGTCAGATTTTCAATCTCTGCATATACATGATCAGGGAGCGTACTTGCTATCATATTCATTGCAACTGTGTTCACTACTGATCTTTTGTTGATCATGTTTCCAAGTACCGGTGGGTTTAGTGTAATCATTGATTACATGAGTTCAGTATTGACCTTCGGTGGTTTTCATGTACAGCTTCATTTTGCTGCACCATAAGGTGTAGTTTTCCTTAGAAAACTTTGGTCCTTCAATCCTCATCATTAGATATTTTCCCTGTTGCGGTTAAGAAGCTTAGAAAAGGAACTTGGCTCTGATACCAATTGATGGTCCCAGCCAGTGCTGAGCGGGGAGGGGTGCATCAACACCCACTAAAACTTACAAATCAAATCTGATATAATCTAACTAAAACTGTAAGTAGAATAGATTCTATAACAGAAATAGCTATTACAAAATCAAGCAATAGACAACACCAAATTTATCACGTGGAAACCCAAATCAGGAGAAAACCACGGTGTGAGGAAACCTCACAAATTTTGCACTCTACTCAAGTGCGCCCAGTAAGGAGCCTTCCCTGTTAAAGGATTACAAACGCATTGTTAGATGCGACCCGGTTAAGGGATTTAGGAAATAAGGCATGTTAAAACCTGCCTTGTTAGAGGACTTAAAACATCTACACATATGTCACCCGACTAAGGGATTTAATACAAGGAACCTATTAATCTCCACCCAAAATACTGAGATTTTGCTATTGCAATTGTTAGAGAGCAATAGAGGGTTTGATCTTCTTGAAATGGCTTTACTGAGCCTAATAAGATCATTGTGCTTCTCAAGAGAGTCATCACTAGGCACCTCAGGCATGCTCTCCTCAGATTGTTGTGCTTTCTTACACACTCTTCTCTTCTTTTTCCTTTCACCTTTTCGTAGCTTCTCTCAACGTACAAGTTCACTCTTTTTCTTTTTGGCAGAATGAAGGCAAACAATATTCTTCACAGGCTGAAGAATATATAGGCTTCTTGTCCTTTCCGCTTTTTGCATGCATGTCCTCCACAAAGATCTCCTTCGGATCCATCACCCAGTTGAGTCTTTGTTCACTGCAGAAACAACAGATGCATGCCATATGCTTTTTCTATTTTATAAAGGAAATGATTGATGTGTGTCGCATGCTTTCCTTTAATTGAGATTTCTCCATGTTTTAATGCCATAAATTTCGGCATTAAAACCTTCAATTGCGCCTTGCACCAATCTTCTTTAAAACACAAAGTCGTTTGGATTTTGTGCAACAAATCCCCGTTAGAGTCACACAGGTGTTAGTCAATCGTGACTCTCATCGGTTCAATAGTCTCGGTTTCGAATCCTTAGGCAGTGTACAAGTCATAGACATTACCTGTCACTTTTCCTTTCTCTATCTATACCAGTTTGGTTCCTTGGTTCCGGTTATACACTTTATCGGTCACAGTTCTAAATCCTTGATTACCGGTTGCACATTCCTTGGTTTACCGGTTGCTCTAATGATCAGTTAGAGCTTTATCACTTACAAAGATAGTACCTCTTCTTGCTCACTATTGTGTCACTGGTCTCACTAGTTCTCCTACCCAGTCTCTCGTGTCATTATTGTCAACTGTACCTGCTTGTACCTGATTGACATCAATGACAACACCTCTTTGCCATGTACCAGTTACATTCTGACCGGTTAATGCCAACAACATACCTGCTGAAATTTGCTGCCAGAAAGGACTGGACATAGCCTTTGACACAGCCCTTCCAGCCATTACAGTCAGCAGTAGCAGTAATACCAGTAGCTGCTGCCAGTCTATGTCAATCCTTCTGCCTTCTCTTTCCAGAACAAAATCGCATTGATACCAAATTCTTATAAAAAAAGTGACTTTTTCTCACATTGTTTGGAGTCTGGACACAAAATTGACTGCTAAAGGTGGGTGTTGTTGAAAATGTTGGCAGAGCTAAAATATGATACTCCATTACCTCTATAGAGCTAATGGCTTCATGTATCTGCACTTGGTCTTTGAAAATATCTTAGATTTGTATCAGCTTTATATACTTAATTTCACAAAAGATAGTTATGTTGCCCTGCTCTTAGAATCAGCTACATAATTTGACACAAAAGATTAACATCACAAACTTGTGAGAATTTATTTTGTACACATATAAATGTCCAATATAGGAGAACTGACTTGAAACATTATGCATTCCATTAGAAAAATATGCTTCCATGGAAAGGTGGCAGATTGTTACATTGCCCTGCTCTTAGGATTGGCTACATAATCCGACACACAAGATTAATATGACAAACTTGTGAGAATTTATTTTATACACATATGAATGTCCAATTTATTTTAAAACTTATGCATCATGATAAAACTTGAAACTTTCAAGTAAGGAAACTATTATTTCAAAAACATTCCAGTAGAAAAATGTGGTTCCATGGAAAGGTGACAGATTGTCATTCTACAAGATTACTTCTTGAAGGACGATCTAAGAAAGCACATATGGTCAGGCAAAAAGGATATGGATTCTCATCAATTGAGACCTATTTGAATGCCATCAGGTATGATATTTGGCAATCAGTTGTAAATGGCTACACGGTCCCTTCAACTCCAACAGATTAGGCTGGGAAGAAAGAAAATGGAAACAATGCAAAAGCCAAGCATGCAATTTTGTGTGGTTTATGCGAATAAGAGTTTGTGAATGTTATGCATTGCAAACCAGCTAAGGACATGTGAGATAAGTGGAAGAACATCTATGAAGATGTTAAAGTAAAGAAGTCAAAGCTTCAAACCCATAGAAGGCAATTCAAAATCCTCAAGATGAAAGAAGAGAACATAACCTCTCTTCGTGTTGATGAGATTGTAATCATTATAAGGGGTCTTGGTGAAGAGGTTGAAGAAAATCACTTCATGAGAAAGCTAAAGAAAGGATTCAGGAAACATCAAGGTAAGTTACCATTTGAATTCTTTAATTGTAATGGAATAGGACATTTTTCTTCTAACTTCTAAGTGTCTACATGATAAGAATGAAAGCAAAGAGGATGAAGAGAATCACTACATGAATAAAGGAAGAAAGCATCATCAAAGAAGAGCCACAAGCAAGGTCAATATGAAAATAAATAAAAAAGTCAAGGAGGCTACAAGTTCTAATACGACAGATATGGCACATTAGATGAGTGAAGAAAAGCCAAAAAGCTACATTGAGGTTCTCAAGAGTTTCACCAAAAGGGAAGGCAACAAGAAAGAGGAGAACAAGGAGGAGAATAAAGTCCCCCGAAAGAACAATCCATCTCTGAAGGCAAACAAGGACAATTTCAGGAAGCACTTTCATCAAGGACAGCCCCGTATAACCAGGTTCAATCATTCCTTTCACCGCTATTGTTTTTCATACAATCATTTTGGTCACAAAGCAGTAGTCTACCAAATTCATACAAAAAATAATACTAATTTCTCCAAAAGGAACTATAATTCATTTGCTCCTTAATGGATTATAACCTAAAGGGCAACAATTTTGGGCACAAAGCATGTTTTTGCGAACTACTTTCGCTGAGCGTCCAAGACAAAGCAAGGAAGATGTTCATGACAAAAAAATGATGAATCAACTAAGGTTTGGAAGAAGAAATGGTAAAAAGAAAGAAAAAAGAATCCACGTTTGTTCAAAAAGCTCTACACACGTGAGAAAAGGAAATAATGGCATGCTGATAGTGGTTGTTTAAGACACATGACAAGTGACAAGAGTAAATTTCTTACTCTCGAACAACTGAATGAAGGGAAAGTGAAATTCGGAGACAATACTGAGGCAAATATAAAAGGAAAAGGGACTCTTAGTCTGAACAATGGAAAAACAAAAGCTAAGAATGTCATAGAAATTAAAGGGTAGTAGCAGAATCTCCTAAGTGAGTAAATTTTGCGACCAAAGGCACACTCTTACACTTCATCCTGGAGGATGTGAAATCAAGAAGGATAGGAGATCGATAGCAGATGCTCAGAGAACAACAAATAATCTCTACATCCTCAATGAAATCAAAGGTGAAAATGTCATATGGGGCAAGATGAGAGTTGGTTTTGGCACAAGAGAATGGGGCACCTAAACTTTGACAATATTGTCAAGGTTGGAGATTAGCCATAAGGAAACTGTAAGAGACATGTCAAAGATTTCGAAGTCCACAAACATCGCCTGTAAGAAATGTCAACTTGGGAAGCAAACTAGAGTGAGTCTGAAATCAAAGGAACACTATGCATCAAAACCATTAGAGCTTATGCATATAGATCTCAATGGTCCAACTAGAACAAGAAGCATGTGAAAACAAAGGTATTTAATGTTATTAATTGATGATTATACTAGAATGACTTGGGTCGCATTTTTAAAACTCTTGACAAGTTTAAGGCACTTAAAGTCTTAGTAGAGAATGAATTAGGTTTGAAGATCAAACGTCTTAGACCAAATAGAGGAGAATTTACTTCAAATGAAGATTTTTGCAAAAGACAAGGATAAGAAGACAATTTTCAGCTACAAGGACTCCACAACAAAATGGAGTTGTGGAAAGGAAAAATAGAATAGAACAATCCAAGAAATGGCTAGAGCAATGTTAAATGAGTAAAAGTTATCTAACACAATTTGGAGAGATGCGGTTCACACAACAATCTACACTTTGAATCGTGCACAAATCAGAGTAAGTGATAGCAAAACACCAAATGAGGTCTTGAAAAGAAGGCCTACAACAATGAAGCATTTTGAAGTGTTTGGAAGCGCAAGTTACACAAGGAGATTTAAAGAAGATCTAGAAAATTTGGTTGTAGAGCTGATGAAGGAATATCCATAGGCTGCTCCAAAAGAAGTAAAGAGTACAAATGCTATAATAAGAGGCTACATAGGGTCATCAGAAATTCAAATGTGAAAAAAATGAAGAAAGAAACTATGAAGTAGTAGATGTTCCTCAAAATGAGGAAGTTTGCTAAGAAGAGGAAATGGAGGAAGAAACTAAGAAAGTGACATTGAGCAAGGGAACCCAAAGACACCGTCAAGAGCACTATTCAAGACTCCATCCAGATTTGTCCAAAACAATCATCCAGAAGATATGATTATCCGGGATAGATACAAAGATTCAGATGAGGAGACTCATTAACATGCTACAACATTTAAATTTGTGCTTGCTCTCCAAAATAGAACCAAAGAACTTTACAAAAGCAAGCGAAGAAAAGCACAAGACAAAAGCTATGAAAAGGGAACCTGATCAATTTGAAAAGAAAGAAATTTGGGAACTTGTCCCAAGATCTAAGGATAATGATGTGATTGGTACCAAATAGGTATTCAAAAACAAGCTAAATGGGATAAACTTTGTAAGAAACAAGGCAAGACTAGTTTGCAAGGGGTATGCACAAGTTGAAGGAATCGATCCGAAGAAACATTTGCCCCTGTTGCCCGTATGGAGGCGATAAGGATGGCTTTTAGCTCTTCTCAGCTTTGAAAATTTCAAGGTCTTCCAAATGGATGCGAAGCCCACTTTCCTCAATGGCAATCTAGAGGAAGAAGTTTACATGGGACAACTAGAAGGTTTGTACTTTGTAGTTATCATAAAACATGGATTATGTGTGCAAATTGAAGACAGCACTCTATGGACTAAAAAAAGCTTTGAAAGCATGCTATGGAAGGATGGATAAACACCTACAAGGATTAAAGCAAAGAGATGTGGATAGAAACCTTTATGTCAAAATAGTTGGTTAAGATCACTTGTTTATTATTGTGTAAGTGGATGATATTATATTCAAGAAAGTAATAACACTGTCTCAAGTGTTTGCTAAGGAGATGCAAAAAGAATTTGATAATGTCTATGCTCGACAAGTTATCCTTCTTCCTTGGACTACAAATTTGTCAATCAGATCAAGGAATTTTGTTTACTCCTGAATGGGACTTGTGAGATTACGTAGAGAAAGTAGTAACAGAAGAAACCATACAACAATGCATCATAATAAACACAAACAACATAATATGGCCTGAAAGATGTATCATTATTCCAGAATATAATGTGTACAATCAATCAATGCTATATTCTAAGAATTTGTGAAGATTTCACTAAGTGGGAATCACAAAAGGATGTTAAAATATTGTCAAGATAACAAATTTCCTTCTAGGAGTCATTTTTCCACCCTTTGGAGGATAATTGAAACCAAGAGTTGAATGATGAAAGTTTGCTTCAAGGTGTAAAAGTGGAATCTTCCTTGTCATGGACGATTCTCCACTCTTAAGGGAAAATTTACAAGCTAAAATGAAAGAAAAGAGTGGAATTTCCTTGTCAACTAAGAATTTCCACCCTTCAAAAATAAATTTCCTTGTGGAGGTCAAATTTCCACTCCTTGAGTTAAAATCTTAGTTGTCTTGGTTGAATTTCCACCCTTGAAGAAAATTTGTAAGTGTAAAATGAAGTAAGAGTGGAATTTCCCTATCCACTAAGAATTTCCACACTTTGGCAAATTAGAAATCTTTCTTGTACCCCTCAAATTTCTACAATTGGAGACCGAATGTTGATGAAAAATGAAAGAAAAGTGTAATTTTCCTTGTCATGGTTGATTTTCCACCCTATCAAATTGAGAGAAAATCAAGCAAAAATTAAAAAGAAAAAAAGGAGTTGAAGATAAATTTCCTTGTGGAGGTCGATTTTCCACTCTAGGAAGAAACTTACAAAGTGAGAAAGACGAGTGGAATTTCCTTGTCCACTAAGAATTTCCACTTTTTGGAGATAAATTTCCTTATGAGGTTCAATTTTCCACCATCCAAATACAAGGAAGAAAAACACGGAAGAAAGGAAGAGAAAGAAGGAAGAAAAACGAGGAAATTGTAATCTTCCTTCTAAGGGTGGATTTTCCACCCTTGGAGCAAAATCTTCCTTTTGCATGGTGGATTTCCACTCTTCCTTGTGCGTGGTGAATTTCCACCCTTGTGCAAGGTGAACTTCCACTCTTCCTTGTGCATGGTCAATTTTCACTCTTCCTTGTGCGAGGTGAATTTCTCTCTTCCTTCTAAGGGTTGATTTTCCACCCTTGTGCATGGTGAATTCCACCCTTCCTTGTGTGTGGTGAATTACCACCCCTCCTTATGCATGGTGAATTTCCACTCTTCCTTCTGAATGTCAAATTTCCACCTAGGGCAAGTTTTAGAAAAAGAAGAATGAGGGAATCAAGATATTAAAGCAAGTAAAGTTGAAATCTTCCTTGTGGGGTGCAAATTTCTACTCCATTTAGGATGAATTTTCAAAGAGCAAGAGGAAGCCTTCCTTGTAGGCGTCAAATTTCCACCCTTCCTTGTATGGTTCAAATTTCCACACTTCCTTCTAGTTGTCAAATTTCCACTCTTTGAGGGGAAACTTAAAGAAAATCGTGAAGATTGCCCCAAGTAAAGAGATCTGAATTGCTAAGTGAGGTCGGCCAGCTTGGGGGAATGTTAATTTGCAAAATCAGATTGTTTCAATGCATATCAGGCTGGCCCTGTTAAGCCCAAGGGATGTGACTCTTTGTGGGAATGGATATAAATAAGAATCAAACCCAATCATTCCAACCACAATTCAAAACCAAACCAATAATTGCATAGCAGACCAAGAAGAAATGCATGTGAACTTGATCTAGGAGAGGCGATTTAAAGAATAAGCAGCATCTAGGAGGAACAAACTTGAGGATAAGTCAGAGTTAAGGCATGGAGCACTTCCATATAAGGTGCAAAAATCAGAAGTCTTTCCTAGAAAAGGTGGGAATTATAGCATAAATCTGGGCAATTTCTTTGAAAAACTCAGAAAATCATGACAGCTACAGAAAGGAAAGAACTCGGGCATGCATAGGAATGGGATGATGTTTTGAAAAGTATCAATTCAGTCAAGAATATGCATTTTCTGAAAGTGTTTTTCTAAGTTCAATAACAAGGGTGTCAAAGATTAAACCTTGCAAATTATAACATGTTGATTCCTTTTAGGTTTTTTATTGCATGATTATTTTCTTACAAGGCGTTCTTTCTTTAACACAAGTATCTTCTTGTTTTGCGAAGATCAATACATGATGATGATCAATTGAAGATGATGATCAAGCGGATGTGCAAAGGAAGGAGAGTTCAAGGATAAGGCTTGTAAGAGAGATCATTGCAACGTCTAAAGCAACATGGAGGAGGAAGGACATCACAACTTCAACAATATGAAAACTTCAAGTAAGATGATAATAAAAGAAGGAACGAGCATTGAAAATACAAAGGTTCAAGTTCAAAGACCAAGGAGAATGAACAATTCTACAAATGAAGAAGACTATCACAATCTTGAATTTCCTTTAGAAATCCAAGATCAATACAAAGGATCCAACAACATGAAGGTTTACAAGTTCAAGATCAATTAGAAGGAAGCCTAATCACTTCGAGAAGGATCAAGGAAAGATATCAAGAGAAGAGCAATGTCAACAATAATTCAGGGAGAAGATCTCCAAAACGATGGAGGACGAATAAAATTCATGAAGATGAAGAAATTTGGGAATATAAACCATCACAATTAATCAAAGACTTAGAATGTTGAATATCAATAGATATTTTGACCAATCAAATTCATTCACAAGTGGACATGTGGAAAGCATTTAATGTATCACCACAATGAATTCTCTCATTGGTTCATCCTTAAAAGGATATGCATTCCAAAGCAATGTAATTTTCTCATTGGATGACATTTAATATTTGTAAGTAGTTGTTGTAACAAACCTAATTAGTAGTGAAACACGGGGACACGTCCCCCCTAAACCCCCAAGTTTCCGGTACGGGGACATCCTAGAGATGGAGACTTGGCATCCCCCCACCGCCGCTCAACCGCTGCTCAACCTCCCAAGAACATGGGGACAGCCAGATATATAAATATATTTTTGGCTGATTGAAGGATGCTTTCAGATCATTTGCAAACATAATATGGGCAGTTTATGAGGGTTTGTAGCTGCTATTGCATACATTATTGATAGTTATACCAACAACCCTAAATGAAAATCAAAACTGAAGTTTCTACGTTGGTGTTTGTATATTTGCAATTCATGTGGTGCTACTGTCATATTTTTGATATAAAAGAAAATTATAAATCTTCCATTTGCTGATCTGACAATTTTATTTAGTATTCTAATTTCTAATAGTAATTAGTAATTCAATAATCAATGTATAAAAACTTCAAGGTTCAAGTTTACTATAGTTTGTATTTAGTATTTCAATACCGCATTTGGCATTTGCAATTTTTCTATTTTACTTCTTATACTATTATACATCTTTTCATAACTAGCAAATCAATTACTATATGTATAGTATATAGTATATACAACACCACCACCCCCTAGTGCCCCTCGGTCGCCATCCCTCGATCATCTCCCCGGCATCCCCAAATTGAAGCCATTTTTCCCCCTGTCCTAGAAACTCATCCTATCGTCCCCTCGCCCCCCTGTCCCCCAACACCCGTGTTACATTGCTAATTAGGGTTTTCATAGAATTATATTGGTCATTGATTTCAAATCAATCTGGGCCCTTCATTGTAATTGAGAAGCTTAAAAAAGGCTTGGCCTTTTCAATTGTAAGGAGTTATTAGTTAGCCATTAGATAGTAAGTAAAGTAGAGTGGGTGGGGGAGACAAGAAATTGTTGCCAAGACTATGTTGAAGCTAATATACAATTTTCATTGAAGATATGGTGGATTCTTGTGTGTTGCTTTGACATTTGCATGGTTTCTACTTCTTATAGTTTAGTTAAAGTTAATTGATTGAAATGTAGACATGTGAAGGTGTGTGATGAATTTCATGTCCGTATCTTTTGTTAGTTGTTGATTGCAAGTCGCAATGTAAGGTTAGTCTGGACTTGTTAAGTATGTGGATGTTCATTTGGATTGTGCCAAAATTAGGTATTTGGATGAATTATTACGATATGAAAAATCTTTTGTGGTCCCTTTGGAGAATGCATCATCTTTATGTAGTTGTTTCACTTGACGAAGCAAAAAGCTTGGGTAAAGGAATTCACTCATCTAAGCATCATTCATCGATATCATTGTCCTTAGGAATAGCTTAGATTTCTCAAAATCTTTCCTCCCTTTTGTCTTTATTTGAAGTCACGTTAGTGTTTCAAGTTCCAGCCACTTTGAGAAGAATTAGTGAAGTCCAAGAAGAATAGCATAAGTCCCTACATGATTACTAGCACTACCACATCACATTCACTAAGTTATTTCCAACATAAAGTTGCATGTTCGCATTCGAAACCTTGGGTTTGTTTCATTTGATCACACATTTGTTATATTGTTTAGCATTTGATGTTTCCTTATTGAAGAGAGGATAGAATGATTAGTATATTATTTTGCATATTGGAGTGGTCACAAAACTCACATCAATAGAATTGGCGCAAGGAGGGCTTGTTCAAATTAATTCATGGAGATATCAATGAAATTGCAAAATAAAGGAGGATATGTTTGTGGTTGGAACCAGTATGTGCTTTTTGGTGTTGAATCCGAGATATGTCAAATCTCTTTTATGTTGAAAATCCAAAATAAGTAAAAAAATAAAAAAATAAAAAAAACAAAAATAAAATCCAAAATAGAAAGATTTCTCAATGGATGGGCAACAGTTTCATGGTCAAGGCGTTCATCAAGTCGATATTTATCAAATTTAGTGAGCTTTGAATGCACAATTTCATCCACAAAGTTTATCCGAATTTGCATCACTAGGAGAGTGCAGGATTCATGAGACAACCGAGCATGATGAGCTGAATTGTTTAAGGTTTTTGTCAAGGATAGAGTGTGTTACAAGGAAAGATCTTCTTTTGGGATGTTCCCAAACTAGTACTACTTGTGGAACCCGAGCCCAATGATTTCAATATTCTAGAACCTACAGTTGAGGTTTTCACAAGATTTAGAAGATGGATTGAGAGCTAGTTTAGCGTTGAAGATGGATTATGCCTAGAAGAAATATTATCGCCTTAATGGTGTAGAATACACAATGTCGTATTCAGAGTTTACATGTCCATCATGCCAAGATGCCTTCAAGCAAGACAAGTGCCAACATGGAGTAACAAAGTCATCCAAGGAATACGCTATAGGCAAAATATGGAGTATGTACCTTAAGAAAATTAGTTTGGCATCAAAATCACCCAACAGAGAAAGAAATGTGTCACAAAAGGATAGCATAATTGAGCATAACAACCAAGTGGAGGATGATCTTTCAAGCACTACACCAAAAGAATGGCCCATCAAAATGGAAATTAAGGACACAATAGAAGACCTTCAATCAAGCAAAGTAGTGGCAAGTAACACTCACAGTTTAGGAGCACTAGAGAATGAAGAAATATGGGTTGTTTCCATGAAGAAGAATCATCAAGGATTCGATGCAGCAAAAGAAAGTGATGCCAAGGATTTGTCAAACAAGGAAGAGGGATGCCATTTAAGCTCATTGCAAGAAAGAGAAGGTGATTTCAATGCATTTCACGAAAATGAAATTCTTGATGAATGTTCATCTTTACAACAAAACAAAGATTCCAATGAAGAATTGCAAGATGTTCCTACAAAAGAATCAATTAGTAATCTCATTTTGGATAATGAGACTTCAAGCAGCCTTGGAGAGAGTGATCAAATAGATGTGTTAAGTGATGAGAAAGATGTCATAATAAAGGCAAAGAACACACAACAATTCAAGGTGGTGCTACAACTTGATATTGTGTTTGAAGAAAAAAGCTCAGAGAAATATTTGCAGATTAACCTAACAAAAGGTCCTTCAAATTCAAGGATATGCTTACGGAGTTGCACAAGGATGCATGGTTTATGCAACACAAGGATGAACAAATGGGAGAAGTGTTACGTGAACCTGAATTCAAGTTTGAACTTGCATTACTCGCTCGCGAGTATGGTGTGGATGCAAGTGGATTGATACATCATCAACTTCAACCTTCGAATGCATTGGTGAATGCTACACAAGAATGTCCATTCAACGATGAAGCTCGCTAGGTTGTTTCTTTCCCTTTTAATTCTGATAATTATCAATTTCATTATGAAAATTTAGGAAAAAACTTGTGTCTGGATTGATCACAGACCCAATGAATTGTGATAACCTCATCGGGGCTATGGACGCCTAACTAGCAACGAGGCAATATCTAGGATGCTTTTGAAGGTATCTTATGTAGCTCGCCACAATTGATTCTAGAAGTTTCAATGGTCTTGTGAGATGGAATGAATACATATGCACACACTTGGATAATCAAGGATGAAGTGTTCTGATCCTATGTTACACAAAAACGTGTTTCCTGTCCCTAGGGGACTCGTTTTCGTCCCCGAATCGTTTCGGGGATACTAGGAAAAAAAGGAAACGTCCCCTAGTCATCCCTGCTTTCAAAAAAACAACAGGAAACTGTAGGAAATGTCCCCTAACATTTGGGAATGGTGATCCGTCCCCAAAACGCCCAGGGGATGCCCGAAACGTCCCTAATCTGTCCTCGAAACAAAAAAGCGTCCCATAAATATTTAGATGAATTTTGGCATTAAAAATTAAATAAAAACACTTTTTTAAAAAAATTCTTTTTGCCAAATCGACAATGTGGGGGCACACAAGGTTTGAATCTGTGCCCGCGAACAATAAAATTTGTGATTAGATATTCAGCAATGAGATTCATGATTAAATATGTTTAAAATAGCTGGTCCACTCCACTGGCACTTGGAAAGAAGTCGTATCTGACAACCGCACCTAACCGCACTGCTCTTTCGATCATATTCAAGCCGGAGAGGTGGAACGAATAAAGGTGGGTGCTGCCGGGCCGAACTCACAGTCGAGGAGACAGAGTGAGAATGCATGACCAATCGCCATAAAAATTGTAGGGGCTGCCTTCCGGGGCACCTAGTGGGAATGAAAAAAGGTATCGCCCCCTACAATTCTATGGGGCCCCTACTTTCTATTATTGGTACAAAAGCAACAAAGATTCTTGCATGACTGGAAACCGGCTAAGCTCCCATCTCTCCTTCCGGGTTCAACTCCTGGGAGATCTTTGAGATGTCCAGGGAAGTGAAACTCCTTGGATATCTCTTAGGCATAGTTCGAACGCGACTCTGCACGAAGTAATCTACTTCTCGTGGGATAGTTCTATGTTGGTCTCTTGAATCATAAATATTAACATTATAAATCTAATATTTGAACAACTGTGGCTGAGGGATGAGAACTTGCTAAAATTAATTGAGGTTTTGTGGAAGGAGGCAAATGTATCTGGCTCCAAGATAGACAAGGTAGTCAATAAACTAAAGATTATCAAATAGAAGCTTCGAGGATGGAACAAAGAACACTTCAGTAACATTTTTTAGTCTAAACTAATGCTTGTAGAGAAGATAGTTGAAGTCAACTCCGCGGTTATTCAGAGAGGAATGGATGAAACTCTCTACATGAAAGAGAAGAAATTGTTAAAGGAATATGAGGATATTTTGGCTAAAGAAGAAAGCTTCTGGTGTCAAAAATGTAGAGAAACTTGGCTGGATGCAAGAGATAAGAACACTAAGTTTTTCCATAATAGTGTAAACAGAGAAGGCTCATCAATAGGATAACCAAGAATGAAACCAGTAATAGAACAGTCACAAAAAATCCAAACCAAATTGCAGCTAAGGCAGTAAGTTATTTTAAGCATATCCTTAATGGCGATGCTAGCTCTAATCTTAGTGAACAAGCAAATATCTTTAAACATATTCCTAAATTGCTAACTAAGGATCATAACAAAGATCTGATGGCTAAATTCACCAAAGAGGAAATAGAGACTGCTTTGATGCAAATGAGCCAAGACAAGTCACCAGGACCAAATGGATTCCCTACTGGCTTCTTTCAGAAATGATGGTCCTTTATTGAGGAAGAAGTAATAGATGTCTTAGAAGGTATCAAAAACTCAGGTTGTTTGCTCAAGGAAATTAACAACACCTTCCTAGCATTAATCCCCCAAAAGAAAAAAGTAGAAAGCTTTAATGATTTTAGACCGATAACATTGTGTAATACGATATACAAATTACTTACTAAGACTTTGGCTAATAGGCTTCAAAAACTTCTCCCTCTTTTAATTAGCGAGGAACAGACTGGCTTTGTCCTTGGTAGATCCATATATGATGGTGTTATTATAGCCCTAGAAGCTATTCATTCCATTCAAAAGAATCGAAATCCTAATATGCTCATCAAGCTCCACATCAAAAAGACTTATGATAAAGTAGATTGGCGCTTCCTGAGTAAATGTTTAGAGGCTTTTGGATTTGCTAAACCTTGGATAAACCTGATCTTTGAATGCATTTCCTCTCCTAAAATGTTGATCTTGGTTAATGGCACCCTAGAAGGTTTCTTTAACACCTCAAGAGGCTTGAGGTAGGGGGATCTCGTTTCTCCCTTCTTATTCATCATCATGGTAGAACCCCTAGGTAGGGCAATCACAAGAGCTGGAGAATCAAAAAAAAAATCGCATAATAGAATCACCAACGAATTGGACCCAACTACCCAACAACAATTTGTGGACGATACTATGTTGTACGGACATAGTGAGAGACAAGAGGCTGCAACCTACAACCGAATTCTAGACACTTACTCAAAAGCTTTTGGGCAAGAAATTAGTCCAGAAAAATCAGAAATCTTCTTCTTCAATACTGATGTTGAGCTAGAAAGGGAGATATGTAATATTCTTAATTTGAATAAAGGGGAGTTACCTTGCAAGTACCTAGGGTTGCCCTTGGATAAAGGTAATAGGTCCTCTAAATTATGGGAACCAGTGATAGACAAGATCAAAAAGAGGGTTGCTTCTTGGAAAGAAAAATGGCTCTCTTCAGCGAGGAGAGAAACTATGGTTAAAACTTAAATTTGTATTATCTGCTATGCCTATTTACCAACTATCTTGTATTAATCTTCCGCTAGCTAAAAAGGAAGACTTAAATAGACATTTTAGGTCCTTCTGGCAGGGCACAGGGGAGAAGAAGAAAATATCGTTGGTAGCTTGGGACAAGGTCTGTAGACCAAAGAAGAAAGGGGGAGTAGGAATTAAGAACATTAGGGATCAAAGCAGAGCCCTGGGAGCTAAATTAGTCTGGAGAATTTTCAAAAACCCTCATCTTAAATGGGTTAAGATTTTCTCCCACAAGTATCTAAGTAGTTGAGAACCCTACAATACTTTCAGAGAGAAATCTCATCCAAAAGGATCTTGCATTTGGAATTTTATGTTAGATTGTAGGAAGATCATTTTAGATAAGCTAACTTGGAATTTGGGCAGAGGAGAAAATGTCTTATTCTGGTCAGATTCTTAGGGCAGCTACAAAGCTTTAGAAAAGATGTCCAGCATTGAAGCCTCCAAGACCCTACTGGAATCCACATGGGGGAAATTTGTGATGGACTATATTGATACTATAGAGAGTGATTTATCAAAGGGTTGGAAATGGAAATCTTTGGAGAATGTAAATATTCCTGCTCATGAGAGAGCAAAACTAGAAAAGATCTTAGGAAGTAGGAAAATAACCTTCAATCTAGGAAAAGATGATTTGGTATGGGATGGGTCAAAGATAGGTGAATAAAACTCAAAGGAGGGATATGACTTCCTTATTAGCCAACAGCTTAGACCCCAAACGAGTATTCCCCTGAACTTATGCTGGGATAAGTTCTGCTTACCAAAGGCTGGCATGTTCTTGTGGTTAGCTCTTCAAAATAGGATTCTAACTACGAAGAGGTTTAAGATGGGTTTTGAGGGACCTAGTAGATGCCCCCTATGTGAAGAAGCTGAGGAAAATATAGATCATCTTCTCCTTAACTGCAAATTTTCCTATCAACGCTGGAAATGGGTATGTAATAAACTAGGATGGAGCTCAGCTTTTACGAAAACCATTTTAGACATGTTCCAAGCTTGGCCTATCATGAATAAGCATTGCTTATATGGTGGTCTTTGGAAATTGGCTCCCTCTTTGATCATTTGGGAACTTTGGAAAGAAAGAAATAGGCATTTGTTTAAGGACAAAAGAATGAACTGGAGATAGCTTTTAAACAAAACAAAGATTGCCATCATTGAAACTCTTAACGACAGAATCATGAACCAAAAGAATAAGGATGCTAAAATGACTTACTGGGATGAGAAGATACGAGGTAGATGGGTTGGGCTCAAGTTTCCCCCATTTGTGGGTTCGGGTGCTAAAGAAACTGATAAGAAAAGAGTGAAGTGTCTCTAGAAGCCCCCTAAGAGGGGATGGGTCAAACTCAACTTCGATGGTGCCTCAAGAGATAACCCAGGCAAAGCAGGTAGAGGATGCTGCCTACATAATGCGGATGGAATAGAATTGGCTAGATTGGCACAACCGATTGGGGAAGAGACAAACAATAAGGCAGAACTTATGGCTCTTGTGGAAGGGCTCCTTATGAGTAAAGATTTGGGAATAGAGAAAATGGCTATTGAAAGAGATTCTGCAATCATCATAAACAGCCTGAGGAAAGGCTCTATGTCGAATTGGAAACTTAATGCCATCCTATCTAAAGCTCTACTATTAATACAATCCTTTAAGAAAATAATCATTTCTATATATAAGGCAACTCACGGGCTGATGAGTTGGCTAATAAAGGGGCTGATGGGACAACCCTTAGATGATTTGGAATGAGCATGAGATGAGTTGTAGTGAGTGGGATTACCATGGATATCTGGAAACTTAATAATCGTTTCCTAAGGTAGGCTAGATACTCTGATGATTAAGAGTAGATCTGAGTGTTGTTCCGATTTAGCCATAGGTCTCATTGATAGGAAAGAAACCAACTTTTGAAAAAATATAAGAGTATAGGATAAAAGTTGCTGCTTTTATTCAGAATTTTTTGTAGAACCATACATAAATACATGTGTGTGTCTGTATGTGTGTGTGTGTGTGTATTTATTTATTTAGGCAAATGTTATCAATATATCATTAGATATTAATGATGCTTTACTAGGTTTGACTCTGCAATTCTATTTACAATTTAATTCAAACAATCTATAGTTTTAATAAGTGTGGACCCGGGCTCCGAGTATTACCTACTCACCTTCCCTTCCTTTTATTTCAAATTTCTGCTGAGAATGATTTTTCAAGGTTTTCAATCATTTAATATTTATATTCTTAACATTTTAATATTTGATATTAATATTAGTATAAATATTTATTTTAATATTAATTTTATCTATTAATCTCTGCGGGAATTATTTATTCTAGTCCCCTTCTCTGAATTATAGATATCTAACTTAACATATAAATACAATTGACCTATGGTCATTTGCATTTATATGTTAACATTGCCAATTATATTGTCTTTCAGTCTAGTCTCTGCTTTGTTTTAATGTTATCATTATATTTGATGCAATCAAGGATGGTGGATCCAATTAAGGACAGTTCAACCTTGCAGCCAATTACCCACACAGCGGAATAACACAACAAGATATGCTCAAATCAGATTTTCATTAACATGCCCGGCTGTAAGGCCTTCCGGGTTAGGGCCAATTACAATCAGAAACAGTTCTGCAAGATCAACAAGATCCAATCCAACTCCAACTAGTCCAGTTCTGAAATAAATCAGCAACTGATGGAAACCCTAAGGCAGATCTGAACTTGAGCTCGCAAGCCACCAAGCAATCTCCTTGTTCTCAAGCAAACAACCACTAGCTCTGCTATTACAAACTATCAGAAATCAATCTGATCTTCAAGATCTCGCAGGATCCAGACCTAGCTTCTATCTCTCCAACCTGATTATCTCATCATCCTCCTCCCCTAAACAACTACCCAAACACTCCTTAAATACTAACCTTCAGCCACAAGTCGGCTGGTTGACATAATTAACTCCTACAAACAAATATTAAATGCAATACAAGTCGGCTCTCAAATAGCCTTACAATTATTTAATTCTCAATGTCGGCTTCTAGATCTACATAGGAGAATGCAACGATAGCTACCAACATTAAATGCACCAAGTCGGCCAACCAAATCACCAAGAACTCCAATCAGTAAACCAGAACTACCGAGTGCCAGAGAAACAACTGAGCACCAGTGAAACAACCGACCAAGCCAGGCAACACTGAGCAATATAGGCATTACTGATCACCAGTTCCACTGAGCAAAAGAAGTTCCACCGAGTTCCTTCAACGATTGAGCTTCCTTCAATAACCGAGACCATCGGTTAAAGCTGCAACCGAGTACTAAGAATAACACACCTCCATGCAGATTCACCGAGTACCCTAGAATGCCCCTGCATTAGACACCCCAGGTTCGAAAAGATGTTCATATGTTGGAAGAACATCTTCCGGGATTCAGCACATAAACCCCAAACTGGTTCTTCACATACAAGTCCTCCAACTTTTCACCCTGCATACTCTTCCACTTCAGTTTCCTCTATCTCTTCAAGTCTTTCCTTAATAACACACAGGCTTGTTCTCCATACTGATCTTTCATACCTTCAGGATCCACCAACTCAACTCGGCTACCAATAATTAGGCTTCTCCTACCGAGTGTTGTATCCATCAAAGGCATCAGGGAAAACTTCCTGTCATCCTTCTCAACTGTAAACACATTCTTCACACAATCATACATAGCTTTGCAATCATATTGCCAAGGTCTACCGAGCAATATATCACAACTATTCATCTCCACAATATCACATAACACAAAGTCCTTATACTGGCCAATCTGAACATCAACAAAGCATTGTTCTCTTACTTCCAGAGCATGGTCATCTTGTAACCAGCCAATCCTATAAGGATAAGGATGCTTCATTCTATTCAAACCAAGTTTCCGAACCATGTCCTCAGCAACAAGGTTATCAGTACTACCACTGTCAACAATAACATCACAAAGTTTACCTCTAGACTTGCACCGAGTCCTGAACAAGTTACTCCTCTGACAAGGTTCCTCCTTTGTACCGAGCAATGTTCGCCGAACCAACAAGTTCTCAGATTCAAGTTCATTCTGAATGTTCTCATTTACCACAGCAGTCCGTCGGTCAACAAGCTTCTTCTGTGTACACTCAAAAGAACGGTGTCCTTCACCACAGTTATAACAGGTTCCCTTAAAGATAACTCTACCTATCTTCTTCTTTGGTTCTACAAGTTTTTGTTCATCTTCAGCAGTCGGTTTATCCTTCACCAAGTGATCAATCTTTTCCTTTCCTCGGGGATTACTAAGTTGTCTCCTTTTCAACTTATCTTCTGCCTTCAGAGCATACTGATAAGCATCTTCAAGAGAATCAATCTTCAACATACCAAGCTCATCCTGAATATTGAATCTCAAACCATTCACATACCGAGCTACCTTTTCCTTACCAAGTTCTATGTGTCCAGACCGAATAGTAAGTTTGTAGAACTCCTCGGTATAATCTTCAACAGTCAAATCTTTTTGCTTTAGATTCTGCAACTTCTTAAACAAGTCAAGCTCATAGTCAACAAGTATGAACTTAGCTTTCAATTTAGTCACCATCAGCCTCCACCGATTGATCTTCATTTCACCTTCATCTTCTCTATCTCTTTGTAATTCTTTCCACCAAAGAGCAGGATGTCCTTTCAACTTAGTCTGTGCCAATCTTACTCGAAGAGGATCTTCAATTTCTTCTAGCTCAAAGAAATCTTCTAATTCACCAATCCAGTCAATCAAGTCCTCGGGTTTCAAAGTACTAGAGAAAGTAGAAACTTCCATTTGGTAACTAGTACTTAACCGAGCTCCAGATCTATGTAACCGACCAGTTCTGTCTTCACCAAATCTGTCTCTCCGGTCATCACCACTAGATCCAACAGCTTCAAAGTCTTCAGTAGCTTCCTCATAACCATCTTCAGTACCAACATTCCGAGGTACACCAGTCATAGCCCTCATGATCTCGGCCATCATGTCATTCTTCATCAATTCCATCTCAGATCTAAAATCAGATTTCACCTTCTCTATAATCTTCTATTCCACAACATCACAGAGATCTGTAATCGCTCTAGAGTCCAATCTTCTCGGAGGCATCCTTAAAGATAAGAAAACCCTCTGCAACAAACCCTACACTGACCACCTTGTGACAACCTCCAAGTTGTATGCAAGTCAGATCAGCCTGCCACCTTGCACAAACAACTAGGCCAAGATTTCACAAGTTCAATGCCACGGATCTATAACTTAAATCATACAATCTCTTCGCCAACAAGATTAACTTTGCAAGATCAGCCTTGCTAGGTCAACTTTTGCTCAACAAGATCAACTTAACTCAGATACCACCTGACGCAGTCAAGGATGGTGGATCCAATTAAGGACAGTCCAACCTTGCAGCCAATTACCCACACAGCGGAATAACACAACAAGATATGCTCAAATCAGATTTTCATTAACATGCTCGGCTGTAAGGCCTTTCGGGTTAGGGCCAATTACAATCAAAAACAGTTCTGCAAGATCAACAAGATCTAATCCAACTCTAGCTAGTCCAATTCTAAAACAAATCATCAACTGATGGAAATCCTAAGGCAAATTTGAACTTGAGCTTGCAAGCCACCAAGCAATCTCCTTGTTCCCAAGCAAACAACCACTAGCTCTGCTATTACAAACTATCAGAAATCAATGTGATCTTCAAGATCTTGCAGGATCCAGACCTAGCTTCTATCTCTCCAACCTGATCATCTCATCATCCTCCTCCCCTAAACAACTACCCAAACACTCCTTAAATACTAACCTTCAGCCACAAGTCGGCTGGATGACATAATTAACTCCTACAAACAAATATTAAATGCAATACAAGTCGGCTCTCAAATAGCCTTACAATTATTTAATTCTCCATGTCGGCTTCTAGATCTACATAGGAGAATGCAATGACAACTACCAACATTAAATGCACCAAGTTGGCCAACTAAATCACCAAGAACTCCAGTCGGTAAACTAGAACTATTGAGTGCCAGAGAAACAACTGAGCACCAGTGAAACAACTGACCAAGCCAGGCAACATCGAGCAATATAAGCATTACCGATCACCAGTTCCACCGAGCAAAAGAAGTTCCACCGAGTTCCTTCAGCGACCGAGCTTCCTTCAATAACCGAGACCATTGGTTAAAGCTACAACCGAGTACCAAGAACAACACACCTCCATGCAGATTCACCAAGTACCCTAGAATGTCCCTGCATCAATATTAATGCTAAGATCCTTGGGATTCTTTGTGTGGATAAATTTATTTTATTACCAATATCTTTACATGGCCTTTTTGGATTCTCCTTGCCTCTTTGATTTTCTGGTCCCTTGCCTCGGTCATTTGTACCTTTATGCTAGCAATCGACGATATGGGACTTTCTCTCACTTTCATATCATTAAGTGTCATCCAGCCTGGGTTATTTAACGCTCCATAGTATTATTATTTAGTAATCATTACTTTTAGATGTAGTTCTCACAGATTATGGGCGTTTGAAGGTAATCTAGAGGCCTCTTCTAGCCTTTTATTTCACCCTAGTCTTGTAGCAGTGACATTTCTTATTCAAGTTCTGTAGTATTGCTTCTTGATTAATAGCCATGGATACACCCATTAGAATGAAGGCAGGGAAGAGGGAGATGTTGTTCTGGGATGAGATTACGAATATTAGGTTGAAAAAGTTTATGTTAGCCAAGCATAGCTTGATAGTGAGGGCTATCTTAAAAATTGTGGGAAAAGAATTCTCAATGCTTGCAGATAGGCCCACAATGAATATAGAGGTCATTGCTGTGTTTTCTGCTACTATTTTGCATGTTGATAGGGATAAAAAAGCCATTAGCGATCTTTGCAAAAGCTTGTTTAAAGACTTTTTACTAGAAGAACTGGATGTAGTTTTAGAGAGCATAGATGACAATTTATGCATCCCTAAGAGAAGCGACTATGGGGTTAAAGATCACTTGGTCCTGGTCTCTCCTATCCTGATCATCAATGACTACCCGGGTTTCGCCTAGAGGTTTCTTTCCATTACCAGAAACTGGCATTTTCTTCTGAGTGTTATGCATGTGCGCATTAGTAAGGAATGTAAAGTGCTCGAGTGGTTCTTGGATGCTGATAAAGTCGGACACAGCAATGAGGAATCGGAAGAAGACAAGGCTAAGAGGTTTCCTAGCCCTACCTCAGCCAAGAAAAAGACTATGGATTGAGCTGAGTCTCAAATTAATCACGGTTGGTTATATACTGTATAGTTTATAGTACTTACTCTCATCCAATTTTGAGACTATCGAATGTTTTGGGTATTGTTAGATCTGCCTTACATGACTTTTCCAACTTTATTAAACTCCATGACAATAAACGGGTCTCTGTTTTATCATGATAACTCATATGGTTTATATGGTTTATGGTTTATCAAATAGTCTGTTGGATAGTTATGATATATATATCTCTGAATAGGAGTTATTATAAAACCTAATATGTTGTTATGCATATATAATTCATTCTCGTTATCTTAGATATTCCCCTTTTCGGCTTTAAGTGCTACATCTTCCTTCTGTTTCGCAGGTTTTCTGGATTAAGAATGGTATAGTTATATATAATTGTTCCCGAAGTCTAGTTAGCTGGAAAGTGAGTAGCTAATGAGGTGCTTTATGATGTTTGAATTTAGAAGGTATTATACTTGTTAGGAAATCAGATCTTGGGAATATATTATATTGATAATGTTTCTGAGAATACATAATACTACAGATATGTATATATATTATGCTGTTTATATGTATGCTATGAAACTGCTGAATAGCTTGCTGCAGTGAAACCGATTATCCAATGACCGTGTGATTGATTGTGTCATCGATTTCACTGCAGACGTGATATATATATAATAGTGATAAGTCACGTCTCTGAGAGATCGTGACTCCTCACAATGGCTGCCTGCGACTGCATTAGTTAGCAGTCGTTTGACTGTGCATTAGTTAGCAGTCGCTTGTTAACACAAGCGACTGTTAACAACAGTCGCTTGTGTTAACAAGCGACTGATATACATTTGCTTGAGTATTACTAATACCATCGTGACTGATATTAATGTTTTATAATATTATTATTATTATATAATAATAATAATATTATAATATAATATATATATCACAATACTTTATTAACCATAATGTATAATATATATATATATATATAAAATACGAATGAAGCTATAACTTAACACTCCCTCTTAGCGAGTGAGTATTAAAAAATCTATTATGACATCCGCTAGTTCGGGACACATAAGTCTCGTCATGAAAATAGATTTGAATATCATGATCTCCGCACAGTCGGGACACACAATTAAGTAGTCTATCATGATATGGTTTCGTTATTACACAACCAGTAATAACAAGAGTCAAGATCTCCGCACAGTCGAGACACACAATTAAGTAGTCTATCTTGACACTTTGGTTAACTATTTACAAGATCGTCACCTTGAAATGTTAACCCACACACAAATGATCATTTTACACAATATTGCAATATGCACATTTTTTACATTTATTCATGAATAAAAAACTTATAAATAAGAGAAGTTTACATCACACCTTGACCATGCCAAGTTTGTTTCTGAAGTATTCTATCTTCAGCTTTCCCAGTGGCTTAGTAAAAATATCAGCACTCTGTTCTTCAGTACTAATGTACTCTAGTCTTATGATATTTCTCTCTACCATATCTCTTATGTAATGATATGGAATCTCAATATGTTTGGACCTGTTATGGAAAACTGGATTAACAGATAACTTGATACAACTTTGATTGTCACAATGAATCACAGTTGGATCTAGAGGTTTTCCAAACAATCCAAATAATAGCTTTCTCAACCATACTGCTTCACGTGCTCCCATGGATGCTGCCATATATTCAGCTTCAGTGGAGCTTAATGCCACTGCTGACTATTTTCGACTGAACCAAGAGATCATCGCCGAACCAAGACTGAAACAACACCCTATAGTACTTTTTCGATCAGTAGTACTTCCAGCCCAATCAGAATCAGAATACCCTTGAAGATTGAGTTCTGCCTTTTCATACTTTAACCCAAATCCAATAGAGCCTCGTAGGTATCTCAAGATATGCTTAGCTGCCATTAAGTGTATTTCCTTGGGCTCACACATAAAGTGACTCACAACATTGGTTGCATAACAGATGTCTGGTCTAGTGTTCACCAAGTGCATAAGAGAGCCAACAATTTCTCTATACAATGTAGGATCAGAGGGTTCAGATTCTTCTGCTTCAACTTTGAGTTTGTGCAAATTTGTTTCCATAGGTGTGGATAAAGGCTTACATTCCATCATTCCAAACCTGGTTAGGATATCAATAGTGTATTTTTGTTGATTTAGCAAAATATAGCCTTCCTTTTGGAACACTTCCAACCCTAAGAAATAATGTAAGAGTCCTAAATCTTTCATGTCAAATTCAGCAGTGAGTTCTTGCTTACATTTTGCAATAAGATGATCTTCTCCTGTTATTAAAAGATCATCTACATAAAGAACTAAAATTACCATGTTGCCATTTGTTATTTTAAAGTAAATGTTAGGATCTGCATCATTTTTAGAGTATCCTAATTTTGAAAGGTAGCTGTTTATCCTTTCATACCAAGCTCTGGGAGCTTGTTTCAACCCATATAGTGCTTTCTTGAGTTTGCAAACATATTTTGATGCATCATGTATAATGAACCTTTCTGGCTGTTCTAAGTATACTTCTTCTTCAATAGTGCCATTTAGGAATGCTGTTTTCACATTCATCTGGTGTATCTTCCACTCTTTAGATGCTGCAATAGCAATAATGGTTCTGACTGATGTATACCGAGCTACAGGAGCAAAAGTTTCTTCATAATCAATACCTGTTTTTTGTGAGAATCCTCTAGCAACAAACCGAGCTTTATGTTTCTCAATACTTCCATCAAGAGCATATTTGGTTTTGAATAGCCATCTGGAAGAGACAATGGTTTTGTTTTTAGGTCTAGGTACTATGTCCCAGACATCATTCTTTATTATAGATTGATATTCTTCAGTCATTGCCTCTCTCCATGCTTGATAAGATAATGCCTCCTTAGGATTTGATGGTTCTGATTTATTGATTTCTGTTATAAGAGCTGCATAACATTTCTGAGTTCTTGTCCTTTTACTCTCATGAGATATTTCATTTGGTTCTACATTATTTTCTTTAATTATTTGTCTTGCCCATAATGGCCTTTTCTTACCATTGATTACATTAGTATTCTCATTTTCAATGGCAGGAGGTTCAGGTTCTTCTATATCCTCCCTCTCAATTTCAGCAGTGAGATCTTCTATCTCCAGGATGTTATCTTCTTCAAAGTTTTTGAATGTGTTATTTTCATCAAATTTTACATCTCTACTCATCTCAACAGATTTTTGTCCTGGAATATAGATTCGATACCCTTTTGTGTTTTCACTATAGCCAACAAGTATGCCTTTCTTACCTGATGGCTTTAGTTTCGTCCTCTTCTCTTTAGGTATATGAATGTATACGGGACATCCAAATATCCTAAGATGACTTAGATCTGGTTTGATTCCTGTAAATGCTTCTTCTGGTGTTATGTTTTCTAATATGGAGTGTGGACACCGATTTTGAATATATACTGTTGTATTTGAAGCTTCTGCCCAAAAAGAAGTATGAAGGTTTTGATCGAGCATCATGGCTTTTGCTGCTTCAATTATGGATCTATTCTTCCTTTCTGCTACTCCGTTCTGTTGAGGATTATATGGTACAGTATACTCCCTCTTAATCCCAACAGAATTACAAAATTCTTTAAATATGTCAGATATGTATTCACCTCCATTATCTGATCTTAATACTTTTACTTTTTTATCTGTTTGATTTTCTACTAATGCTTTAAATTCTTTGAATTTAGATAGTACTTCACTTGATTCTTTAATCTTAAGAAAGTATATCCAAGTTTTCCGAGAATAGTCATCAACAAAAATAATATGGTATAGTGATCCTGTTAATGAAGGTGTTGACATGGGTCCACATAAATCAGTATGAATTAATTCTAGGATTGTTTTAGATTTGTGCTCACTTGTAGGGAAGGATCCTTTTATATTCTTTCCTAGTGCACAACCTTTGCAAATGCTAGGATGATTATTTTTAAAGTGTGGAAGGCCCGTAGTAATTTTGTTTATTAAAGGTAGAGCATTATACCTTAGATGTCCCAACCTCTTATGCCATAATTCATTGTGATTTGTGATTTCATGAGTTAGTGCAGATTTTTGATCATTACATATTTTATAAAGACTACCATCTCTTGTCCCTATGATTGTAGCATTCTTCATATTTGAATTCTTAGGCCATAATAGAACCTTGTCTTCATTAAAGGTGACACGATATCCTTGGTCTGCTAGTCCTGATATAGAAACTAAGTTTCTTTTGATTCCAGGTACAAATAGGACATCTTTTAGTTGTAGAGATACTCCATTCTTTATCTTTATGGTACAGGTCCCTATTCCTTTCACTGGGTAGGTGGAGTTATCCCCAATAGTCACTTCTTCGGTTGAATAATTTTCAAGTGTCTCAAACTGATTTTTGAATCCGGTTATATGTCTTGATGCACCACTATCAATTATCCAAGTTCTATTATTGGAATTTAGTTCACTTGAGAGAGCTGTAAAGAAAAGTGGAATTTCTTTTGCTTCAGCTACGGTGGCTTGAGTCTTTTGCCTTTCAGGACATTGTCGATGAGTGTGCCCATATTTATCACATTTGTAACATTGGATTTTAGAAAAATCTCTTTTGAATCCCCTCTTTCTTTTGAAGGATTTTCTCTTTTTGTTGTAGGACTTTGTGTTGAGTGCTTGTGTTTCTCCTTCTCTCTTTAGACCTATTCCTCTGGTAATAAGTCTTGATTCTTCCTGAGTACAGTCGTTCTTAAGTTGATCAAATTTTGGTAGAGGTGGACGTGTGCTTATGCATTGAATAAAATTCTCCCAGGATGTTGGTAATCTCCTTAGTGCTATTAGAGATAATTCCATGTCTTCGATAGTGTTTCCAATTGAGAATAGTTGATCTCGTATTTCAGCAATTCTTAGGAAATAAGATGTAACTGTTTCACCTTTATTCATTTTTATAGTCACTAGTTGTTCCTTCAAGGTTAATATTCGACTTGTATTGTTTATCTCATATGTTTCTTGAATTTTCTTGAAAACCTCATATGCTGTTGTTAATCTTGCTATACTAGGGAGAATAGAATCTTTAACTGAATCAACAATTAATTTCTTGGCTTTATTGTTCCTCCTTTTCCAAGTCGTTTTCTCTCTACATCGTCTGTAGGTATTTCTTTTTCTGTTTCTATGAAGGATTCTAATTCCAGTTTCTGTAAGAGTGTGGTGATTCTAATTTTCCATGATAGAAAATTTGATGCTCCTTCCAATCTGTCCTCCATCCTAATTCCGGTGGTCATTCTGGTAATTTGTGATGACTCTTCTCCTTTAAATAATATCTTTGTTTTGTATACCTATCAAATAATAATATAGAAATTTATTCCCTTTAACTCTGCTCTGATACCATGTTAGGAAATCAGATCTTGGGAATATATTATATTGATAATGTTTCTGAGAATATATAATACTACAGATATGTATATATATTATGCTGTTTATATGTATGCTATGAAACTGCTGAATAGCTTGCTGCAGTGAAACCGATTATCCAATGACCGTGTGATTGATTGTGTCATCGATTTCACTGCAGACGTGATATATATATAATAGTGATAAGTCACGTCTCTGAGAGATCGTGACTCCTCACAATGGCTGCCTGCGACTGCATTAGTTAGCAGTCGTTTGACTGTGCATTAGTTAGCAGTCGCTTGTTAACACAAGCGACTGTTAACAACAGTCGCTTGTGTTAACAAGCGACTGATATACATTTGCTTGAGTATTACTAATACCATCGTGACTGATATTAATGTTTTATAATATTATTATTATTATATAATAATAATAATATTATAATATAATATTATTATTATTATATCAATAGTATAATAATAATAATATTATAATATAATATATATATCACAATACTTTATTAACCATAATGTATAATATATATATATATATATATATATATATATATAAAATACGAATGAAGCTATAACTTAACAATACTTTCAATGATAGCTAAGCTTTTTTGAATGAAGACAGGGTCCATATAATTAAAACGTAGCTATTAGCATGTAAAGCAATATCTTTTAAATGATGGTGTCCAGCTTTAGGAACTACAGTTTAGTTTCCTGTTGATATTAAGACCTTTCCCACTTGTTTTACTAGATCTAGTGACAATCTGGACTTTTTTATTTCTGGTCTAGGTTTGGCTGAAGAGAATGGATACTCTGATTTAGCTGGGAGGGCAAAATAGGCAGATGGCCTTTGCTTCAGGGGTTAAAATTGATAATATGAGGCAAATTGTTGATGTATAGAAAAGGGTTATCTGGAGGGCTGTGTTTAGGACTCTAAGGGACCAGTGTATGGTTTGCAAAGATGGATTCAAGGCTATCCCAGATACCCCAATAATGATAATTTAACTAAGGGATCTTTTGGTTGTTTCCTTTTAAGCCATTTTTGTTGATTATAGTCTAAAATCTACTCTGCTATTGATTTTGATCAAGACTGGGTCTTAATCTTGATTTTCGGAGTTTTTGTATTTTTCTAGCTATGATTACATTGTAAGTGTTGAGGTTTTGAACCATAATGATATAAATGCAATATACAGAAAACTAGAAGAGCATACGAACAGATGACATGATTACTTATCCTGGGAAAACCCTCCTGCTCGAGGGAAAAACCCAGCCACACCCAAAATAGATCCCTTTATTAAGTTCTTCAAAACAGATACAATAAACATCTTGCTTATGATTGAACTCCCTGATCAATCAATCAATAAGCTTTTAATCCCTCAAGATCATACTACTCATGAAGAAAAGTGTATGAATCTCTCAGACACAAATAATGCAACAGCAAGATCTCTCATATTGATCTTATACAGATCAACATATACAACAATCAATAATGTTCTTAAAACAACACACAGTTCAATCCAACTGAACAATATATGAAACAGCGAACTCAGAACTTCCAAAAATGCCGATTCTGAATACTACAACAGCCACGGCAAGATGACGAATTAATATCTCCTGTAACCATTCCCGTGCTCTTGAATTAAGGCTTGGAATACAAAGAATCTCTGTTTTGCATACGAAGAGGCAAGAACGTTACCAATGACCTGAACGACATCAAAATACATGTCATCAAGGAGCCACGTCAGTTATATGAGACGCATCATCACTTCTGTCCGTGCCATGACAAGCAACACGACTATATTAAAGGTGCAAATAAAATATATATAATAAATCTCCTCCTCAGATGCATATATGAAGGCACGAACACATTGTCAAAGACTAAACGCAAAAAAGGCAATAACACGTAGCATCACAATATAACCGATGCCTTTATGAAGAGAACCAACGACATCAATATGAAACCAACAACCATAATAACGAAACAAAACACTGACAAAGCAACCTGCCAGCATAGCCATATATGATCGCACAGGTACAAAATGAAGGAGCAAATATACTGTCCATTATGACAGCTATCTTCCAGAGAAGCTCACAGCATATCATCAGAGGTATGAATCATTTCTATCGCAGCTACCAGAACTTCAACAGTAAGGGATGAATTACCTTTGGTATTTTTTGAACTAGATGGTAAATTCTTATTGCTGGTATGTTGTTGTTCAGCTTCTAGTTCATCTTTCCTATTCAGTATTTTCTGAGTTTTATCTTGGTTGGGTTCTCTCTCTCATATATATATATATATATATATATATATATATATATCCTATCCGGTGATAGGAGATTTATTGTTATGCAAACGATTCTGATCATTGGGTTTGTTGTTTACATGATTTCTCTTTCTTTATCATGTTTTCTGATATGGGTATCCTTGGTTTCCTTCCTACAGAAAGCTTTCTATTTAAATTGATATAAGACTCAGTAGAAACTACACTGATTACTTGTCTATGTATTATTTTGCCTATGTTTTAGTTTCCACAGATGATATTTTAAAGCCTTTCTGGTATCTTTTCTGGCTTTAAATTTGATATACATTGGGCCTTTTAGAAATGATTATGTGAATTTTCTTAGGAGTGGAGTGATGTTTTCTGATATGGGTCTCCTCGGTTTCCTTCCTATAGCAAGCTTTTTGATTTATTAGATATTAGATTTTTCGAACTACTTATAATTCGCCTATGTTTTCTCATGTTAATGTTTTAGTTTCATAAGATGATATAACTGAAAAAGTGGATATTAAAGCTTTTCTGACATGCTTTTAGGCTTTAAATTTGATACACTTAAGAAGATTTCGATATTATTATGTGAATTTGCTTCATAGTAGTTAATCATTTATGATGATGATAGCTTATAAGTGTAGAGTTGTATTCGCTATCTCCTTTGATCATGACCAAGGATTGTTGTATTACGGAAGATCATTAGTATTAATGCTAATTTGCAGCCAAAAAGGTAGTAGGTATGTTTTTTACAGGTATTAATGGAGACCGTGTTAACGAAGGAGGACAATTCAAAATGCCTAGATCTCAGGAATACCTTTGGAGTTTATATTGTAACTTGTCATTTTATTGTTAGTTCCTTTATGATGTAAAACCGGGTATGCCTGGTTATTAAGCACTATGGTGCTCTATGTAATGATAGTAGGTCAAAGAAAATCCTGGTTACTGGATAGATAGAAAGTTTAAAATGTTGTTATCTTCTCAAGCTATGTAAGAAGAGGGACAATTTCCCTCTTCATTTTTGTCATGTAGATGTTCTTGCGAGATTTGTATTTGTATATTCCAGACTGAGTAAGTCCCGAGCAAGACTGGAGGTTTTCTTTACTCCGTTTTTCCTACCAGTGCACGCACCGAACGGAGGTTTAATTATATTTTATTTTGAAATGTAATAAAAATCTTGGCCTCGGCCTATTACTTCTAAAAAAATATATAAATCTAATATTTAATATAAGTTTTTTAATATTCATCATAATAAACATATGTTAAAAACTTATATTAAATAAAAATATATTACAATTATAAATTTAATTTGACAGCTTTCAATTATTTAATTATTAGAATAAAAAGCAATTCAAGTAATATATATATATATATATATATATATAAACTTTAAGACCATTGAATTTAAAATTTAAACATTCATTGGATGATCCATTTCTGCCATAGGGGGATAGTGTCTCAGATCATTCTGAGCCTTTGGATATTTGATAGCTAGAATGAGGCTTAGTTTCATAGGCTGTGCTTGTAGCCTTCTATATTTTGATGTTTGAGACTTTTGGATACATGTTTGAGACATTTTGATTTGGATATTTATATTGATAGACCATGGCTTTGATGTTTAAGACTATTGTTATAATGCTGTTATACTGATATACTTCTGCTATTATCATTTATGCTGTTATACTTCTGTTGTAACTCGTGAATTGGTGCTTTATTCGCATATTGTCTTGTTAATAATCAAATATTGACATATCTCTCTCTCTTTCCCTCTCTCTAGCTATACTATTTTAATATATTTTGAGAAATCCACACACACACAAACAAACACACACATTATATATGTATATATTTCAAAAATTTGTATACTACCGTCCCCTATTTGTGGCTCTTTAGGAAACGTCCCAAAAACATGTTCCCTGTTGTCCACCTGTCCCCGTCCCTGAAACACCGAGGAACATAGTTTTGATCCAATTTGAGATTTTTCTTCCCTTTTGAGTATATTTACTAGTCACTTGATGGGTTGGAAAGAATTTTCCAAAGATCTTAAGTGTGGAATGAGTGTCCTATCTTTGAAATTTTCAGGAACATTTTTTTGAATTGGCGCTAGTGTTGTGTTGTAAACACACAAGCCTCATTGCAGATGAGGAGCCCCACTTTTTACTTAGTTGCTTAGCGTTTAGCTTAGTTTGTCGTACGTGTTTGTTATTTTTAGTCTAGCTTGGCAATAGTTTGAGTTTCTTACTCTCCAAAGCGGTTAAGCTCGAGTGGAATTTTGATCAATTTGAAGTGTTGTGATTAGGAAAAATGCAAATTGAGGGTGAAGTGAAAATGTCACTGTGAGAATTGCAAAAGGATGTTAAAATATTGTCAAGATCAAGAATTTCCTTCTAGGGGTCATTTCTCCAACCTTTGGAGGATAATTGAAACCAAGAGTTGAATGTTGAAATTTTGTTTCAAGGTGTAACAATGGAAAATTGACAAGCCAAAATAATAGCAAAGAGAGGAATTTCCTTGTCAACTAAGAATTTCCACCCTTTGAAAATAAATTTCCTTGTGGAGGTCAAATATCCACTCATTGAGCCAAAATCTTCATTGTCTAGGTCGAATTTCCACCCTTGCAGAAAATTTTTGAGTGTAAAATGAAGAGTGGAATTTCCTTGTCCACTGGTCTGTTTGGGTGCTGGAATACCAAATGCTGGATTTAGTCAATTTTGGAAGATGCTGCAATTCTGGAAGATACAAATCCTGAAAATGATTTTTGGAATATGGGCTGACCCGTTTGGTTCACTCGGAAGATGACTGAGAAGATGCATAAGGGATTTTAATTCTTTATTTTAATTTCTTTGAATATGGTGTGTATATGTCTGTATATATACACACATACATATACACATGCACACATGTTTATATATACACATACACACATGTACATGTATATATACACACATGTGTGTATATACACACATGTATACACATGCACACATGTGTATATACACACACACACACATGTGTGTGTGTGTGTATACACACACATACACATATACACAAATACACACGTGTGTGTATATATACACATACATGTGTGTATATACACACATGTATACACATATACACAAGTGTATATATATACAAACATGTGTGTATATACATATACACACATTTGTGTGTATATATATACACACACGTGTGTATATATACACAAATGTATATACACACGTGTATATATACACAAGTATATATATATACATCCTTATAGTCACAGATCCCACAAAATATAAAAATTGGTTTTATAAAAATTGGAATTGGAAGGAAATTCCAATTCTACCTATTTGAGTGGAAGATGCAAATGCCCATTTTGGGGCAAAATTGGAATTTCGAAATTCCAATTTCAATTTTTTGGATGGGCACAAACATCGAATTGACAATGCCAATTCCAGTCTAATTCCAGCCCCCAAACGGGCCCTAAGAGTTTCCACAATTCGACAAATTAGAAATATTCCTTGTACCCCTTGAATTTCAACTCTTGGAGATCAGAAGTAGATGAAAAATGAAAGAAAAGTGGATTTTTTCTTGTCATGGTCAATTTTCCACCCTATGAAATTTAGAGAAAATCAAGCGAAATTTAAAAAGAAAAAAGGTGTTGAAAATAAATTTCCTTGTGGAGGTCGATTTTCCACTCTAGGGAGAAATTTATAAAGAAAGAAGAGTAGAATTTCCTTGTCCACTAAGAATTTCCACCTTTTGGAGATAAAATTTCCTTGTGAGATTCAATTTTCCACCCTCCAAAAACAAGGAAGAAAGAAGAAAGAAGGGAGAAAAACAAGGAAGAAAAACGAGGAAATTGTAATCTTCCTTCTAAGGGTTAAAAACCCTTAGAGCAAAATCTTTCTTGTGGAGGGTGAACTTCTATCCTTCCTTGTGCATGGTGAATTTCCACCCTTCCTTGTGCGTGGTGAATTTCCAATCTTCCTTCTAAGGGTTGATTTTCCACCCTTGTATGTGGTGAATTTCCACCCTTCCTTATGGATAGTCGGTGATTGCATTAAGGATATTGGTGACTTACAATACTCAGAGAACACTACTATTTATAGTATGAGCTCATATCGGCATCAATTATTTTCTAGCAGCTTCAGTCGGTTCAGGCAGTATTTTGGGATAGTTAGTGATTACATTGAAATGATTTCTTGATGGCTTATGGTGTTTTGAGATATTATATAAATAAGGCTAAAGTATTGAAGTTAAATATCCAATTTAACTTAACATTATTTAAATTTAATAAAGTGACTTTACATTGGTGCCTAGGGAGTTATACGGTTAAATTTAAAGATTGCATAATCCTAATTAGATTGTTGAGCTAGGAGTTTATTAAAAAAGTATTTTGGAGCTCATTTTCTCTATGTTCAAATTATTATTTCTAATACTTCTCTCTGAGAAAACATTGTGTGGTTCTGGATATCTAGACTTGTTCTGTCTCAACCTTCCTGAGGATGAAATCCCTCTTGAAGAAGACTAGCAACAGTAGCAAAAGATCTACTCTAGTTGGTATATGTTGGAGATAGCTTTCAAGCATTTCACAATGCATTTCAGATTGGAGATTTCTTTGGGTGGTAACTTCAGTGGCAAGCTTGCAGGATTCGGAAGATATTACTTTTTCATTTGGAGAGACCAAAGGAAATTGTTCATATTTTTTCATGGCTTATTCAATATTGAAGCTCCTAGATATGAAGGTTTAAGAATATCTTAGATGCCCTCCCTTGGCATGGCATCAGGTTTAATCCATACTTCTTGGTGCGCATTTTGAGGAGCTTTGCAGTGGCTTGTAGAAGGGCTTTTTGGGCAGCTTTTCATTAGATTTTGGTTGAGGATTTTTGAATACCATCTTGGGTGTCGACTTGGAGGCCTCGCTATGGAATGACTTCTAATTATTGATGTTGTTGGCCGTATGATGTAGTGGCTGACCATGGAATATGTGGCTAAGCCTCAAGCTAGGCATTCTTAACTTGCTTATTTTCAGACCTGCTGCTGGACGCCACTTTCTTTGGTTGTTGGGTGTTTCAATCTTTAAACTACAGGAAACTTACTTCAGACTTGGGTATTTGAAGATTGCATTTCACTTAAACGTGGAATACTCTTCCAGAGACTTTGTACCGAGAACTTATCTTTCTAAAGTATGTCTTAATCTACTGTATGTATTCATTGCTATACATCTTCAGAATTGTAGGGGGAGTCTGCAATATATCTTAGGTTTGGGATTAAATGAAGATCTAAAAAGAGCCTAGCTGGCTCTCTATTATAAATTTGGATTTTTCCTCAAATGTAATTGCAATTTGTTTATTTTCCAAAACATATGTCAATTTCAATAATTCCCAGATTTATCAAAACACAACAGCAGCCAATTATAATCTTTAATTCCTCATTTTCAGAATACAATTTTTCATGATAAAACTAATTATCAACAACCCAAACAATTCGTAAACTTTTAAACTCATTAACAGCTGCAAGGAAGGAGATTAGATTAATAAATAAACACCTGGTTCAAAGTACGGCTGTTGCAAATGAAACCCCAACCTCTTGTCAGAACCCGCAGATTCTTAAATTCAAACACAACACTTCACACATTGCTTCTTCCTTGACGTGAGACAATAGAAGTTTCTTCTATGCTAACCATGTGCAAGGAAATGAGCACACATACAAATTCTGTACACCAACACAGCCCCGGCAGTAATTTTGTACAAGTACGGTTCTGAAAGAAAATTGTACAGCTCCAGCAATAATTTCGTACAGCAGCAATTAATAACCAGATTTTTGTAATAGTCAGATTTACCAATGTTCACAATGCTAGCAAACAATACTTTGCAAACAAACAAATCGAACCCCAGGAGAATTAACCAATTTGCCTATAGATTAAAAACTTCTCAAAATTCCAGTATACATCAGCATTGGACTATGATCTCAGATACAGCTGCAAAATTCACCATCAATCTGTAATGGCTCAAATTGCCAGAAGAGGAATCAGTCCTCAAAACCCTAGTTGGGTTGTCTCTCTCACAAACTTCAATAAAATCATAATTCAACAATGGATAATGAAAGTGCTTTTTCGAAATGAATATATAGCTTTTTCGGAAAAAGCACAATTTCAATTTTTTTCATTAAAAAGGCTTTTAAATGATAACTTCACTTTATAACATTAAAGTTATAAACTAATAAAGTTATTAAATTAAAATGATTTAATATAATAACGATAACCTTTAAAACCAAAGCCACTGAATCACACTGACTGTGACAAACTCATTTCTGACACCAGAGCCTCAAATGCCAACTGACCTACCAGAAATAACCCACTGCCAAAAATAGCCAACTGCTAAAAATAGACTTACTAAAAATAGACTTACTAAAAATAGTAAGTCTCTCAAACTGGAGATTCCCTGAAACTCGATCCTAGCACATTTGACACTCCGTGCAGACACCCTGCTAATCCTGGCCATACCCAAAATACCACTTACTAAAAATAGTAAGTTGACCAAATTGACCCAAACGAAGAGCAGACCTAGTAAACTGAACCTCTAGAATGGAATCCCAACATTGGCTCCGCCATCTGACCCCCTTTGATCACCTGATTAGCCTACGAGGGTCGCCAAAACAAGCTAACCCCAAAGTCTGAAAAACGGGGACATTACAGTCCTCCCTTCCCAAGATTGCTTGTCCTCAAGCAATCAGAAAAAACAAGCAACATCACAAACCACCTGGATCCCAAGGATGGTCATAAGTAATGTCTCGATCCTCACCATACTCTTGTGAAGGAAAAACCAACAGAACAGACACCAACATCTGAGAAACTGCCCTAAACACCCAAATAACGGACATCACTGAAAACAGCATTCGAAGACAAACTGCAGATGCCGATGCAGAAAACAACCCAGTGGACCTCAACCCAATTGAAATAACAACTTTGTCAAAACCTGAGTCCCTATCTATCTGACACTCACACCCAACTGCACTGAGAAAACAACAATGACCAAATGTGTTGGAATCACTGTTATCAACTCTGCCCTCTGACAAACAGTCCTGAGTGTGTGGATACTGCAAGTAGTCTAACTTGCAACTGTCAATTCCATCTATACAAGATGGTGCCAATCCATCCCATAATGGATGATAAGAAACTAGAGCCAATCTACCCCTACATGAGAACAAAACTTCTACCTGTGGGTCAAAAAACAAATGATGAACATACCCCACCGTATACTGCTGGTAGGAAGCCCCAATCTCTGTCAATAGCTCATCATTACCAAACTGGAAATCATGAGACAGCTCCAATCTCTGACTCTGCATAACTGTAGGCTGGGTAGGAACCTGAGCAATCCTCTCAACAAACCCAACCTCGAAATCCCTGTGGGGAAGCATAGTAGATAAAGTCTCCACAATCCTCCCTACCAACCTCCGAATAGCACAAGAGCCTTGAATGAGAGTATCCTCAGACACTCTATAAGAATCCTGCCGCACATCTGCACTCTCAAGTAAATACTCCATAAATGACTCGGTGCAGTAGAAATTATACGTGGAAGCGTCAACTTGCTCCCCCGCAATCCATAGCTGATCCCTCTGAAAATGTGGCACAGCCAACTGTCCCATGCTATCAGCTATGTGAGATGACGAAATAGATTCACTACCAACTAAAGGAAGCAAATCAACCTGAGAGCTTGACTCCACCGGTACTCCTACCTCATCCATACCAAATGCTCCCATATCCTGAACATGTGTCTGCCACATCATCATGTTCCTCATCACCAACCATAGGAGCAAACTCACCACCAACCACCTCAATGTGCAATCGAACTGGATCTGGAGTTGGTGTGAACCATAAATGCTCCAACTCCACGGTCACCTCCTCTAACTAGATTTGCGACTCCTGAAGAGCCCGCTGAGTGTCCTCTAAAACCTCAGTAGTCGTTGTGAGCTCCTAGGTAAGCTCACTCACCTCCTCATCTCTATCTATCAGTGCCTCATAAGCTGTACTTCCCCACTCAACTAGGTGATCTCGGTCGGCTACCATCTGTAAGTAATTTTGTCTCAAAATCTTGACAACCTCACGCAAGGAATGAATCTCTGTCAATGAAAGGTAACCACCACTGGGCTCATCTGTCATAGGAGCACCCCAACCATAAACAACCAACAACTGACGAGCAACATCAAAATGCTCGAGAGTAGAAGTAATATCTCTCTCATCAACTCGCAACTGGCTAGTCACATGATGACTCTGCACAACGGGCCTCCTATTAACAACCTCAAACGCACTATCTACACTAAGAAAGGAAGTTGTATCCAACGAACTCCCCTCAAGATCATCGTCTCTCTGTGTACTTTCATCTGAGTACACATCTACAAACTGAATACAGGCATCAGACACATCCTCATCTAACCTCGGGGATGCTGCTGTTGAATCCGACTCAACACAATCTCCAACCCCTCGTCCTCTACGACCATCTGACAATCCAGATCCTGGAATACATCCACATGAGTTACTGATGAAGTAACCCCCTCTCTAGAAGTGGAAGCCCTGGCTGTAACAAGCTCCTGCCATTCATAAGCTTCCATGTCCTCATCTATGAGTCCCTGTAACACAGAATCCTGGAACCCACCACCACCATATGACAACGTTGAATCTACACCCAAAGTCAGATATAGAAAGCCAGAAATACTACAGCACTCATCATCCTCACTCTCAGCATTATAGATATCTGCAATGCTAGTGTACACATCATCTATCTGCATCTCCTCTACTAGCTCTGGTTGCATACACGACTCAATGTCGTCATGTGAATCAACTAAACTGTGGCATGAAACTACATTGCCCAAATCAACTGCAACACTCCCATCTTGAGTGTCATCACTAGAAAGCTCCATGCTCACATCCTCAACACAGGAAAAAGCCACTGTCTCCTATACTGATCCCATACTACGACTGCTATCATAAACCTCTGAGCTGTCAGAGCTCATGTGCTCCTCGCAGTCATCACCCAACATCTCACAAGAGGTGTCATCTCCAATGCAGCTCACAGCATCCTCAAAAGTGTCATCAAAAGTGTCTATACTATCAACTCCCACATCTCCTGATGAAATCACAACTGCTAACACGTGACTCTGCACACATGACTCAACGTCGAGATGTGCACCAATAATGTTGGAGCATGAACTGTCATCAACTGACCCCGCTGTAATGCCTAGATCACCAACCTCACCACTGGAAGACTTCGTATATGCCTCAGTCCCAACTAAGAAAGCAACTGCGTCCTGAACTGGAGCGACACTATTACAGCTGACATAAACATCTCCAATAATAACTCCCTCCATGAAAGAGTCTGAACACTCAATGATAACTGCAACATTAGCTACCTCTGTACAATCCGTAGTGACTGCTCTGGGAGCCTCACCCTAGTGATGCTCAGCGCTGTTGTCAACCAATGGCACTGAAACATCCACTAGCTCTTGTGCAATAAATCCATCACCACCACTACGGATGGGAATAGTAGGTGTTGAACTAGATGTAGGAACATCAGCTTCATGGACTACTATTGGAGAAAACTCTAGCCTTCTCCCCTACAAACTCGATGTTGGCCTTCTAAAGACAGAGACCATATATCTCACTGTCTTGTCTACTATAACTGGATCTGACAAACTCTTTGCCAATCTCTACTGATGCAGTCGAAGTCTCTCCATGCTTTCTACTAAAGCATTTAATTCCTCTCTATTTCCCTTGCTGCTACGACGACTTCCGGAAATGGGCCTTCTGTATTTATCCATAGCTAGAGAAAATAGAAGTGCTGATCACTTTTAAAAACTTCTGAATAAAAATGAATCCAGACCCCACAAGATGGCAGGAAAAGGCTCTGATACCACTGTAAAGAGTCCAGCTGGCTCTCTATTATAAATTTGGATTTTTCCTCAAATGTAATTGCAATTTGTTTATTTTCCAAAACATATGTCAATTTCAATAATTCCCAAATTTATCAAAACACAACAGCAGCCAATTATAATCTTTAATTCCTCATTTTCAGAATACAATTTTTCATGATAAAACTAATTATCAACAACCCAAACAATTCATAAACTTTTAAACTCATTAACAACTGCAAGGAAGGAGAGTAGATTAATAAATAAACACCTGGTTCAAAGTACGGTTGTTGCAAATGAAACCCTAGCCTCTTGTCACAACCCGCAGATTCCTAAATTCAAACGCAACACTTCACACATTGCTTCTTCCTTGATGTGAGACAATAGAAGTCTCTTCTATACTAACCGTGTGCAAGGAAATGATCACACATACCAATTTTGTACACCAACACAGCCCCAACAGTAATTCCGTATAGGTACGGCTCTGAAAGAAAACTGTACAGCTCCAGCAATAATTTCATACAGCAGCAATTAATAACCAAATTTTTGTAATAGTCAGATTTACCAATGTTCACAATGCTAGCAAACAATCGTCAACAAACAAACAAATCGAACCCCAAGAGAATTAACCAATTTGCCTGCAGATTAAAAACTTCTCAAAATTCCAGTATACATTAGCACTGGACTATGATCTCAGATATAACTGCAAAATTCATCATCAATCTGTAATGGCTCAAATTGCCAGAAGAGGAATCAGTCCTCAAAACCCTAGCTGGGTTGTCTCTCTCACAAACTTCAATAAAATTATAATTCAACAATGGATAATGAAAGTGCTTTTTCGAAATGAATATACAACTTTTTTGGAAAAAGCACAATTTCAATTTTTTTCATTAAAAAGGTTTTTAAATGATAACTTCACTTTATAACATTAAAGTTATAAAGTAATAAAGTTACTAAATTAAAATAACTTAATTTAATAACGATAACCTTTAAAACCAAAGCCACTGAATCACACTGACTGTGACAAACTCATTTCTGACACCAGAGCCTCAAACGCCAACTGACCTACCAGAAATAACCCACTACCAAAAATAGCCAATTGCTAAAAATAGACTTACTAAAAATAGTAAGTCTCTCCAACTGGAGATTCCCTGAAACTCGATCCTAGCACATCTGACACTCCATGCAGACACCCTGCTAATCCTGGCCATATCCAAAATACCACTTACTAAAATAGTAAGTTGACCAAATTGACCCGAACGAAGAGCAGATCTAGTAAACTGAACCTCTAGAATGGAATCCCAGCACTGGCTCCGCCATCTGACCCCCTCTGATCACCTGATTAACCTGGGAGGGTTGCCAAAACAAGCTAACCCCAAAGTCTGAAAAATGGGGACATTACAAGATCAGTAGTTTACTGATGTTAATAATGTCTCAGTTCACTGATGCTAATAAATCAGGTCAAAAATATATGTTTAAGCTATGCTACATTTCCTTTAATTGCTGTTCACTTTCACAAAACTGCAGTAGATTATTTGTTATTCAATGTTCTTATCTGCCCAGAAGTTACATTCTCCATTATCAGAAAATACGAAACCCTTTATTTGGGCATGCAAGCAAACTATTTGTTACAAATTTACAATTATCATAATGAAGAGTGAATTCAGTGACTGAACCAACTGATTGACAAATTACCTACATAGCTGAGCGGGTGAATTAAGTGCAAAAAATTGGGTTGCAATTCGGGGTAGCATCTTACACTTGCCTAGTTACATAGGTTGGTTGAATCTATATATAGTCTTCAATAGACTCCATGAACCTAGTACATCAATATTGATCAACAAATAGAAGATCTTGGATAGAGAAGTTCCTTTGAAAGCAGTAGTGATGATATTATGATTTTCATTGTCAATGTAGATGATTTAACCATCACCAATTGTGGGCCCATCCTATTCAGAAAATAAAATAAAATTTATGACCAACTTTTAACATGATAGATTTGGGCCTTTTGCACTGTTTCTAGGTGTAGATTTTTGGTAACTTGAACGTGTAATATTTGGCTCTCAAATCAGATTTGGTAAAAGTGTCCTAGAGAAACTCAAGATGGAAGTTGCAATCCTTTGTCTAGTTTTATGGAGGTTGGGCTTAAACTTTTAGCTCACATTGATTCTCTACTGGCCGATAAATTAGTATATATAAAATTAGTGATTTAGTTGATCTATCTTAGATCTGTTCAAACCAAATATAAGCTTTGTTGTTAGTCATCATTCTCAATTCTTATCACCACCAAAATCAATTGGCTGGAACAGATGACCTTGGCATCTTTTGCCAACAATCATAAAAGACCAAGCAATTATGCTACACAAATTCTAATAGAGTCAGTCCTATTGATACGAGGAGATCAAACTCCAGCATACAGTTGCCTTGTCTTCCACTAAAACAGAGTAAAAGTCAGCAATTATTAGAGGTTGAGGTTGTATGGCTGCAACATATATGCAATGACTTGTAGTTGGAACCAATCAAACTAGCTCAACTTTAGTACAATAATCAGTGTGTTGTGAAGATAGTGAAGAACCCAACATAGCATTACCACACCAAACATATCAAGGCTCGCCATCACTACATTCAACAGCTGGTTAATCATGAGAAAATCTTTCATTAGCATACAACTAGGGAAAAGAAAATATAATTACATAACATAGTTCTTTCTAATTTTATTGTGTTATTCTTGGGGCAGAACAGCATTCTTCCTTGTAGTATTTAGTTTTTTATTGCATTTCTGGTGATAGTATGTTTTCTAGAAAAGCATCAATGGTAGGCTATCAAATGAAGTCAGAAATTTATATATCTGGGATGATTCTGATAGTTCATTTTTATCTAGCATGACACTGCTTATTTCCCTTAAATAGTATACAATATACACTATACACCTAAATTCATCTAGATAACACAAGAAATATTGGCATGGAATCCTAGAATTCATAGAAGGTAAAGCCTAACAGTGGCTGCATTTCTGATTTGCAAAAGCTCACTCAATGAAAAAATATTGAATGAATTTTGTAAGATATGAACTCACCTCTACTTGTTCGTCTGTGAGAAGCTTTTGCAGTTGATTCCACACATGCTCAGTTTCAGAGCTTGACAAAAGGAATATATGCCTGCTCAAAATTCATTGCAGAAGAACTCTTCTATTTAGAGGAATGACATAAACTTGTTAAAGAAAAAGTCTTCAAATTTAGTTTATGTCAATTGCATATAAAACTCATAAAGATGAATGCATATGATCCTCTCAAGTAACACACATGTTTTGGATCATCAAAACCTGTTATTATTTTGATGCCACCACAGTACATGTTTATTGGCATTAATATTACAACTGAAGTATGGATGAAGATGTTTTTCATTCTTCAGTATCTTCCTCCTTTTGCAACACGGTTTTCCTACCTATTTTCTGACACTATTATACTTGCAAACAAATAGAAGACTCTTATGAATAAACCAATACTCCACATTCAGAAAAAATATTGTCTTGCCATCCAAAATTAAAATTGGCATTGACTCACATCAACTATAATGCATCAAAGCTTTGTAGTATTTACATTTGACACTTATTGTACATGGCAAAGCTTCTACTCTCTAGTAAGAAAGATCACTATAAAAATGGATTCTTAATGACGGAACAAAAATTGTCCTGTAGAGCAATGTAACTACAGTAGAACTAAATTTGAGTATGCAATATACATATACTCTGATGGTATGGTCAGTTTCTCCCAAAGATTATTAGCTAACAGCTAGACATTCCATCTATAGACACTTAACTGGGGAAATTCTGAAATACTGCTTCTATATAATAATTCAAAATTTTCTAGATTTTAACATAGATAGGAAAGGAACAAGTTACAAACCTATACATGAAGGACTGCAGAAACATTAATGCTGCAATTCTAGTATGCCAACTACTGTAGTTAGTTGCAGATATAAGCACAGAGACAGCTGATGATACATATGGCTGAGGAACTATCTGCCATTTTAAAAGTCCTATAGCTGCTCTTGCTAAGTTGGATAGCTCCTTATGCAAAGTCTCCTGTTCATCATTGGAATGTAAAATAGAATCGTAGGAAATTAATAAGGATATTAAGAAGCTACAGAATATAAAGAGCAATAAAATGTGAAAAGAATGACCTAAATCCTGAGTCACCATATACTCATCACGAGAGGCCACTTCAAATATATGTAGCTCTATTGTCCAACCTATTAGTACTGAATATTGTATGCCTTCTTTATGCATTGAACAAAGCTACAGTGAATGGAAACAAATGTGCACTCTTTGGGTTAAAGAGAAACCTAAGAATATTACTTAAGTACAAAACAGAATGAGAAGATTCTATCCAATTGATCAATGTACTTTATGATCTAATCAATAACAATAAATTCTATTCAGAAACATTTCGTTATAAGTGACATAATTCTTATCATTGAAAAACATCAGGAGACAACTAGGCATACATTAGTTTTCTATTGATTCTACATTACCAGATTACAGCAAAAGAAATAATAACAGGAACTGAACACAATTAATACTGATAAATGGATCTTTTCTTTAAGGTTCGGTATTATTTAATTTTTCAATACAGAGAAGGCCAAAATCACCATAACTTCCCTGAAACAGAATTGCTTCCCAAAAGATAATACTTATGGTTATTGGTTACACAACCATCAACAACTGAGCACGTGAATTTACATCACTACCTAATGCTGATAAAACATAACAAATTGGCTACAACAAAAAGTTATTAAACTTATCTTCTTTTTAAGAAAACTAGGAGTCTCTTCTAACAACATTAATAACAAAAAAATTAACTCAGCTAGAAGAGGTTGTACATGGGGGACTAGAAGATGTCCCTGGAGCTTCAAGAAGTGGTGAACCAGAAGACTCAATATAGACAACCTTGAGTTTCTTTAGTTCTATATGGAGGTGTACACTTCAATTTCACTATTGAAAATGCTTGGCTGCTAGAAGTTCACATCGCTAGGAATGCCTAACCACTTTTGCTGGCTCATAAACCTTTCTCTTTGCCTGCACCACCTCTCTGTCAGCCATCCTCAATTTGCCTTGAACCACAATAACCTACTTTTCTTATGTCAGGGTGAGTTGGGTCTGCTGGTACAATTGCTCTTGAAAATGGGCCTGTTAATACTAGAACACATGCTTCAACCCCAAAAGACATTATCATTTTTCACCTCTACTTTGTGTTGCTTAGACATAAATGACTGCAGGAGATATTCGTATCAAAAAGAATGTGTTCGATAATTGCTAATTTAATACCTTTTGTATTGGATAAGTGACCTAAGGAACAGAGGGAGAAGGCAACCAATGCTCACATGTTTATGAAAAGTCTTCCCCTGACCATCCTTAATCAACAACAGTTCTAGTGAATCCCGGATGGAAGCCGTCTTTCACAAAATTCTCTACACATGAAGCCTCAAGAATATATTGATAGATATGAGATGGTCCACCCACAATATTTAAAGGACTTACAACCACATAAATGCCTTACAAAGTTTGGACCATGGGCTCCATGATGTGCAAAAATTGAATCAAGATCCCATACAAATCATCCTAATCAAGGGGTACAAAAGTCAAGGGGACCCCTTCTCCAATATGTGAACTCATAGAATGTACAATTCAATTGTGTAATGTCCCCATTTTGAGCGAGCATTGGAGTTAGTGGATTTGGCCTATCATTGGGTCCTTGTAGGCTAATTCTAGTGATTAGAGGATCCTGATGTGGGTTTTGGCCTGTTTTGAGGGACTTACTATTTATAGCAAGTCAACAGTCGGTTCCGATGAGCTCAGATGAATTAGAAGAATTAAATGATGCTCTCAGTTTTTATTTTTGGCTTCCGGTTTGAGGCTCCAAGATTCTTGGAGGGAGCGTCTATTTTTAGAAAGTCATTTTGTCAGGTTCATTCATCATCTTTCATCATCAGGATCACTCTTGTGCTGTCAGATTTTGATTCTGATGCTTCCTCAGTCGTTTTCGCAAGATGGGTGAATTATGATTATTATTTAATTAAATCAGCTAAGGTTGTCATTTTTATTGGGAATCTATTTTGGGCATCTTAGTGTTATAGCTCGTTGGAACCGAGTTGAGAATTTTTAAATCTTTAGCTCATAAAACAGAGACCCTATGTGTCAAAATAGCATTATTTTAATGAAAGGGTCATTTTCAGCATTAAAGTGAAGGGAAATATAATAGTTTATTATATTTCAAATGTGCAACCATAAAGCAAGTGGCTTTTAAGTGAAAAGTGTCATTGAGAAGCTATGGAAAAATATTATATATACAGCCTTGTGAGAATTCGAATCTCATTCATGACTTGAGCATTTTTTATGAAGTTTTGGAAGTGGAGAAGTTTGGCTAGGGTTTGAGGACTGATTCCTCTCTTCTGCAATTTGAATCATCAGTTGTTGGTGGTGAATATTGCTATTGAATTCTGGAAATTCAATTTTGATTCTGTGGATGCAAATTTGGTGCTGTTGTATACCAGATTTGTTTAGTATTGAGCATCTACAATTTATACTATGTTATCCATCTGCTGGTTCGATTTTATTCTTGTGACTATCAGTTATACGAAGGCTGTTGTATCTTTCTTGCTACAAAATACATCTGGAGGCCACGAACTTTCACTTGGAGGCTGCGAATTTATTTAGAGAAGCTGCATTGTTTCTTTGGCAGCCTAGGACTTCTTCCTGGAAGGCTGAGTTTGGAGGACTTTGTTGATTGTTATTTGTTGGAGCCAAATCCCATAGGCTGTGTTTCCTTCTACAGCAGTCCTGTTTAGAATATAAGGTGTTGTTTCCATATTTTCATGCAATAATTTAAAATGTTGTTTAAGCATGTAATGGATTTGATTCATGAATAATTGAACCACAAGTATTTGCTACTGTTGTTTAATTGAAAAAATCTGAAAGAGAATCATTGAATTTCATATTTGTTGTTCATAAACTTCTATATATTCTGAAAGCAATTTAAAAGTGCAATTTAATTTGAGAAAAGAGCTAGTTTGTAAATGAGAGCCAGATGGGCTCATCACAAATTGCTACTCTAGAGGTATAGGATCCATCTCTAGACTAATAAGCACATTCAATCCAAATTAACTAATTCACCAAGCTAGTTTAACTAGTTCTCAATGTGTTTCCCACCAATACCTATAGCCAAAGGAGTCCCTATAATAGACTAGGTGCCTAATGTAGAAGTAATAATCTAGATCTTCATGTGCTGCTCTATCTTCCTCGTTCTCACTATCAAGGCCTTCACCTTCTTCCTTATATATTGTTTCTAGCCTAATAGCATGCTTCTTCTTTTTCCCTAGTCCACAATCTCCCTCAGTTGTCTACCAATGGAACACCAAAGATATAATCACTGTAAGACCAATGACCAACTAGACTCATAAGTGTCATCCAAACAAAATTCTCCTTATATGGTGGCCTAAGAATATACAACATACAAGAACTCAATTACATGTGTCATATTAAAGCTTTTATATAACTATTAACAATAAAAGAAACTCAGATTATTGTTGAGATTTCACATCAATGTAATGTCCCCTTCTTGTGTGTGAGCAATTGTTTAGCCATTAGCTTATTTTCAAAAGTTTTCATGTAAGATAACTGGCATTGAAAAAGGGAAAATAAAATAAATACTTAAGTTGTCAAAAGTTAATTTTCAATATTTTAATTGATAACCTACATTTAATTATTTTAAAAAGCTGTTTTCAATGTGCAAATAAAATGTTGCTAAGCTCAAGGTCATGAAAAGTGGTCATATAAAAACTTTGATGAACATACTGTCATTGATGTCAAAATCAGAAACATATGTAATGAACATGAATGAATACGAACAGGCATATCCGAAGGTATATGAAGGTAACAGCATATATTAATGGCAATATATATTTAGCATATCATATACACAGAGATTGTATATTCTGCATATATTCAGCATATTTATGATATACAGTATATTTGAGATGCATACATTCAGAAATGTACATACGTATACATTCAGCAAACAAGAATACACAGGAAATTATATATTAAGAAGACATATATATGTCACATATTAGAATACGCATACAGATACAATATATGATAAATACTATGCAGCATGTATACAGACGATATGATAGACAGCAGAATATATGTGATGAATGTTGAATATCTGATGACAGTGGAAGACAACATGAACATACTAATACTTACAGTGATCTGAAGATACAGAGGATATGCAGAGACGGATAAAAGCAAAGACAAGCACATATTAAAAGCAGAAACGTATGCATACAAGTTATTATACTATATGCTGGACATTAGGAAATGGAAAGACAGCGGTATGTTATGCATGTTCGTATTGAATACTTAAGATGGCATTTTCGACGGTCCACTAGTAATACTGAAACAGTGAATACAATCAAATGTTGGAACGTCAATAGCAAAGATTGATATTATATCGTATGCAACAGATAAGCAAAGACGCGATAATGACAGAGGCTTATACAGAACAGCAATATGGTGAACAGAGATACGTATGGAAAACAGAGAACGTCAAACAAAAGAACAGCGGTGGTATATAACATAGCTATATATATCGAAGATATATGCTATATATATATATCGAGCAATGATATATGTTTTATCAAAGGTCAATACGGCAAAGACGAATATAGCATACAAGATATTATGGCAAGAGCCTAAAGATGAGGTATATGCAGCGATTGATAGTATTATTGATGGTTGAAGACGTTACAAATCGAAAGGTTATATTGATGATGCCGTCAAGTATATACGATATATTACGTAAAGTATTTGATTTGCGATAAAGTTACAGCGGTATATAAATATATATATACATCATAGAAGACATTGATACTAATCGAAGACAATATACTTATCACAGAAGATAGTATTAATATCGCAAAAGATACTAAACATATTGCAGAACATATACCAAATACATATCGAAGATTGGACATTATACAGCGATGAATACGTATACAGAACAGGGTGTAATGATAATAAAGCAAAGACGTATAATACACAGCAATGAAGATTAAAACATATTATATCGAAGTTTTTAGAGTTTAAAGAAAAGTTTCCAGCCGATGCATATTTCATAAAGAGCTTTATATCGAAGGTTGATATATTAATATATATCATAAAGTTCATTATCGAAGTTATAATAATATGAAGTTGGTATTAAAGTTTTAAAAAGGGTTTCATATGAAAAGTATTATCAAAGGAGATAATATAATTAAAAAAAGGATTAACTTAATTCAAATATGAAAAGTCACAACTTTATAAAAGGACATATTGTTTCTTTGAAATAAGAAACATATATATAAGAGATAAAAATTAAAGTTAAAGTGTGTGTTAAAAAAAGGAAAATGTATAGTGGAAAGCTTTATCAGGGATATTAAAGGAGAAGAGTAAGTAAAATAGAATATGTGTGAGATATGATAAAGATATATCATATAAACAAGCAGAGATATGATATGTGCAGATATGAAAGAATAAAAGTGCAGATTTGAGAAAAATATAAGTGTATTCAAGGCAGAATTATATGAAGAAATTAAGGACAGCCTTGCATGAAGAGATTGTAATGTCCATTATCAGTTGAAGATAGCAACATTGTCAAGGTGGAAGAAAAGTTTGTATACAGTGAGTTGGTGCTCAGAATTCAGACAGGGGGAGTTGGTGCTTCCAGTAGGTCGGTGCTTGCGAAGTGTGGGAGTTGGAGCTTCCAGTGAGTCGATGCTCATAAACATAGGGGTTGGAGCCTCTAGTAGGTTGGTGCCTACAAAACATTGTAAAAGAACAAGTTTATATAAAAACAAATTATTTTGTGGTTTTCTCCCATATTGGGTTTCCACGTAAATATTGTGTTCATGTGCATAATTGTTTATTTGAGTATTTGAAGTTATTTTTGAATAAAAGTCTTTAAAATTGAAAAATCATTATTATACTGATTCACCCCCCCCCCCCCCCCCCCCTCTCAGTATAATCGTGTGCTCTTCAAACTTATACTACTTTATTAAGGAAAAATACTTTTTCGAAAAAAAAAAGATAATTTTTCGAAAAAAACAACAAAAAACTATTTTTTTGCCAAAAAAGCAATGCAAAAACAAAAAAAGCTTTTTAGAAAGGGCAAAAAGGCACATTTTAGGAAAAACAATGAAAAAGAAAAAAGAATTTTTTCAAAAAAGCAACAGGACAAATCTTTAAAAGGAGGTTGGGTCTTGAGAAGAAGAGTTACTGTGTTATTTTCATTATCTAATTTCATTGAGTGAGAACTTGTGTTCTTCATGTTTCTTGAGGAAGGAAACCCCCTTAAATTGTTGTTTGAAGAAGAAAAACCCTTCTAGCTGGATTAACTCAATAATAAATATAAGCTGCCAAGTATTATCCCCATGACTCTTTAATCCCAACATATCAATTTTTCAATCTTGCCATGAGTTCACTCAACATACAAAGGGACACTGGTCACCAAAGTCCACCTCCCAAGAATTTTACAAATTTCTTTCCTTAAGATGAGCACCTACATGACAAGTGGCACAATTCCATGCTACTCACCACACATGTAGGAAGACAACTCGAAAAACAACTACCACAAAGTGATATAGAAATATAATAAGTTAACACTTAAGAAACAAATAATTATATAAACAAGTATTTATCCGTGTTGAGACATCTTAATCCCAACATAGAGGACTCATACATGCTTGTGAGTGCACGACAGGCATTGGAACGTAGAGATCGAGATAGTCCACCCAAGTCCAACACACAAGTGACTCCCCTAGTGAGTCTAAAAGTGGAAAGACAGAAACTCCCGAAGCTCAAGGGAAACAAGTTCGAAGATCCTGTGAGGCATTCCAAGACACGTGAAACATTTGTATATAAAGCATCCAAGAAAACAAAGACTATTGGCTAAGAGCATTTCTAGCAATGCCATAGGGTATAACCATACACTGGTTCATGAAACTTAAAGCAGAAGCGACAACCTCATGTGACACATTGAAGAAAGCATTCAAGGCAAAAATCAAATTGCCGCGAGATGACAATGAGATCATGGCAGAGATCAATAATACCAAATAAGGCAAACACAAGAATATACAAGCTTAGAATCGTCAGCTCAAAGAACTATCAATGAAGTTGGAGAACTAACCAACCATTAGGCTAAAGAAGCGTTGGTTCATTGAGGGATTGATTCTCTCATTGCACAAAAAGATGAAATTAGTAGTGTCTTTGTCCTCGTACAAAGATGCTTACGATTGGGTGACAAACATCGAGAATTAAAATAAAACATCCTCCAAAGGGAAGAAAAAGACAGACAATGACAAGACTACGAAGGATAGTAGCGACAAAGAATCAAAGATGGTCCAAGCCTTAAGGCAAGACATGATGTGGATGATGAGAAAACTAAAGGTTGAAAGAGAATATTCAAAAGAAACCAAGATAACTATGGTGTGCCAACTATAAAGTAGGTCACACTAAAACTAACTGCCTGAAAAAATTGTTCTGTGACATGTCAAGTAATGGAACATTCCATCAAGGAATGCCCATACAACCTAAAAACAAGAAGCACACAAGTGCTCTTCACCCAAGGAGAAATCAAACCCTCTAACTACACCTCCCAAACCACAAATAATAATAATAATGGATCTCCTGTTGGATCTTAAGTGTTTGTCATTTTTCAGTACTTATAAGCATCAGTTGGTCGACGGTCATGTTCCTCTTCACAACCATCGGGTCTTTTAAATAGATTTTGCATCATCAAGGAAAGTAGTATGGTCTAGTTCAATAAACTTCGATCCCTAGTTGACCTTCTCTAGTCATCTTGTGTAATAATTTCATCTGCAAATAAAAATATATATTACTCTTGTATTTGGTATGCACTATTGACTCTTTATTGTTAAATCACATTTATTTTATCAGAAAGAGCAATAAACATTTGGCATCAATTCAGAATTGAGCAATTCATGCCCTCGAATCCCAATAATGGCAAGATGAGGCCAAAACGTGGTCAAGACCATAAGATTGGATGACCTTTAAGGATCACTGAGCAAAGCGAACGAAGGAGAAAATTATGAGAAACACTTGAGGAAAATACAACCAAACAACTCCCCAATCGAAGCCCTTCCCAAGAACATAAGATCAAAAGTCAAGACTACCTTCTCTAGACAAGGTAAGTTAGAAGACAACATCACACTCCTCCAAAGAATTGTACGACAGTAGTCTTTGGGGCATTGAAATTTGTCAAGCCAAGGAGAAGAAGTCGAGCCAAGGGTGTATAAAAGAAAGTTTGAAGGCAAAACAAGAGCACGGAAGTATGAAGCCAACGGAAGAGTTGAGGATTCCTACATAGCCGAGAGTGAGAGAAATATTGGAAAGTTCGAATCAAAACTCCCAAGCAAGAAGATTCCAAGTGCTAGGTTTGCAACAGAATAAAACCATAGCAAGCATTTGTGGAGAAAAGCTAAGATACCAATGAGGAAAGTAGCGGAGGCGAAAGCGGATGCTGGGGGAGGTGAAAGCGGGCATGGAAGCCCTATGGATGCCTTCCGGATGCATCCATCATATGGTTTAATATGGTTTAATATGATTAAAACTTTCCACTGGACAGGGCACGAGACGAACCGTAAGAGATGCAATACTCTTGCCCTTCCTTTGCTTCTCCCACCTTTGGTGCTTATGCCGGTTCTCAATCAATTGCGTGTGCTCTATCTATGATGTTGGCTTAGCTTATGCCTTTGGTCCTGGTGCTACCTATGTTGCTGGCTTTGATGTTATCTCCTTTCCCGCTACTGGTCGGGATGGATATGGGCAAAGAACATAAATGGATGGTACAAAATGTTTAATATGATTAAAATTTTCCCAATGAATATAAATTAAAATTAAACCATGATGCGTCCCTCATCATAAAGTTTTAATATTGATTTCATTATTGCATATTAATATGATGAACCATATTTTTTAATATGGTTTATTGTATTTCTTGTTTAATTATATTGATTATTATTATATATTAAATGTAAGATTAATATTATAATAAATTTATATCGTAATTCATTTATTTATTGTTATTTATTAAGCTATATATTAAACTATAACTATTAATAATTAATTTTATCAAATTGATTGTAATAATAATTGTCTAGAATTTATTATTATACTTTATCATTCATTTATTGATTAATTTTGTATTTTTTTATTGTATTATTATCAACTTTATTTTAGGGAAGGGGTTATCACATGAACATAGACATATATGATATGGCATATTAGTTATTTCAATTTGAATATTTGTGAACTATCAGATATCTTGATCAATGGTGAAGTATCATACTATCAAATTATTTAATTTTGTATATTTCTTGCATTTCTAAGTTTCTTTGCATATATATGTTAGTATTTTTCAGATTCTACTTAGGAATATTTCAAACTATAGAGATCTTTTATTCTAAGCACAGGATATAAGGAAATGATTAAGAATAAGGTAAGATAGTACCCGGATTGATCTCTGAATTGATCTTCAGATCAGTCCCTCTTGGTGAATGAAAGTGAATGGGCAAGATCAGCTCATTTAGGGCTTCCAAAGTGATGACAATCTGAAACCACTGTAAATCTGCCCTTCCTGATTCAGAATCTGCACTTGAATATGCTGTAGTTAGGGCAGAGAGAATTCGCTGCGTCCTTATGAATTCGCTGCTTGTATAGATCAGATTATAGCACCATAATCTGATCTTAATTCCTGCTCTCATCTACAAGCCGAAGCTGCTTATATTTCACATCATTATATGTTTGCTGATCTGAGATTGCAGTTCGCTCCTTCAATGTATAGCCTATCTACAATATCAATGCCAATACAAATTCGCACTTAGGGGAGGGAAGCACATTATGTTTTTGGTGCTTCTCTCCTTAGAATCAAACACCTATATATATGAGATGAAATTTGCCAATAAGGAGGCCGACTTGGTCTTGTAAAACATTTACAAGAGGCCGACCTTGAGACCTCTATAATTTAATTCAATCAAATCATATATATATCGATTTAAATTGATAAACAATTAAAAAAATAAACAATATTTATTATTATTATTTATCCTCATCGATTTATTTCCCAAGAGGATGTTTGCCGTAAAGGCCACAAAACTTAACAATATATATATATATATAAACACATCCACATCCCCGAAAAAGAAAATTCACGCATCCGCGCACCCGATTCTCACATCCACATCCGTATCCGCACCTGAATCGGCAACTTAAGAGAAAAGCAAAAATTGCCCAAGTTTACAAGCAATGGATTGGAGGATCCATTAGGAACTATAAGACTTGTGAAATAAGCCAAACAGAAAACGGGCTAGATGATAAAGCAATTTTCTTACATGATCTTTCCCAGCTGCCTTCCAAGTTGTAGTAATTGACTCGTATACAAAAATTCACGAAGCCTCCATAAATACATGGGAGAGATTAAAGAAAGCCTTCAAAGAAGAGTTGAAATAGCTTCTTGGTGATAATGAAATAGTATTAGAAATTTACAACACAAAACAAAGTAAGCACAAAAATGTACAAGCTTATAATCGTAGACTTAAATAATTGCATTTAAAATTGGAAACAAAACTGGCTGATGGTCTAAAAAAGCTGAGAAGGTTGCCTTTCATCTTGTCATTCAAAAAATTCAATCGAAAACAGCATTATCATATCCAATATCTCTTAACGGCTATCTCTTATCACCGAGATATCCACTGATAAATGATCTCCCCTAGAAAGATGGAGGATGTTTGAAAACTTTAATTCAACCTGGAACTTTCCCAAGAAAATCTGTCAGATGGGCATTTCCATGTGTTCATTTTGTTGCTCTCTCAACAAAGTTTAAACCAAATGCATGATAACCAGATGTCATTTCTTTTACTTAACAAATGAAAATAAAATGTGTACTCCTTGTGAGAAAGAATTATATTTATTAGAAAAAACAGCATTCGTGCAACTGCTTGAATAAGGAACTTCCAAAAACTAGACTTATGCAATGGAAAAAAAGAGCATTCTTCCAACTGCTAGAATTAGTACACCTTCAAAAACATAGACTTCTAGTGATCCCTCTCTTCTTCACATGCTAGATTAGACTTCCAAGAACTATTTTGTCTTTAAAAACATGGAGACGAAACAATGTCATCTGATTCAAACAGGATGATAATGAAATACATAAGTAATTATTATCTACAAGTAAAGCATATTTCAACCCAACCAAAAAAATTTTAAGATGAAAATAATAAAAAAAACAAGAGAACATACAATTGATTCCACTTAGACAATTCCTTTCTAAATATATTATCTAGAATTAGAAAAAACACATGAATATTGGAGCTTTCAGAAATAGGAAACCATTTTCCTATCTTGTACCAGAAAAACCACAAATATACAGGAGGATTAACCAAATTAATGATTGGCATATTATTACCATATGCAAACAATGGTCAAAACACATCATTAGTATTTTAATTTAATGGTCCATACCTGTAAGGCAATAACAGGATAGAGAAGACCAACAATTATGTCTGTCAAAACTGAAGCTCGTCCAGACTTTAAAGATGATATTACAAAATAGAATACCTGCCAATAATATAACAAGAATTCAATTAATCTGAGCGATTCTAATGCAGATGTACTATAATCTAGCATTTCCCTTTTTTCTATTAAGTATATTCTCCACTAATACTTACCGTTTCCATCCATTTTACATGCTCTTGTTCCTCAGTATCACCTTTATAATTCTCATCATCAGAAGACAACAGCTGCCCATCAGGAACATTTGATTTACTGGCATTATGAATCTTCTTTGCATATAAACCAGCTCTTTCCACAATAAATGCACTCCAATTAAGTCTTTCCATCAGACTGGATGGCTGCTCCCCATATGATGAATTGAGACGAAGGTTTGAACACAAAATGCTAAGAAGAATGCCAATAGATTCACGTACCTGATAAATCCAGAACGATATCAGAATTACTGTACAACCTATTTACTTTAGCAACAATAACAATCAGATACATATTGAATGGTCAATAAACGGATAAAAATATGACCCTTAAGTTGTATCCTTGAAAATCAAAAGCTAACTTAAATCTACTGTTCAAAAAATAAAATTGAGACCATGCAAAAGTCATGCTATAACTCCATCTGAATCAAGTCAGAGTGTTCCCTAAATTTTCGATGAGATTGACACAAAGCTTAGGGTATAATACAGCCATATACCATAATTCTAGTAGATTGGTTTGCTTGAGGAGCCAAAATCATCTACAGCAATATCAACTCCAATACCAACGATAAGATATGATTGTATACAACATGTTGGAGCCAATAAAGACAAGAAAACAGTTGGAGTTTATTTAAGTATATCAAATAAATAGCATGCATTCATTCATATCAAATCACATTTGCACTGTAACTAATTTTAAATGTATAACTATATCCCAACTTATCCATAGCATTTTCTTTCAAATGAACATTCATGTGTTCAAAGAAATTTCTAGAAACAAATGGACAGCTGTACTTTAATCCATCATATATGGTACAAAGTTTACTGCTATATCTGATAGATTAAATACATTAAGTAATAATAAATAGGACAATGCATACCAGATACAGCAGTAAAATATATCTTTATTCACACATGAAGTTGTTACAGAAGAATACCAGAGACGATCAACCAATGATCAGAGTTGATCCCACTACATCATACTCCATTCCATCACGATACACATTATATTCAACAGACCCAACGGTTGCCAAGAGGAACACAACCATCAACCAACACTTACAACTACCCGAGAATGACAAACAACTTAATACGAAAACAAAAAATAATAATATACATTGTACACTGACTACAAATGCAAACAAAAGAGGAATACATAAAAACACTGTTTACCTGCTGGGGTAAACTTAGTATTGCACAGACATCGTACGGGAAATATAATTAACACAGAATATATCAGAGAATAATAAATACTTTCATTAATCATTCCAGACTGGCAAGTACATTTATATCATAATGATTATACAATAATATCTCCCATGTCCAACCTCCGAGAGAGTATATAAAGTACCCGAAGGGTCACGACCGAAGCGTCGTGACGTAACTGTCTAACCTCTCGGTCACTAACGACCGAGAGTAACATAATACTTTACTAACATAATAACCCGTACATACAATTATCCCGACAACATCATCCCCCCCAAAAAACAAGTCGTCTCCGACGACTTACAACAAGGAGATGAAATACACCACATAGAAGAAGAAAATCACTGAGAAGGGGCAGAGGGGCATCCCTGAAAAAGCGGAAGTGCCGCCCTCCCCAGCAATGCTGCGTCCAGTAGGTCTTTTCCGTCACATCCCATTCCTCTCGTGCCTGCACCAAACTTGTCTCCAAAACATACTGTTCAGCTATAGCCTCCGCTAACACCATACTGTCTCCCTAGCCAATCTGACCTTGATAGCTACCCGTGCCAACTTCTCTACTTCCAACTCCTCGGTACGCTGAGCCAAGTGTTGCTCTACTGCCTCCAACTGGGTGGTCAGCTCCTCCCGAGCTCTCGATGCATCCACCAAGACAGTCTCACGTCCAGCCAACACCTACTCCAAGTGCCTCAAAGCGTAGTACCCCTTTTGAAAGACTTGCTCCAGTGCTCTCTTCACCTCCGGCATGCAGACACTCCATGCCTGTAGCAGCTCCGATCTCATCAACAGGTCACACTCTCCAAGGGTTGATAACTGAACCGACTGGGGGTCTAGGGGGCAACGCCCCCAGCGGGGTCGAGGGGCAGCGCCCCCGCGGGGTCCTGGGGCAGAGCCCCAGGCACGCTCCCCGCCACCAAGACCAATTTAGCACTCTCAAAACCACACAGAAGTCTATGGAACACACCATTTTGTGATTTTCTTCTGATCCCATACTCTTTTCTGTAAAGCGCTTATGTTTTCCTTACTACCTCATTATGCCCTTCCCTTTGGTACCATAAGTGACTCATTTTGAACTGTTTTGATTTGTCGTCGTTTTTTTGTTTTTGTTTTTTTGCATTTTTATTCCTTGCCATACGGACTCGAAAAATATTCCTCATGAAAAAAAAAACAAACTGTAACCATACGGAATGCAAAAACTCTAATGCTGTTTATTGATCTCCTTCTACCCATACGGCCTGCATTTTCTATCATGCCATACGGAAGTCTCTCTATTATCTCCTCTTGGTGCCGTACGGAATTTCAACACTTAACCACCTTTGCCGTACGGTGTTTGGATGTGCACGTCTTCAATTACCGTACGGTGCTTTTCCCCTACACCGTGGCTATCACATTGTCGTACGACACTTCCCCCGTGGTTACCACACTGCCGTTCGGTCCTCTCCTTGCGCGCCTTGAAAGCTGTTCGTATGGCGGACAAGGTGTACGGCTTGAACACTGTACCATGCTTTGCACGTGCGTTTTGAAAGTGCCGTACGGTCTGCTCTTATCCCTTCGCTGTCTTTTGCTGTATGGTGCTCCTCTTTAAACATTTCGTCCGTACGGTAATGTGTTGCGCACTTTTGCTATACGATCGTACGGTGCCATTTTCCCTCTACTTAACCGTACGGTCCTGACGTTTAGTAATAATGCTTTCTTTTCTTTTTCTACTTAGCCGTACGGTGCCATAGCCGTACGGATCTATACCGTACATTGGCCTTTTCACTTTCTATCGTACGGCATGCTTTTTTCCAAATAGTTCACTTTGCCATATGGCCGTACATCCGTACGGTGCTTTCTCATTTTTTTTATTTATTTATTTTTTTTAAATTTTTTTTTTTTTTAACTTTTCCAATTTTTTTTTCAATTTTTTCACTTTTTCGATTTTTTTTTCAATTTTTTTTTATTTTTTTCCCACCGTACGGTCATGCATAGCCGTACGAGTATTTTTCAATTTCCTGTCCGGAGGCTTCTTTGGTCGCCCGTACGAACGGCTCTCGAGTCGCATCCCTAACCACTCGAGTCATTTTCCATCCTCTCGGTTGCTCTGTCCCTCCTCTCGGGTCCATCTTCTCCGAGTAAAGTTTCAATTTCATCCCATTGCTACCGTCATGTATCCGTTCATCGAGAGTCCACTGAGTGTGCAATGGTTCCCTCTCCTTGTCGCCGAGTCCGTTTTCAATGGCGATCCAAAAGCTTGGGACCATAAATGCTACAAGGACCACAACCTCTTGCCCGTACATAAGAAGAAAAAGGAGAATCAAGATTTTGAAGACTGCGGTCCTCCACACAGGATTCCAGTTGTCTCCCATAACGATGGGTTTCAGATTTCTCTCATCCCCAAGATTTATTTTTTCCAACTTTGCTTCTTTGTGCCAGATGGGTTCCTCCTTCCAAAACTCCTGGGCAGGGCTTTCTTTCCTTTCGACTTCCCCTTCTCGGTATGCTGTATATTCCGGAGGGAACTCACTCTTGGCTTCCTCAATCTTCAATATGTTGCAGGACGGCGGAAATAATTCATAATCACCCATTTGCCAGTGGAATAGACCGTCCATCGAATCTGTATCATCCTCCACTTTCAGTATCCCTTCGGCATTAGGTTCCATGTTTCCTTCCTCTCCGCCCATCCCGTCGTCTGACTCTGAATCGGATGCCATTTCCTCCCCAACCATCTGCGTGTTGAGGTCCACTACAAACTTCCTTCCCCCCTTTTCAAATGCGAGGGTGTTTTTCTTCCAATTATGATCGGCTCGGGCCGTCACCAACCACCCTCTACCCAGGATGGCATCATACCCCTTCTGCTTAAGAGGGATTACAACAAAATCTAAGGTGAAAGGCTGGGTTCCAATAGTCACCTGCTGCGCCATCAGTGTACCGAGAGGCTTAATACCATGCTGGTCGGCCCCCAATAAATTGAAAGTTGGTGGCCACAGCGTCGGTTTCCCCAAGCTTTTCCAAGTTTCTTCCGGGAGGACATTGACGCCCGACCCACCGTCGACAATTGTGTTCGTGAGGATGGTACCCAAAATACCCATCTCCACCACTGCGGGATTCCGCCCATTATTTATCGATAGCATCATGGGGTCGGTTGCAGAGCCCCTCGTGATCTCCGTTCGTTCAACCGTGCTTGCTGGAATGTTTTGCCCAAGGAATAGAGTCGTTTTGAGATGCGGCATCGTTTCCAATAGGTCCTTGACCTTTACTGGTACCTCCATTGCATTATCTGCCTTAAAATATTTTGTTCGGCCATTGCTCGAGTAGAAATGTCGACATCTGTGGAGTCCCTTCGGTCCTCCATACCCTTCTCGATCTCAGCCTTCGTCTCGAGCATCCTTTGTTTCTCTGTCGAGGGGTGAGGATATGTGGCCTTCTTCATTTGCCCGCGTGTGATTGCGAGGACCTTCTCTGTGCCCCCTCGTTCCATGTCTAGGATGTTGCAGCCGGGCTTCGGACAATTAGCATCCTCATGGTTCCCTGGTCCGCACCACCGACACAGTTTTAGTGGAGCAGTAGCCTCATTCTAACAGTCACGGGCATAATGTCCCCATTGGTTACAACTCCTGCACTGTATCATGGGCCTCCCCTTCGCGTCATACTGGACCCGCGGCTTGTTCTCATCATTGCCTCGGCCTCCCCGTCGATTGTTTCCATACCTGCCGGATGATGGAGCATTTTGTTGTCCGCCAGTACCAGACGTGGAAGGTTGCTCCTGTGCATAGAGCACTTGTTGATTTCTCGCCCTCAGGTTGTAGGGACATTCTTTAGTGGAATGTCCTGCGATTTGGCAGATATCGCAAAAAGCCTTCTTCGGACAAGAACCTTTTGTGTGGCCTGCTTCCTTGCAGTCCGTGCACCACACCGTATCTTCTCCTGTCTTACTGGTACTTCCCTTGGCGGCCTTGAGTTCTTTCATCATTCTTTCAAGGTCTTTTTGCAACGCGAGCACTTTCTTGCTCGACCCATCCTCACTGCTTTCAGTCTTCGAGTCATCGTCAGAAGATGACCTCATCTTCTTGGAGGTCTTACACTCACTCTCTAAATCCATTGCTCGGTTGTATGCATTACTGTACGAAGTAGGTGGAACTATCTTCATTTTCTTTCGTAGGGAGGTTTTGAGTCCCTCTATGAACCACCTCTTCTTCAGTTCGTCCGCTGGGGCCGACTCCATCTTCCCGATGAGTTCTTTGAGTCGCCGTCCGTACGCACGGACGGACTCATTCTTCGCTTGCTTAGTGTTGTAGATTTTCGCTAATATCTCATTATCATCTCGTAACAATTGAAACTCTGTCTGGAAGGCCTTTTTGACCTGGTCCCATGTCGTCAGGCTCGTCTTGTCAACATCCGAGTACCAGTCAATGGCTCCCTCCCTCAATGTTGCAGGGAATTAGCGGATCCATTCATCCTGGTCGGTAACTCCATTGGCAGCCCATATAGTCTCACAGGTCCGGCAATGCCGAACAGGATCCTCCTTCGCTTGGCCTGTGAACTTGGGCAGTTTCTGCTTACTCGCAGCCATGGTAGGTTGTTGCCTCCGCGAGGGATTCGGTACTCCGACACCACCTCCTCCTTGAGTATTGTGTGTAGTGTTCACTGGTGGCACTTGCTCGTGCGGTAGTTGTGTGACTTGTGGGACCGTACTGTGTGGAGTCCTTGGTTCCAACGGAGGGTTCGCCTGTGCATTCGCAGTGCCTTCGGCCGTACTGTCACTGGCACCTCCGGCAGTACCGTCACCTTCGACCGTACGATTCCCTTCGTGGTCTCGGTCTTCCGCACGTGGTGTACGGGTCAAATCTTCAAACCGGTCTCGCTCTTCTTGAAGTAAGACCTGTCTCAATTGTGTTTCCTCGAGTAGTTCTTCCCTACTCCGCACTCTCCGATGCTCCGGCGAAGTGAACTGTTCTCCGTCGGCCTCTGCACCTTCCGTACCACTTCCGAGGTTCCCTTCGGGCAACCCTCCGGCAAGCTGGTCCTTGGCAAGTTGCCTCAGCCTATACCAACATTCACGTTGTTGCGCGGATATCAAAGCCTTCTGTGCGGCTTCGCCTTCGTCATCTTGTGCCTTTTTATTTCTATCTTTATTTAAAACATTGGGCATAAATCCTTTCCTCACTTCTCTCCCCGAGTACGTCTAGGCAACGGCGCCAGATGTTTACCTGCTGGGGTAAACTTAGTATTGCACAGACATCGTACGGGAAATATAATTAACACAGAATATATCAGAGAATAATAAATACTTTCATTAATCATTCCAGACTGGCAAGTACATTTATATCATAATGATTATACAATAATATCTCCCATGTCCAACCTCCGAGAGAGTATATAAAGTACCCGAAGGGTCACGACCGAAGCGTCGTGACGTAACTGTCTAACCTCTCGGTCACTAACGACCGAGAGTAACATAATACTTTACTAACATAATAACCCGTACATACAATTATCCCGACAACAAACACCCACTTGCATCTAATGGCACATTTTCCTCTGGTCAATTCAGCCAACTCCAAGGCATGATTTTTCATCAACATCATAACCAATCTACATTGCAGACTCTTACTGAGGTTTACCTTTCACCATTGCACACTGTTGTGGTTCAGGCATATTGAAAAAGTCAGAAGAGAGAACAAAATGAACACGCTCATCTAAACCAAAGAGTTGATTCCCCCTCATTAGGATTGAGCGTGAAAGCCAATCTCCTAAATACTGGATAATACCACTTCGGTCCCCACTATTGTATTACCTAAATAACTACTGCTGAAGCAACCACCTCTTAAATTGAACTATACATAGATATTCATCATTGATATATAGCATAAAATAATGGTGTAATAGAAATATTGGCCAAACATAATATATAGCATAAAAGAATTATACATAGATATTTATGACCGAACAACGGTGACATGTTATAGTGGTTTCTACTGTTATAAATATCCACTCTTATTCTGCATTACCTAACATTTCACTGGATTCAGAAAACAATGGAACAAAAAAAGGACATCCACTCAAAAGGAGGAATCGGTGGGCGTTGATGTAAATGTGGATATATTTTAGTAACTTTCACCAACCTTTCGGGGACGCATTAGAGCAGTTTGTCTTGTATATCTTAGCTGTTCCACTCATATTAAATATTTGAAAAGTGGCATGAAGACACGAAGTAAAAGAGAGCATAAAACAGAAAGGAGCGGCCCTCTACTGAATGGGACCCCTGGTTAAACAATATCTGAGGCAGTGAGGACAAACCTGTTCTCATCCATGAACTAAATTCTTTCATTCTTTTTCAGGGTTTTATCTCAAACACTGAGTTGTAATTGACATATGGTTAAAGTTGATTTTTTAATTAAAAGTTAGATTAAGAAGTATATATTCTATTAGAGTAATCAGTTGGGAAATGATATTGGTCTTACTGTCAAATATCTTCTATTTAACAAGTCTTAATTGTCAACAAAGTAAAGGTCATTTAATATCTACTATTTTCAAGTTGGCTTCTATAGGCTCATGTTGGCTTCCACTTCTCAGCTTGCACTTGATGAATTTGAAGATTTTGAGACCAATAATGTTATTGGTGCAGCTGATCCCATTGGCCTTAGCTCTATTTGTTAGTCAATTGATGCCAATGTTGTGCCTAAGTCCTGCATGCTAACTAGCAATTCCTTCTAAAAAGTAGGGACTCACCTTAAAAAATTGGAACCTCTCTCAAAACATCTGCAACTACTCACAAGGATCCTACTTTGCTCTGTGGTCCCCCGGGTGGTCATCCACTCAACTGCCAGTTCTCCCTAAAATATAGGAGACCACCTTAAAATGTAAGAACTGTCATCTGAAGGTCCAAAATAGCTCACAGAGCCCCTGCAAAGCTCCATGACCCTCAAAATGAGTCCCCTAACCATACCGTTGACCTACATGAACTCAAGTGATAGGTCAACCCTCTCCTCATTTCCTGTGGCCTAGAAAGGGGACATTACACATTTCTTAGCTACTTCATTCTAATTCTAGTACTATTCATTACTAGTAGAATTTAAGTTTCTAACCTAATGAGGCATGAGGATGCGAGAACATGTTTTCTAGGACAGCCAAAACTTTCTAGAATTTCAGCGATGACCAAATTTTCCCAGATTTCAAGGATGTCTATGTTAATGTTTTAAGCCAGGAATCAAAATAAGCAGCAAAACATGATAGAATAAAGAACAATAAGTACAACATTTATCCTGGGAGAACCCTCCACTAGAGGGTGAAAAACCCACCCACACCAAGAACAATCTCTTTATTGAATAAAAAAAGAAATCTGAGTTCAATCTGAATCAATGAAAGATCCTAATTTGAGATCAAACTCTTAATCCTTAAAATATAGATCATCCTCTCTGCAGTAACATAAGACATCAGTAAAAGAACGACTTCCCAAAAAGACTCTACATGCTACTCTCTAAAAAACCTCCATCACGAGCAGAAATGCTATACATGACTAAAAGGTTTATCTTGATTGTCGTAACATGCAAGAACCAATCCACACGGGAGACTCTTCAACTGTCCACACGGAAAACTATCCATCTTCCTTTTAACGGAAGACTCTTCATGACTCCAAACGTGAGTCTCTTCAATTCCAAATCGTAGGTCTCTTCATTTCAAACGGTTGTCTCTTCATATATCCCAGCGAGAGTCTCTTCATATAACTCCGGATGCTATATCATCAACAGTCTACAACCTAGGATGAGGGTATGGGAACATGATTCTTAGGACAGCTAAAACTTTCTGGAATTCCAAGAATAGCTAAATTTTTCCAAATTTTGGGGATGTCTACAAAACTAGAAAACCAAAACCAGCTGAAATTTTAACAGGTGAAGACAATGTGCTGAATTTATAATGATAATCCTCCCCATTTTACCTTTAAGAGGTTTTAAGCATTGTTTTCTTTAAAAAGTTACATTTTATTTTAATGTACCAAATGCAGCAGGTTGTTCAATTGTAGGAAAAGGAGGATTTGCCCTCTAATTCCCCAAATTTCTTGAGCATTTAGGTTGTCACCCAAACCCTTGAAGACGCATAGCTAATGATTGTTAATGTTATAGCGTCGGTCAGATTAGAGAACAATTTGTTTTATGAGAATCAAATAAAACATTAATTGTGATTAATAATCATTCATTTATATATATATATAATTATATATATATTTATAATTATATACATGCAAATGTGATAATATTATACTTATCTTAAGTATTGAATATTATAATTATTGATTAATATAATGACCGATGCATATTATCACAGCCCACAATAATGTCGAAGAACATTCATAGTGCTGATGGCACTGTAATATTGAGAACGATACATATGTGTGTCATGGCACACAATCATTGTGTGGCCCGATACATATTATGTATCTGCACACATAGTTACTGTGTGCCGCGATACATAATATGTATTGCAAGTGTTTAAAACCTCATACGTATTACATAACACGATGCACGATCATTATATAGTGCACGATCATTACTTGGTCGGCGTTAATATGAATAATAATCATTGTGTTATGAAACAGTACTGCTGTGAAATAAAAGGGCATGTCTCATGTACATGTCTCTACATGAGACATGTCTTCTCACACATATATATATTTTATGAGAGGCCTACATTTGAAACACACAGAAATACAACAGTGTTAATACAAGTGCAATGTCTCTCAATATATCTATTAAATTTAAAAGAACTATATCAATCTACAAAGAGTCAATATATAAAGACAAGAAATAAAAATTAATATTACTTCTGATCCATATTCCTTAACATGGTATCAGAGCATTGGTGAAGTAATACCAAGAGAAAATATAATTACATTTTTTTCTTATAAAAATTAAACAATATTTTTAAGTAGAGATTAAAACAATCATGGTGAGTGGAATCAGACTAGAAGATAGACTTGATGGAGCAAACAACTTTGTCTCATGGAAGCTTAGGTTAATGATGGCTTTAAGAGATCTAGAGTTACACTCTTTTGTTGAGAAAGTTGTACCTATGCCAGATGATGAAGATGGAAAAGCTCAATGGAAAAGAAACAACAATAAAGCCATTAAAATGAACGTTGATGCTATAAAAGATCATATAGTTCCTAATATATTAATACTAGACACTGCATAGTAAAAAACTAGACACTACATGTGCTATGTTTGTCTTCCTAGAAAACATGTATGAAATAAACAATACCAGTCGAGCTCTCACACTCAAGCAAAAATTGCATCATGTGAAAATGAACAAAGGAGAAACTATTACATCCTATTTTATGAGAATAACTAAGATCAGGGATCAATAGTCCAAAATTGGACATGAAATTAACGATAAAGAATTAACAATACTGGCCCTCAATGGACTCTCCTTATCCTGGGAATCATTCATACAAGGGATAAGTGCTCGAAACAAATTTCCTAAGTTTGATCGACTCAAGACCGAATGCATTCAAGAAGAAACCAGGATAATCACTAGAGGAATCGGGATAAATAACTCCAGTGAAGAAATGCAAGTACTGAACGTCAACTCACACAAGAAAGGGATGAAAAGAAATTTCAAGAAGAAAAGAGGGAAGGAAAAAAATAGAAACTCATTCAAAAAGAAGAGAGACATGTCCAACGTACAATGTTATAGATATGACAAATATGGACATGTCATTGCTAAATGCCTGGAAAGACACAAAAGCCAAGTTCGAAATTATCAAGCTTCACTAGTCGAAGTGCAAGATACAAAAAGATTAGTCTTCTATTCAGCCTTATCTAGTGAATTAATGTTAAATAGAAGTACTTGGGTCATCAACACCGGAGCATCCAGACATATAACTGGATTTAGAGAACTAGATAGTCTTGAAGAAAACTCCAGTGAAGAAGTCACAATCGGGGATAACTCCACCTACCCTATGAAAGGAATTGGGACCTGCACAATTCAACTACAATCTGGAGTCTCTCTAGACCTGACTGGAGTACTATATGTACCTAGCATCAAAAGAAATCTGGTATCTATCTCATCTCTTGAAGACAAAGGTTATAGAATCACATTTCTAGATGGGAATGTTCTTATTTGGCCTAAGATCTCTAATATCAAAAATGCATATACTATAGGAATTCGTGATGGATGTTTGTATAAGCCTTGTAATGTTCAAAATCAAGCCCTAACTCATAATGTGTCCACCTCAAAAGAAATAAGGCATAGAAGGTTAGGACACCTTCACTATCGTGCCCTAGCTTCCATAGAAAAACTTGTTACAAGGTTACCTAAGTTGAGACCATAACATGATGGAATATGTAAAGGTTGTGCATTAGGTAAGAACTCCAAAGGGACTTTTCATTGTAGTGAACACAAATCCAAAAATGTACTAAAACTCATTAACACCAATTTATGTGGACTAATGACAATACCCTCAATAGGGGGATTTTTATATTATGTCATTTTTGTTGATGATTACTCTAGGAAAACTTGGATTTACTTCCTTAAACTCAAAGAATCAAATAAGGTTCTATCAAAATTCAAAGAATTTAAAGAATTAGTTGAAAATATGACTGGGAATAAAATTCAAACCCTAAGGTCTGATAATGGGGGAGAATATATCTTTGATAACTTTAAAGAATTTTGCAAAACCACTAGGATTAAGAGAGAGTTCAGTGTGCCATCCAATCCTCAACAAAATGAGGTAGCAAAAAGGAAAAATTGGACCATAGTAGAAGCTGCCAAAGCCATAATGCATGATAAAAATCTTCATACTTCATTTTGGGTTGAAGCCTCCAACACTCCTGGTCACATTCAGAATAGATGTCCTCATTCCACTCTTGATAATATAACTCCTGAAGAAGCTTTTATAGGAATCAAGCCTCATCTAAGTCATTTGAGAATATTTGGTTGCCCAGTTTACATTCATATTCCCAAAGAGAAAAGGTCCAAACTAGAACTATCAGGAAATAAAGGATTTTTTGTTGGTTATAGTGAAACTTCTAAGGCCTACAAGATATACATTCCAAGACAAAATACAATTGAGCTAAGTAGAGATGTGACCTTTGAAGAAGACACTACATTCAAAATATCTAAAGATATTAATGAGACTGATGATGAATCCTCTCAAGATTTAATAGAGCATCCTGACACTGAGATTCAGAGGGAGATACCTGTAGACAATAATGAACCTGAGAAATCTACTCCTGAACTTCCTGATCCTACTACCAATAGAAAAAGGCCACTCTGGGCAAGGAAAGTGATTGAGGAAGCAAAGAACTATGTTGCACCCAAAGGCACATTCAGAGAAAGCAAGAGACCAAGAGGCTATTCAAACTATGTGGCTCTTATGAGTGAGCTTATTATGTCTGAACCTCCTAATGCGGAAGAAGCTCTAAAACATCAAGTTTCGAAGGATGCCATGATTGAAGGGTACCAATCCATACTTAAGAATGATGTCTGGGATGTTGTGCCTAGACCTAAAGGAAAATCAGTTGTGTCATCCAGATGGTTATTCAAAATCAAACACGTTGCAGATGGAAGTATTGAAAAACACAAAGCTAGATTTGTTGCAAGAGGCTTCACTCAAAAGGACGAAATTGATTATGATGAAACCTTTGCTCCAGTTGCTCGCTATACTTCAATAATGACCATACTTGCCATTGTTGCTTCAAAAGGATGGAAAGTACATCAAATGGATGTGAAGACTGCATTTTGGAATGGTACAATAGAAGAGGTATACTTGGAATAGCCTGAAGGTTTCATTATTCATGATAGTGCTTCTCATGTTTGCAGATTAAAGAAAGCTCTTTATGGGCTCAAACAAGCTCCTCAAGCTTGATATGAAAGAATAGATAGTTACCTCCTCAAGTTAGGTTTCTACAAAAATCAAGCAGATCCTAACCTCTACTTCAAGGTAACTAATGGTGATATGTTAATTCTCATACTTTATGTTGATGACATACTAATCACATGTGAAGATAATCCCATAATAAAATGCAAGCAAAATCTGGCCTCTAAATTTGATATGAAAAACTTAGGTCTGCTGCATTACTTCTCGAGTCTAGAAGTTTGGCAAGAAGATAAACACATTATTTTGAATCAAGGTAAATACACTATTGATAGTTTAAACAAATTTGGGATGATGGACAATAAACCTATGTCTACACCTATGGAGACAAATCTACATAAATAGAAAAATGAAGCCTCTGAGTCAGAGTTTGTTGATCCTACTCTCTATCGACAGATAATTGGATCTTTGATGTATTTGGTAAATACCAGGCCAAACATTTGTTATGCTACAAATGCTCTCTGTCAATTGATGTGTGAACCTAGGAAGATACATCTTGTCGCAGCAAAACACATCATGCGATACCTGCGTGGAACCATTGGGCTAGGTCTAAAATATGATAAGGTGAAGATAAGTCTACATGGATTTTCCGATTCTGATTGGGCTAGTAGTGTTGTGGATCGAAAAAGTACTACAGGATGTTGTTTCAGCTTAAGATCTTCCATGATACCTTGGTTCAGCAGAAAACAATCTTCAGTTGCACAGAGCTCTACAGAAGTAGAGTATATTGCAGCATCAATGGGAGCACAAGAAGTAGTTTGGTTAAGAAAATTGTTGGTAGGGTTGTTTGGACAACCTATAGACCCCATTGTTATACACTGTGATAATCAAAGTTGTATTAAGCTCTCCATAATCCAGTCTTTCACAACAAATCTAAGCAAATTGAGATTCCTTATCACTACATAAGGGATATGGTGGAAAGAAATTTTATATAACTAAGTTACATTAGCACAGATGAGCAAACGGTAGACATCTTGACCAAGCCTCTCTCCAAAGTAAAGGTGGATCACTTTAGAGACTCCGGAATATAGGCCGGTTCCTAGTAGTGATCACCTAAAACTAAAAATGCATGCGGGGAAAGCGATAAAAAAAAATGAATACTTAAAACCTAAATGGGGTGATACACCAATGATTTGTATGCAACTTCAATTGAATCAACATGAATTATTGAATATACTAATAATTCTCAATACTCAGACAAGCATGCAATTACAAAAATGATTCTATGCAAGGACCTGGAATCTTTTGTTTTCAAAGGGAAACTTAGGCTTCACCAATTTTCTGCAAAAGAATAAGGACACAAACAAAAACCTACAATAACAAGTATCGAGATTCGAACATGCAATAAGGAATGCAGCCTGAATGAAGGATAAACACAACATTAAAGCAAAAATCCACAATATTGCACCCAAATCAATGAGAAGGAACAGTTGTATCTATATAATCAATGCTGAAAAAAATCTCTGCTACAAAGTGCTCATACAATTCGCTCAAAAATTTGCAATGTGCAATTTGGTATGGTAAAAATGTAATTATATTTTTTGAGATTGAGCCTCAATATCGATTGTTATATTTAAAAGATGTGTATATATTATTTTATCATGTGAGTTATTACATGATCTTGCAGAGACATCTTGAAAGGTGTCTGCTTTGGTTACTATTGTAAGATGACGATCTTACTAATGGTTTGACCTGCTATCATGACGAATGTAGCATATCCTTGGAGGTCATGATAGTGCATATCTCTGAGGGTAACTGAGTTATTAGTTATTGAGATATGACATGGTGGATACTATAGGACTTAGTATCAGTGAAGACATCATGTGCAAATATTTTCTTTGGTAGGAATCATGAGACCTGATGTCAATGCACATACCAAGGAAGATATGAGTATGATGAATATCTCTTGATATTCTGATAGGTCATACTCATGATGATATCGTAAGATACCATCTATACGATGGATAGATGTTTCTCTCCTTCATGTTATCATATTGAGATGATAATTCAAGAGTATTGTGTGTTAAATATACTCTAATCATCCCTAGCTAAGAGGGAGTGTTAATGTTATAGCGTTGGTTAGATTAGAGATCAATTTGTTTTATGAGAATCAAATAAAACATTAATTGTGATTAATAATCATTCATTTCAATATATATATGCAAATGTGATTATATTATACTTATCTTAAGTATTGAATATAATAATTATTGATTAATATAATGTGACCGATGCATATTATCACAGCCCACGATAATGTCGATGAACATTCATAGTGCTGACGGCACTGTAATATTTGGAACGGTACATATGTGTATCGTGGCACACAATCACTGTGGTCCGATACATATTATGTATCCGCACACATAGTTACTGTGTGCCGCGATAATAATATGTATCGCAAGTGTTTAAAACCTCATACGTATTACATAACAGGATGCACGATCATTACTTTGGTTAGCGTTAATATGAATAATAATCATTGTGTTATGAAATGATACTGCTGTGAAATGGTAGGACATGTCTCATGTACAGACATGTCCCTACGTGAACTTATTCCACGTAGAGACATGTCTCTGCATGAGACATGTCTTCTCACACATATATACATTTTATGAGACCTGCATTTGAAACACACAGAAATACAGCAGTGTTCGTACAAGTGCAGTGCCTCTCAATATATCTATTCATTTTAAAAAAGCTATATCAGTCTACAAAGAGTCAATATCTAAAGATAAGAAATAAAAATTAATGTTACTTCTGATCCATATTCCTTAACAATGACAGCCTCCTACCTTGTCCAATACCTAGCAATAATTGGCTAACAATTTTATCAAAGGCACTTTCTTTTCCTCTAGCAACACTTTGTTGAGACAAGTCACACCAATCTGATCTTTCGGGATACAAGATGTGCACCAAATGTCCATGTCCTTTCCGTTGGCATAATACAGTTATAACAGTTACCAGTTACCTGATTGTTACCAGTTATCGGTTACCTAGGTGTTACCAGTTGGTAACGACTCCTTTGCATTGTATAAATCTAGCACTATTCACTGATTAAGATGATCATATGTTTTCTATTCATCTGCTCTCTCTCTCTTTGATATGCGGTAGCAGAGCAATCGTATCACTGGGTATGAGAATAATGTCTGCACTGCTGCTGCAACTGACTTCCTCTGACTTGGCCAGCATACATTTTCCATAATGCAAATATCGTTCCACGAGGTCATGGTAGCGATTGGCCGCATTGAACAAGAAACCCTTGGCCCTTCCTAGCAGCATGTGTGTCATTGGCCTCTGCTTCATTTTCCATGCAATTTAGCCCTCGATACAGACAAGCTCATTTGCCTTCTCAAAGAATGATGCTGAAACCTCATATTTCTGAATTCTGTGCCAAATTTCACCCATTCTATTTAAGGCTCTTGAGATCGATACTTTTGTTCTGCTGATTTTCATTATTTTATTTCAAATCTATAGACGATATGATTCCTGTATCAGATTTTTTGGTTGTCATGAGAATACTTCGTATTGCAGTTTTTTGGATTTAAGCGGATGCAAGAATCTAAGTTGGAACAGAATGCTCAAGGATAATTAATTTCTAAATATTTTTAGACGACTGAAAGGGATATTACCAACTGTGGTGAAAGCCACTGCTGTTTTGAAACTGTGATTGATGCAATTAAAGGTGTCGAAATCTATATTTTGAAGGGCCATTGAAAAGCATTGCAAAAGTTAAAGAAGGCGTGTTGAGAAGAGCTGTGTGTAGAAGACCAGAGAAGAAATTTGAAGGAGTTTCAACCATGTTGTGCAAAATGATAACAAATAGATGTGCTTGACCGTGGAAATATTAATTGCAAAGTAAATTATTATTTTTTGCGTTGAAAGTTTCAATGAACTGAATTTTTTGTGCACCATGGAATGGCATTTAGAAAGATATTTGTGCTTAAAAGCATGCAATAACCAATCACATATCTACATTCTCACAAGTTAACATTTGGTTATTTCAAATGTATTGGTGAAAAATGCAAGGGTCAATGCAACAAATTACAATGGAAAAAGCTGTGTAAATGAATTAGTTTCTGATTAATAATATATTTGTATTGAGGTGACAACAAGATATGGTACTTATAAGTAGGGCAGAAGCATCAACAAATTTTCCAAGATGTCTATTGGTAGGTGCTCTAATGGGAGGGGTAGCACATACAATTGTGGTCCATATAGAAGCTCAAATTGCTCTTGCAGACCCAAGAGATAAATCTAACCATTACAGGAGGAAAACACAAAAGGTTTAAGGGATCGAGGGACTACATTCTCAAGACTATCATAAATGAGAGTGCGCTTTCCATGTGGAGGGAAAATGGCAATAGTTTGCTTCAGTATTACTCATCTGCTGCACTTATTTTTTCCTTTAAGGGTATTTATAGAACTATGCTTAAATCTATTCAACTCCATGAGAAGTTTTTTGCCAAGGCTCCAAGTAATTTCTTAGTAAGTGTGGCTACAAGGTACACTACCTTAGTAATCATTTATGATTTATCCCTTGGATATTGCACAAACTCACCTCATAGCAGACCTTGATTTGTTTAATGTCTATTTAAAGACTTATTTATTGAAAGCTTATCATCCAGTGAGAAAAGAGAATCTTTTTCTTGTAACAAGTGAAATGCATAGTGGGGAGTTCAACCGAATTGAAATTATCTCTGACGATGTTTTTAATTGGGTTTCAAAGTTTGTGGTTATTTGATGTTTCCAGGATCAATGTATTAAGGGGGTGAATGTTGGCGTAATACAGTTATAAACGTTACCTGTTACCTGATTGTTACCAGTTACCGGTTACCTGATTGTTACCAGTTATTGGTTACCTAATTGTTACCAGTGGTAACAACTCCTTTGCATTGTATAAATCTGGAACTATTCACTGTTTAAGATCATCAAATGTTTTCTGTTCATCTGTTCTCTCTCTCTGATACTTCCTATTTTTCTACTTTGAATCCTTATGTATTATTATCATGACCCTCTACACAGATGTTATAAAAAAAGGTCATATCTGCTCCTTGAGATTCACTTGGCACCTTTGTTTAGTATTCAGTTTTTTACTTTCTCTTCCCTAAAAATTCATCACTAAAATCATTAATGGTACTCTAGCTAATTGGTGGCAGTATTTTCATCCTAATAATGTATTCAATCGCAAACCTTCAATAAACTCTCTTGTTTAATCCAGTGTCAACAAATTTCATTAATTTTATAGATAGAAGGACTACTGAGGACACTAATTTTATCGATAAGTATCTTGATTTTCTACAGAAATAATGTGAGGCTGAAGTGGCTTCACCCAGATTACTTGGTTGTTTAGTTTTGTCTGTTTTCCACAGCCTTTGTGTGGCTATTTTGCTTGTCCTTAGGTCTGTTCCTCTGATAACAATTTTGCAGCAGTTTTGTTGCTGTCTTGTCGATGTTTCACTGCTACTGCTCTGTTAGTTTGTAAAATGGTTGGAGCCCTTTCGGAAACTCTTTTTACGCTAAATTAAAAAGAGTTCTTTAACTGAGAAAATAATTCTTGTAATCACTTATTGTAAGTTCTTATAGTCATTAAGAAATTTGTATTCTTTATCAAAAGCTTTTCTCAATTACAGTTTCACTATGCATTACACTATTTTAATCTTATTCCATATACCAAACATTTTCCAACCCTAGCAAGGTTGCTAGAAAATACTTTATCCAGGAACTCATTGATTTCAGCAATTGTAGTTGAGAATGTTCCAAATGTATTACAACAATTGTAGTTGAGAATGTTCCAAATGTATTACAACATCTAGCATGACTCTCCTTTCCATAACCTCTAAACTATGGCACTTTCAATATGTCAGTTACTAGCGTTGATGATCCCCTCCAGTCAATTTGGCTCTTCCTATCCGTGATTGATTTTTCAATAAGCAATATTCATCTCCATTGGTAGAACAAGTTGGCTTGTGCTTATGCTATATCTTACTAAGCACTATCAATATTGGTCTTCATAATTGTTTACTATTATACTGGTAAATTACATGAATGAAATAATAATACAGATGGCAATGCGTACCAGATACCGGAGTAAAATATATCTTTATTGGCTCATGAATTCATTACAAAGAAGACCGAAGATGGTCGGCCAAAAATTACAATTCATCCAACTCTACCATACTCCCTTCCCTGGTGATATACAACATATTTTAAGAATCCCATGATTGCCAAGAGAAACACAATTGTCAACCAACCGACACTTACAACCACCCGAGAGTGACAACCAGCTTAATACGGACAATTAATACATTGACGGATAACCAATATTATCAAACACAACAATAGGCATTGTACACTGACTACATCCCTCCAAAAGAAAAAGTCATCTTCTAGACGTCAAGTATACATCAAGTAATATTTGAGAAGACAAATGACAAGAGTGTAGACAATGACTTGTATTGCACAAATTCAACATTCTAGTATGTACTTCCAAAATCAAAAGGGGGTCAAGGGCAACACCCCTTACAGGGGTCAAGGGACAATGGGAGCAAGGGTTTAGGGGTAGCACCCCCAGCGAGGTCTAGGGCAGCACATCATTTTAGTGAATTTCTAAGATGCCAAGACTAATGTTGAAGAAACCAAAAAATATGTACTGCCACGTTGTTGCCAAGCTGCTACCAAACTCTTGCCAAGGTATTGTGAGGCACCCTTACTGCCAAAACACCTTGCCAACCCTTTCACCAGACGAACAAAGAATTGTTGTTGTACAGAAGGGGTGGCAGCCAGGTAGTTGTACGACGTACACTATGAGACGGAGAATTATGTATGGTTTAAGTATGGAAGGACAAGGTCATACGGTGATTGTAGTGATGTACGAATAAAGGAGTGGTCCGTTGGGCGTACAATGTAAGCATGTCAAGGTGTCAATGTCGTATGGTGTTGAGTGGACATACAGGATGTTGGTGCAGTACGGTGTTGAGTGGTCGTACAGTATGTTAGACAACCTTTCACCCTGATTCTCAATAGTAGATGATGTGGTTCATCAGCTCCATTTTTGTTCCGTCATCTAGAAGAAGACTTCCTTTCTAGTCGGGCTGATGTTGGTGGCAGTTTTGCCGATAAGAATAAATAATGTTTGTTTAATAAATGGCAATGCAATAAATTATAGTTCTCGGGTGGTTGTTAGTTGTTGGTGGTTGGCCCTCTTAACCAACAGTCGAGTGTTATATATTTCTAGCTTGTATTAGGAACTAAGGGACTCTATTGTTGTACACATTACATGTTGATAATAAAGTTATATCTTTCTGCCATATTGATGTGTTGTTCTTGAATTACTGCATTGATGTGCATTGTTAGATTTTTATTTACTCTGTAAGTTAAAACATTCACCGTAGGGAGTAAACAATGCTTTGATCTCTCAATATTTGAACATTATTCATTGCTGACACTAAATTGGTGCCTGGTTTCATACCTATATTGTCCTTGTCCATTGCATTTGTCCTCAAACTTCCATTGTGCCTCATTGTTCATTTCCATTGTAGGATTAAACATTTTTCTCATCTTGAGATGGATCAAGAATTTTTCAAAATGATCCTACCTTTTGACTACCTCACTCCTCAGCCACAAACTGCATCTCATTTAGTATAAATTTTCTCGTAGATTTTCTATTCTGGGCTTGCAGCCTTTAAAAGTGATTATCTTGTCAAATGAGAAGATGGAAAATGGCCTGTCAATAGAAATTATTGGTTGGAGATGAATTATATGTTGCACTAGATTAAATTGCTCAGTTACACCGTTTAAATATTCCATACAAATCAAAAAATATATGCCTATAGAGGCTTTTTATCCAAATTTTTGACCAAATATTTCAATCTTATGAGTTGCATGTCCATGATAAAAGAAAGCATTGAATTTACATGACATTGACCATTGGTACACTTTAAACCCATGGTGCTACTATAAATTCAAATCCAATGTGAAAAAAGAAACATTACAGGAAAAACATGAAAAATGCACCTCATGAAACAATGTAAAGTCGTCTGAAACAGTGAAATTTAAGACAATCAAAAATCCAGAAACAATAGTGGTATACCCAACCCATTTGCAAACAGAATGATGAACAAAATCCAAACAAATTTCTAGGGTGATCTTACCTGGGCAGCAGAATGGCCCATACAAATCAAAACTTCCTCTAATAAGTTCTCTTGCAAAGTTATCTCTGTAGCTGGCATGCGGGAAGGATAAGTCTCTATTAATGCAGCAGATAGGAGAGTATACCGTTTGGCCACCATGTGAGTAGCAACTGTCGTAGATAAAGGTTCAGCAAGGCATTCTAAAATTTTCTGACGCATTAATGGTATAGCCTTCCCATCCCTTCCTTTCCCAGTAACTGCAAACCGCACACATGTAGCCCATTCTGTATTTGTTTCAACAGTTGGCTGGCGTACTACCTTGTGAAGTGCAGTACATAGCCAACTTTCCCATGCTTCTAAAATTAAGCTTACATCGGAATGCAAAAGACCTGCCAAAACCTCAGAAGCTAGACACTGCTTGTCTCGTTCTTCTGTAGCAATAAGTAGCTCTTCTAAAGGGTTCTGCAAAGCCTGCAGTACAGTTTCACCACACTCTTGAACAAGGCGTTTAAATAGTTTAGCAAAGCTGGGTAGAAATGCACCTCCCCACAAGAGTGAGCTCCAGTTCCTTGAACGTGGCCATGGGTCATAAAATGCTTGAAACCATCCATTAATTGATTTATCCCTAATACTCTGTGTGATATTGTTTCCTCCACTAGATGTGTTATTTGAATCAGCAAAAATGTGATCAAAGGACAAACCATTAAGTATGTCCTTGAAAAAGCTTTCCCCTGTTATAATAGGATTTAGAGCATCCTCAAGGGAAGACTCAACAGCTACATTTAAACAACTGGATTGCAAATTATCATTAATTGATTTCTTGTAGGGAGATGCTTGCAGAAGAAGAACGAGTGAAGCAGCTGCAAGAACCCTTACAGGAGGAAGATGGCTCTTGAGATGCACTAAGAAGTGACCTACGAGAAAAACAAAAAATGTTATAATCTTGTATTGACGTGCCTGACATATTAATGATAAAGATTATGTCCAACTCAAAGCAGTAAAATCTCAGAACACTGGATCCAATATCACACAAACAAAAACACTGCATCTGAAATTGCACATGAACAAATATAAAGTTAGAGAGTATTAAATTTTAAAAAATTCAAAAAGGAGCTGAATGGAGAGTATCATTTTGATAACCCTTGTTGATAAGCCTAAACATCAAATGGTCTTGTCTTAAAATCAGTTATATATCCTTGTGTTTTCTGAACTCCAACTGACATAGTTCCAACATACACCCTTGTCACCATTCATAAAGAGTTCTCTGATGGACATAGCTAACAAAATTTCATTTTGTACCTATTAGACTGAAGGGGAAGATATAACATAATATGAGAAACCAATACTGATCCTATTGGAAATCTGCCAAGAGTTTACTCCAAATATATCTAGAATGTACTACTGAAAATAATTTTGGAGAAAACCATAAGGTGATGTAAAGGTTTAAAATGGGTGACTGATTGATCCCAGTACAAGAAATGTATGGGTAATTGCATACTCGTAAATGAGAACAAATGAGCAGAAATTCTAGAAACACTACACCAAAGATGAAATTTATTGAAAAATCATACGAAGGAAACATGCAATAGATGGGAGAAAACAGATGAATGGAGAGTATATATAAAAGGTATCCACATGTGAAATAAACACTCCAATGCTAATGGGCATAGCAGTAAAAAGCATTTCAATTTTAGACTGTGCTGCATTCCAAAGATTGCACTTGCTCACTAATAATAATAAAGAGAATGTACTTCCACACAAATGTGAAAAATGCAAAGCAAAAATTCTGGTTTACTGACAGGTGAAAATTCAACCTAATGATAATGTAGCATGATGGTCATTAAAAAACAAGCATTAGCACAAGAAAGCAGCATGAAACTCCAAATATATTTTTATCTAAAAACTTGTCCAACCATCCTTAAATGTATCATTCCCTATGATGCAAAACATGAGTGGTTGCTTCATGGCATATCAAGTCACAACCTATCAATTAAGGAGCACATTAAAGTGAAAATAATATTGACAAAATAAGCTCAGAGTTTTCTTCACATTCGCTTACAACTTCAGCTTTGCATGTAGGTTTCTTACTTCTTCATATCAAACCCCAAGGCCAGGCTTTCAGAACAGAAGTCAAAAAGGATTGAATTTCACAATGAAGCATGATTCTTGAGTCCCAAAGAAGCTCTGGTGTACAGAATTTACATAAAAAGATTTCAACTTTGCAAAAAAAATTTCTCTGGATATTGTTGCAAACTATTTGTTTCCAGCATGAAAATGATGCGAAAATCTTCTGTTGTGTGAATGGTATATGCTTTGTCAGCAATCCATGGGCCAAATTGATACATGAAAATCAATATGTTTATTGCAGTAGTCAATAAGTTCAAGGCTCAAGCTAATCAAGAAATTCAGAAAATATTGATCTAGATATAAAAATATGCTTAGCCGCCAGCATCAAACTTAGCTTCCAATGACTGCTTGAACAAACACTAAGCCAATAATGACAGTGAGATGCCCTACTAAAATTCCTTTACAATCAAATTGTACCTTTGATCTAATCTGATGAAACCCCTCCTGTTTCTATGGCATAAATTGTTTCCCTTTTAATTTAATGTAACTAAATCTTCAAAATGCAAGATATAATTCTGAGCACCAGAAAGAAGCAACATCTATAACTTGTCAAAATTATGAATGAACAAGAAAAGAAACTTACAAGCAACTTCCTCCCTTGCTTTTGATGAGAACTCAAAATTGTCCTTTGAAGGAAGTACCATTAGCAGAAGTATTCTATGTGCCATCAAGTTATATCTGATAAAAACAAAACAAGAAAGATTCATACAATTTTTTTTCATTTATGAAGCCTTGTTCCAATTAATAAAAGAAAGAGACTAACCGCCAATGCACATTTTGAATATCAGAACTGAGGGATCTTATTTGAGTGATAAGACCCATATAGGAAGACTTGTCAAATGACTCAGATTTGTTCCTCGGCAACCCAGTATACTGAAGGTTAAACCCAATAAAAAGCTACAACATGCCAAGGACATTGGATTTAGCATCTTGCTGTTTAGAAAATACACTTATATTTCTAAGTAAACATTAAATAATGTCAAACATAAATTCTGAAACTTATTGCCAGGTTGGTTGTACCTCACTAATGGCTTTTTGAGCTTTCAATGATTCATGATGAGAACTGCGTTTGATGCAAATAATATCAGAGGATTAAGAAATCTAATGGAAAATCTCATTTTAAGAAATTAACAAAAAAAATACATTAGGGCAAGATCTGTAACCAAAAAAAAAGTATTGGCAATGATATATCTTGTTCCACTGGATATTTATCAATGCACTACTCATTTAAGAACTATACCTGCCAAGTAAAGCTAAGACAAATGATGAGAAAGCACTCCAATCCTGAAATATTGACAATCAAGCTCAGAAACAATTAGGACGACAGAGACAAATTAAATTTTCAGCTTCAGCACTTTTATAAACCTTCAATATGTGCCGCATGACGGTTCTGGATTGAAGTATTGCGCATGCACCCAATGCAGCATGTTCAGGTGTTCCTGGGTTTCCTAAGCTCGCTGTGAGTTTTGGCAAACAATATTTGATGAGAGATGGGAAACGCTTCAGCAATTTTATGAGAGACCTTCCAGCCATCCTGTAAATATCCGCTCCATTAGAATAAAATAAGATGTATTAATTATTAGTAGTTTCTAGTTTCAACCCAAAGCCAAGGTTATGGTTCATGAAGTTTTTAAATTGATTTGAAACTAATACTCTGTTTAGGATGGATCTAGATCAACATAAAAAGTAATGCATCAAAAGTAAATTTTTGCAGGAACAAAAAGCAAATTATTCATCACACAAACAGTGACTGAGAAGATCACCAAAAAGGTCAATTTAAACAGAGACATTTAGTTTTCAATTTATCAATCTACTGACACAAGTAATGTTCATCTTAGAACAACAGAGCAGGTAGTTGTAAGATTGAGGAATATTGCTGCAAATATAGTGCCAGACAATAAATTGAATACCAACAAAACCTCTAAGATGCAGTTTTGAGTTCATATGTTCGACAGATTTGAATACCAAAAGAGTGGACTGGGAATTTGTTCCTTTGGAAAAATTACAGATACTTCAAACTTTAGTGATTATGAGAAGCAATCTGATAGAAAAAAGGAAAACTGGTGCTGTGTCAAGAGAGTTGCTGTATTCAATGAGGTGGGGTATTATTTCACTGTGTAAAGACAATTGCATCCATGAGTTCAAATAGAGAGAATAGTTACATGATAGAACTGGTTGTTAGTACAAATATCACGTACAAGGCATCTTGTCAACTAAGCTATGTAGAAAGCATGTCCAACAATTGCTACAAATAGCTTCAATTAACTCTTTCAATCTTTACCTCAAGAACTAGTATTGTCAATGAAGAAGAATGATGTCACAATGCCTTAGTGGATGGACCACATTGCCAAGAATACACCCACGAAAGACAATGCACATCCACTTCCTAAAATTAGTTATATTTCTTCTAGTTTAAAGAAAGCATGTCATGCCCCCATCACAGTTAACAAAGAATATTGTCTTATTTAAGACTTCAAAATTTTCTTCATTGCCCAACCAAACAAGACAAAAGGAAGCAACAAATTGATATACTCTCATGCCATGGATGAGGCACATATGCAAGAGATCGGTGATTTTAATGAAAAAAATATTTTTGTTACCTAAGTCTTAAGCATCAATTCAGTTATGACGAGGCGGCATCTTAACTAAGACTTAAGCATCTATTCAGTTATGAAGGGGTAGCGATTAGTATAGAAGGGGCACCTCATTATGAAGACATTCTTGACCAAAGGTTGCATTTGTACACCTCCCCTTGAGGGCTAATTAAAGCAGATCCTCATTTGGAATAAGGCATCAATAAAGCAATCAGCATCAGCACTAAGATTATCATTAGACATCGGCAATCAGGCATACATCGATCAGAGATTATTCATTTTGCTACGCAAAATAATGATATGATTGAATACATATAGTCCGTCAATATTTTGTGATTGTTTATATATATCCTTTATTATAACGATAATAATTAATCTAAGTAATCATTTATTCATTGAAATCTCCTCTAAGCCACCATGTAAGGATTAAGGACCTCAATAAGGACAGCACGTACTGTGTGGTTAAGTATTGGTATTCAATTGTAACGCATCCAACACTCAATAAACCATTAACTCAAGAACTTAGCTTATAAGAGTTCACATCAAATGAACAACTAAACCCTCAAAAGCGGCTTATTGCTTCCTAATAGGAGCGAGTTTAATCCTTTTTAAATTGCTCATCAGATTGGCATGAAGGATTAGTGACTTTACTCCAAAATGAAAGATTTCAAATGTGGAGGAGATGCAAGACTTGCATTCACCAATCCAAGATTGATCTAAATGCAAATGCAAAGCTATGATGAAACTAGAATGCAAGATTAACAATGCTACTATCAAAGTAAATTAGAATGCAAGTACTCTAATGATGCAAGTTACTCTAAGAGATGAGCTAAGCTAAGAATGCAAGAAAGCTATGCGAATATGATGAAAGCAACTAAGAGCTAAGAACTCAAAATAGCAAGATTATTCTAGAATGCAAAGAACGCAAGAATCTCTTTAAGATGCCAAATGATCAAGATTGGGACCCTTGAGCCAAGGAAGAGCTTTCTTTTAAAGGAATTGCCTCAAGAATGAAGGGTGGAGATTAAGAGACAAAAGATGTCAGGTAGAGATGAGTGGTGAGAAAGATCAATCAATGTGAAAGGATTCAAAATATTTGATTGGGCAAGCTTGATTGGAGAATGAGACAAAATAGCAAATCCCCTTTTAATTGTCTTTTAATCAAGATTAAGTTGCAAAATGTGCTCTTTTTTAATAAAAGTGCTAGGACTTTATATTAAAAGGAAGTTTTGACAATTAAATAATTTTTCAAGTTTTAATATTTGAGATGATTTGATTTAATTATACAACGGGGATTATTCAGGTTGCTTACATAATTATGTCTAGTAAATTATGCCTTTGATATTTAGAATTTTATTTTAGGCAAATTGATTGAAATTAGGGGCTTAGATTCTACTAGACAAATTTTAAGTTATTACATTTGCCCCTCTTTGAATCAATGTGCGAGTAGCGCGTTGATTCAAAGAATAGATTGAAGCTAGATTAGAGAACTGCCTAATGTGAAGCGATGAGACTAATCCTAACGATTTTAACTGACTCCAAACTTGATCAAACGAAGATTGATTGAAGATCAAAGATATCAGCTCCGGACTTGATTGAGCGAAGACTGATGAGCGAGACAAGACTATCAGCCTAATATGGAGTGATGAGACTAAATATTTGTCAAAGAGCTTGAGATAACTACTTTGACAAGGATTCTAAGGAAGCCAATCACCTGATTGAGAGACAATATCAGACTGATATGAGTCCTGATGAACCTGACATGCCCCAAGAGATCAAATAGATGCCCGTCGAAGTAACCCGAAATGAAGCGATAAGATCACTCTTTCAAAGAGATGCGGAGAATCTAAACTTGATATGATTCCTAATGAAGATGAGATGCCCCAAGCCATGAAGCTTGAATTGATTTGCTGATTATGGTTGATTGCAAAAGAAGATTTACTATATTATCATCCCCCTCGAGATCGAAATAGAAAAGAGACGGGGAGGTGAAGCTCACCGATTATGATTAGAGTCGATGTCGAATGGATAAGATTAGATCATCATCAAATTTAGGATAAATTAGAGCTTGATTTGAGCTGTTTCAAGGTCATGTTGACCAGATTTGACTAAAGTTTGACCAAATCGAAATCACTTGGATTCAATAAATTTGCATGAATTGACCTCAGAGGTTCGAGAGATAAAGACGGAAGTGAGCGGGAAGCGATAACATCAGCGGTCAACTGTGTTTGACCAAGGAGGGTTGACTATGCAATTTGACTAGATAAACAAACTCGGATTTCGATTTCAATCCTGAAAATGGATTCAGGATGCTGAAATTAGCTAGGGGTGCAAATTTTGCGGAATTTTGAGCACTTTGAATTTTAGGTCAAAATCTATAAAAGGGGCCTGGAGGGGTCATTTTCAAATCATTTGCAACAATCGACTTTGAGAGCTCAGAGACTTCTAGAGAGTGAAAAATGTCGATTCCAATCTGAAACCATCAATTCGAGCTCCAGAGGTGCCACAATTGGCCTCGAGCATACAGTGCACCAGTAAGTCTTTGATCCCAGCCTTTGATTTTATAGATTTTAGCTGCTTTTAGGCATTTTTTACGTTTTTAGGGCTTTCGGCCTGATTTACATTGCGATAAAACTCTTTTATCACACACCCTTTTGGATTCCACCATACGATAAACTGGTCTGAAAAAGTGTGTCGCATGGTTGTTTAAGTTGTATCGTACAATACCGGGAATTTTATCGTACTTAGCAATCATATCACACGGCTTAGAGAATTTCATCGTACGATAAACCTGAGTCAACTCTTTCATCTTATGGTCCAAATATGCATTTTATTATCCTTTGTATAAAATGATTTGTTTATCGTAGTAGCGTCATAGCTTTGTAGAGATGCTAAATGTTTGATTTCTGATATGTTGATGCTTAATTTGGATTGATTACTGATGCATTTCCTTGGGTGCTTTGTTGCAGATTCGATTGCTCGATCCCATATTCCGGTGTGCCTATCCTCAAGCACTTGGATTAGTCTGTTATCTATCACCAGAGGACTTGGTGGTACTTGATCAGTGTGGGTTGGGGAAGCTCATTACTATGCCTGACATCCGTGTGAATCACGAGTTACTTACAGGCTTTGGCAGAGAGGTTCCATTCAAAGCATAATACCTTTCATCTGCCCAATGGTGAGATCACCATCACACCAGAGGATGTCTATAGAATTCTCCGACTTCCGATAGCTAGAGAGTTAGTATTTCATGATCAGGATTCAGCAGAGGGGATCACGGCTCTGAGGAGGATTTTTGTGGATGATACCATCTTGGACCAACACATCACTTGGGAGTACATGCCAAGGTAGTATGGTCAAGATTACCCGCTCCCATGTGTTTTGGCCGGATTGATCACTTGTGTTGCTACGCGTGACCCCAGTTAGCAGGGTTCCCAGTGTGGATGGGGTTGCATACTATATGAGATGTTGAGTAGGTTGTGCAGATTCGGCTGGGGTGCATGCCTACTGTGCCATATGTATAGAGAGTTGCACGAGATCATTTACAAGAGAGGTAGGAGCATGGCCACTAGGGTCATCATCCTTCAGATATGGACGTGGGAGCATATTCCCGTAGCGCGTCCAGTTACACAGGCTGCCTGAGGAGCAGGTATGCCTTATATTTTTAGATATACAGGATATATTCATGAGCCCAATTTGGGCAAGACTGTGTTTTGGAGATGGCAGTTTGACGACCTGACTATAGGGGTGTGGCAACTGTATATTGGTTGTGAGAGATGGATAGGCTCCTCTCAAGAGTATTCGTTCATGTTCAGTAGTAGGCCACTAATTGGCAGGTAAGCTTATATGATTTCTGAGACATTGTGACAATCCCAACTGGTGCTGAGAGGGGAGGGGTGAATCAGCACCACTAAAACTTTACTCCTACAAATCTGATGAAGTTAACTTACAGCTGAAAAGAAAATAGATTCATGCATATAATAACAGTAAGCAACCAATCACACAGTGATACCAGATTTATCACGTGGAAACCCGATTTGGGTGAAAACCACGATGTGAGGAGACCTCACAAAATTTGTACTCTTCTTGAGTATGCCCTGTTAGGAGCCTTCTCGGTTAGAGGATAACAATGCATTTGCTAGATGCGACCCGGTTAAGGGATTTGTTACAATAAGCCTGTTAGGACCTGCCTAGTTAGAGGACTCTGAACACCTTGAAGGATGTCACCCGATTAAGGGATTTGATACAAGGAACCTGTTAGAGTCCACCCAAATTCTGGGATTTAACTATTGTAGTTTGCTAGAAAACAATAGAGTGAATGACCTTTTACAGTTGACTACACAGTCTAATAAGATCTCTATTCATGCTCAACTGAGAAGTAACATCGGTCGGTGCAAGTGTCTTCTCCTCTACTTCTGTGCTTCTCAGCACAGTTCTTCTTTTTCACTTCTTCTTTCTATTTCACCTTGGCTTCAGCAGCTTACAGGTTCACTCTTTTTCTCGGCAGAATGAAGGCAACTTTTATTTGCCTCAGGCAAGAGAATATATAGGGTCCAAACCCTAATTGTGCTCATCATGCATGACCTAATTTCAGATCCTTATTGGATTCATCATGTAGTGAAGTGTCAGTTATCTAAGGAAAACATTTGATGCATGCCCTTGCTTTATCTGCCTAATGAAGAAAACAGTGGTTGCGTGCCAGGCAACTTTCCTTCACAGGAGATAACACTTTGATTTAAAGCCACCGATGCCGATTATAAATCCTTCAACCGCGCCTCAAAAAGCCACTGATTCCGGCTTTAAATCCTTCAACTGTGCCTCAAACCGATCACCAAGATAACTCAAAGTCACCCGGATTTACTGCAATAAATCGTGGTCAAGAAGAGTTGGTTGGAATAGACAGTTGACTATGACTTCCTTAGTTCATACCAGAGTCTTATAATATATCGGTTGAGTTCTTTATGCTGTAAACAGGTAAGAGTCTTTGAACTGTTGTGGCTTACCAGTTCCTACAGTCCTCGGTTTGCTATCCTTTGCTCGGCTTACTGGTTGCTCCGTCCTCAGTTGGTTACCGATTGCAACATGGTCCTTCAGCTGATGCTGGAATCCTCTTTTCCTTTACTGTGTACATAGCCCGGTGGCTACGGAGTTATATAGTGACCGGTGGTATATGCATGTAGTCACAATGTTATTGTATATTGACATCATCGGCCAAACCATCCTTCTTTCACATAGATCTGTTTGATTCTGTGGACTTTAAAGAGATGACAAGTCTCTATGCTCTTTTTGCCAATCAATGACAACACCAGTACTGGTGACAGGCTTACCAGTTATCATTACTTAATGCCAACACATTGTTCTTGTTGTATTTCGTATTTTGATATATTATTATGTTGAAAGTCTAACATGTATCATAAATTTGCAAGTGCGATTTTGTATTAACAGTGTCTGGCGTCAATTTGGTTGGTGGCAGCATACACCGACGGAGTTCGCAACATACGCCCGATTTCTGAAGGAGGACGACTAGGGGCCACAACCTATTTATACCGTTGTCGTTCAAGAGTTGAGAGACCTAGTTGATGTTGATTGGGATTACCTTCCGTCCATTACTGATGCTGGTATGACCCCTGCATACAGACAACACAAGATAGATCACCCCTTCTCGAGATTCACAGAGCCTGTTGGGTGTGTTTAGAGATTAGATGAGAAGGATCCTACAGATGACTTGCAAAGGGGAGGAGCCAAGAGATCACAAGGAGGCAGGATGTTGGCATTGGGACATTGTTGGCATTAACCGGTAAGGAATGTAACTGGTACATGGAAAACTGGTTTTGTCATTGATTGGCAAAGAAGTGTTATCAGTTATGACTAGGAAGGTCCAGTTGTTCAGTCAGGAACCAAGGACAGATCAGGTACAGCTGACATTAATAAGCGCAGGAAGATCGGTGACACGTAGTAACAAAGCTCTAACTGATCATCAGACCAACCGGTCACCAAGGAGGGTACAACCAGTGGAAGGGATGGAAACGGGTTAAGATTCTTACCTGTGCACAACCTAAGGTTTTACACCAACCGATCAGTGAAGATTTCATCACGACTGATGAACCGGAGAAAGTCACAGTCGACAAATAGTTGTCTGACTCTTTGACCGGGATTTGTTGCACCAAATCGGGATGACTGTGTTATCAAGACGATCGGTGCAAGGTGCAATTGAGGGTTTTAATGCCGGAGTTTGTGGCATCAAAGCATGTTGAAAACTCTAGAGAAGGAAAGTTTGTGACACGTATCTGTCTTTTCCTTCATAAAGCAAAAAAAGCACATGGCATTCATCGGATGTTTCCTCATTGAACTCAAACTCCACTGAGTGATGGATCCGAAGGTGATCTTTGAACAGGTCGCGCATGTAAAAAGCAAAAAGGGCAAGAAGTCTATATATTCCTCTGCCTGTGAAGAATATTGTTTGCCTTCATTCTGCCAAACAAAAGAGTGAACCTGTAAGCTGAAAGAGGCTACAAAAAAGGTGAAAAAAAGAAGAGCGCAAAGAAGCACAACAGCCAAGGAGAACATACCTGCAATGACCGATGATGATTCTCAATTGAAGAAGAACAGCGATCTTATCAGGCTCAACAAAGCCATTATTAAAAGATCAAACCCTCTGTTGCTCTCTAACAATTGCAATAACAAAATCCCAATATTTTGGGTGGACATTAACAGGTCCCTTGTATTAAATCCCTTAACCGGGTGACATCTGTTTAGGTGTTCTAAGTCCTCTAACCAGGCAGGTTCTAACAGGCCTTATTTCTTAAATCCCTTAACCGGGTCGCATCTAACAATGCATTTGTAATCCTTTAACAGGGAAGGCTCCTTACAGGGCACACTTCAGAAGAGTGCAAAATTTGTGAGGTTTCCTCACACCGTAGTTTTCTCCCGATTTGGGTTTTTCTCCCGATTTGGGTTTCCACGTGATAAATCTGGTGTTGTTTATTGCTTGATTGTGTGATAGCTATTTCTGTGATAGAATCTATTCCGCTTACAGTCTTAGTTACATTATATCATATTTGTTTTTAAGTTTTAGTGGGTTTTGATTCACCCCTCCCCTCTCAGCACCGGTTGGGACCATCACAGGACACGAGGGCACCTAGGAGCCACCAGCAGCAGACCACGCGGGGAGAGAGGTTCACTTGGATTAGTGGGGATAGTGGTGCTCGCAGAGGAGTTGTTGGAGGAAGGGGAGAGATCGGTGAGGAGAAAGGTGGACAGGGGAGACCTTCTAAGGCGAGACAGGCAAGGGAAGCCACTAGGAGAGGAGAGAGAGACTATGGGGCAGGAGGCAGGAGCACAGGCCCCACCAACTGAGACACCTAGAGCAGCACAGGGTCCCGATGACAGGGATCAACGGATTACTCAATTGCAGGCAAATTTGATTGAGGCTCGAACACAGAGGGCAGTTGTTGAGGCCCAGTTATAGGATAGGCCAGATCTAGGAGCTCCAGAATGCACGTGACCAGTTGCAGCAGATAGCTACCTATCAGGCTTTCCGAGCATCTTATTACTATGCGCTATATATCGGAGTGATGCCGGCTACAACTAGGGCACCACCATATTCTCAGTTCGAGGCACAATCAGAGGGAGTCATGTCAGCACAGGTACCTCCCAGAGCAGATGCCCCTCCTCCACCCCGAGATCAGGCAGAGGGAGGGAGTCAATCCCGAGTTCCCCTTTTCTTATCTTATCCATTTCTTCCAGATTTTGATGTATTCATTGTTATAATTGCATCGAGGATGCACCATTTTTGTACTCGAGACACCGTTTTTGAGATATATATACATATATATATATATGACGAATATTCTGAGCTATAGTTGTTGTCTCTAATGCTTATGTGTTCCATCTTTGATCATGGTGTTTATTTCCAATTATGCTTATGTATGATGTCCTTTGTTAATACATCTCATGTTATATTTCTGATGCTGATTTAGATGCTTTTATCACTAATGTTGTATAGTGTAGTACTTATGCCTGTCTTTTTGATATCATGTACGCTCTGATATGTATTGCTTGTTGCTCATTTTCCATATTAAGTCATATGATAATGAAAACTTACCACTCTAGTCCCTTTTATGATGATACTGACCTTGCACGTATGAGAGATGTCGCAGTTGATTGCCTTGGCGGAGAGAAAGGAAGGATAGCTCAAGGGAGCCCAGCTACCCACAACTAGAAGCAGCCCTAGAATGAAATGCAGCCTAAGACACGAGTCAAGTCACTGATCCTATAGCCATTCATTTATCATCATTTGAGCATTTTAGGGACATCGGGGTTGATACAAGCTCCACTGGTGTGCGAGCGCCCATGAAGATATGTATATAACCCTATCAAATAAAATATAGGAAACACATGTAAGCATCGAGGCACAAGAGCCGAGATGACCTGAACATGGTTTTCAGTTTGATATTGTAAGATAACACCTATATCGTGGCACAAGCTGCCAAGATAACCGAAAGCGTCATCTTATGTAACACACACAAGCAACAGACAAGGAGATAGTTCCAACCTCACCTAAACGTCCAGATAAAGCGGGTCAAGGTATGTGCGGCGTTCCAATCGTGATGGAGGCACTTACCACAAACACCCAATTTATTTGACAACTTAGGATCATTGAAACCACACCACAAGAAGGAATCAAAGAAAACTCGTTATGCCCCCAGTTGTGAGCCTCTAGTTATATAGACATCATCGAGCAACCTTAGAAGACATAACAAGTGAAAAATCAATGATAACAAATAGCAAACAAGAACATAGTTCAACATATCTCAGTCATTTGAGTTTTCTAAGTTTCATGTTTGTGTTGGGTGTTACGGAACACCTTTGTGCTTGTGTCAAAGTGTGTATGTGTAGCTGATAGTGCAGGATCCGATATGTGTTGAGAAACACAACGGTGTCCAAATTGGTAGTGTTAAGAAACATTGTAGGATTGGGGTGTTGAGAAACACCAAGTAGTGTCAGTGGCAGATTGTCCATCGGGAAGGACTGGTATACTGACTCGGGTTAAGCTCAAGAGATCAATCAAGTGATAAAACGCTGACAACTCAAATAGATAGTGCGAGATTGCCCCCGAGCGATAGATAAGAACCAAGGACAAGACTAAGACCAACTCCAGTCCAAGACGGCGCAAAGGAGACGGGAGGCAAGAGATGGAAGCAAATCAAGCTGACGAAAGCACGAGAGCTCAGCCACGTGTTGATAGATGGAGTGTTGATTATAAGTGATGCATGTTTGCCAGGTTTTCACCACTTGGGATTATTCTATTTTTGCTACCAAGGCACCTGTTTCCAGGTTTTCACCAAGGTACGTTTTCCATTTTTCTGATTTTTTTGTTATTTTTCTTTCTTTTTTTTGGATAAATCAAGGCGCCTATTTCCAGGTTTTCACCAAGGTGATCATTTTTTCAAGACTTTTTATGCTTTTTAGAAAATTTTCAGGACTGTGTATGATTTTTAGAATTTTGTCAAGATCATAGGCTATTGTGCAAGATGCAGAATGTCCAGTTGAAGAATCTTTTCAGATGGAGAGCATTCATAGGCTCTTTGAGAACATCGCCTTCTAGAGTAGCCAGCTGAAAAGCTCCAGAACCGAATGTTGCAGAAATGACAAAAGGACCTAGCCAATTAGGTTCAAATTTTGCCCTTTTGTTCTCTATGTGATTGATTTTTCGGGTTCTCTCTCAGAATAAGACCACCAACTTGAAACTCACAATGAAGGACCTTTTTGTTGTAGTCTTTAGACATTCTTTTTTGATAGACCCTTAGATGGTCAAATGTTGTTTTCCTACGTTCATCAAGTAATTCCAGTCGTTGAAGTCGAGAGATTTTGTATTCTTCATCTGTGATAAGTCCGTGTAGCAATACCCTAAGTGAAGGTATTTCAACTTCAATTGGTAAGACTGCCTCAAAACCGTAGATCAACGAGAATGGCGTGGCCCCTATAGACGTTTTGATGCTTGTTAGATAAGCCCATAAAGATGGATTCAACTATAAGTGCCAATCCTTTCTTGATTTGTTATCTATTTTGTGCAAGATCTTAAGGATTGTCTTATTTGAAGCTTATGCCTGTCCATTCCCCTGAGGATAGTATATAGAGGAGGAATGATGCGTGATGTGAAACTTAGCGCAGAGCTCATCAATGTCATTGTTTTTGAACTGTCCTTCATTATCTGTAACGATTAAGGAGGGGATGTCGTATCTGCAGATGATGTAGTTGACTATGAACATAGCCACCTATTTTCCTATTGCCTTGATAAGAGGTACAACCTCAACCCATTTAGTGAAGTATTCAGTAGCTATAATAATGAGCTTGTGTGCATTGGAGGATGAAGGATATATCTAACCCACGAGATCGAAGGCCCATTGCTGAAATGGCCAGTGAGTGATAAAAGGCAACAAATCTCTTGCAGGAGCGTGAATCATGTTTCCATGAAGCTAACATTTCTGACAAGTTTTAGCATATTGAATAGCATCATTTTCCAAGATAGGCCAGTAGTAGCCCACTCTAAGAATCTTCATTGCCAAGGAAAGACCATTCAAGTGCGATCTGCATATACCCTCATGGACTTGTCTAAGCACCTTCTCAGACTCCTCACGCTCTAAACACCTAAGAAGCATACCGTCAAGACCTCTCCTAAACAAGTCATTAGCGATGATGAGATCCAGAGAGGCATTCCGGATGAGATTCCGTTTTTCATTCCAAGAAAGGGAGTCAAGGATAGTTTGGTCTTTGAGGTAGGCATAGATCTCGTTGTAGCAAGAAGTGTCAGGAGTGATGATAGTGCAAACAATTTGGGATTCAGTTGTGTCATAAGCAAGGAAAGGGAGTTATTCCACTAGGAAGTCATAGCGAAATTGATGTTCTTCCAATTGTAGCATTGAGGCTAAAGTAGCCATCGCATCTGCTGCTCTGTTCTCTGCACGTGGTAACTATTGGAAGGTGACAAACATGAAATACTTCTTTAAATCATCAATCAAGCATTTGTATGGCAAGAGTTTTTCATCCTTAGTTTGATATTCATTATTGACTTGATTGATCACGAGCTGAGAGTCACCATAGACATGAAGTTCTTCAATCTTCCATTCAATGGGCAACTTGAGTCCATTAGCCAACCCTTTCTATTTTGCTACATTGTTGGTGCATGGGAAGATCATTTTATAAGCCTTTGGAATTTTATAACCTTGGGGAGAAATGAATAGGACTCCAGCACCTGCACCTTGCTGCGTGAATGAACCATCAAAGTACATTTTCCAGGGATGTTGTGTTAGGAGCAAAATGGTTTTGTCGGGAAAATCAGCCACAAGAGGTTGTGTCTTACAAAGGTGCCTCTGCTAGTTGATTGGCCAATACCTATCCTTTTATTGCTTTCCAATCATTATATGTGATGTCAAACTCGGTAAGAATCATCACCCATTTTGCTAACCGTCCAGTTAGTGTTGCTTTGCTTAGTAAGTACTTGAGAGGATCAATTTTTGCAATCAGTTGTGTAGAATAAGCCAACATATAATGTCTGAACTTTTGGGAAGCAAATACTACTGTCAGACAAGTCTTCTCAATGACTGTGTAGTTTAGCTCATAGGATACCAGAGTTCTACTTATATAATAGATTGTTCGTTCACGTCTTTGATCATCATGTTGTGCGAGTAATGCTCCCAAGGAAGAAGTGGTAGCTGATATGTAGAGCAACAGGGGTTTTCCAAGAATAGGAGCCATTAGCAAATGAGGATTTGCCAAGTACTCTTTAATCTGTTGAAAATTCTTCTCACGATCCTCATTCCATTTGAATGGCACAACCTTATGTAGATTCTTAATGAAGGGTTGTGCCTTATCCACTAACTGTGATATAAATCTCATTATTGATTGTAGCTTTCCTTGTAAAGTCCTCATTTGGCTGATATTTTGTGGTGGTTGCATCTCCATTATTGCTTTCACCTTAGCTGGATCTACCTCAATTCCTCGTGCTAAGACAATGTATCCTAGAAGTTTGTCAGAAGTAGCCCCAAAAGTGCAATTCCTTGGATTGAACCGCAACTTGAATTATTTCATTCTTGTGAAGATCCTATCCAAATCAACGAGGTGCATATCTCTAGTAGAAGATTTAACCAATGTGTCATCCACATATTCCTCCATGTTCGAGCCCCACGGTAGGTGCCAAAAATGTGTGGTTAAATATTGGTATTCAATTTTAATGCAACCAACACTCAATAAACCATTAACTCAAGAATTTATCTTATAAGAGTTCACATCAAATGAACAACTAAACTCTCAAAAGCGGCTTATTGCTTCCTAGTTGGAGCGAATTTAATATTTTTCAAATTGCTCATCAAATTGGCATGAAGGATTAGTGACTTGACTACTCCAAAATGGAAGATTTCAAATGTGGAGGAGATGCAAGACTTTCATTCACCACTCTAGGATTGATCTAAATACAAATGCAAAGCTATGATGAAACTACAATGCAAGATTAACAATACTACTATCAAAGTAAATTAGAATGCAAGTACTCTAATGATGCAAGTTACTCTAAGAGATGAGCTAAGCTAAGAATGCAAGAAAGCTATGAGAATATGATGAAAGCAACTAAGAGCTAAAAACTCAAAATAGCAAGATTACTCTAGAATGCAAAGAATGCAAGAATCTCTTTAAGATGCCAAATGATCAAGATTGGGACCCTTGAGCCAAGGAAGAGCTTCCTTTTAAAGGAATTGCCTCAAGAATGAAGGGTGGAGATTAAGAGAAAAAAGATGTTAGGTAGAGATGAGTGGTGAGAAAGATCAATCCATGTGCAAGGATTCAATAATTTTGATTGGCCAAACTTGATTGGAGAATAAGACAAAATAGCAAATCCCCTTTTAATTGCCTTTTAATCAAGATTAAGTTGCACAATGTGCTCTTTTTTAATAAAAGTGCTAGGATTTTATATTAAAAGGAAGTTTTGACAATTAAATGATTTTATAAATTTTAATATTTGAGATGATTTGATTTAATTATGCAAGGGGGATTATTCAAGGTGCTTACATAATTATGTCTAGCAAATTATGCCTTTGAGATTTAGAATTTTACTTGAGGCAAATTGATTGAAATTAGAGGCTTAGGTTCTACTAGATAAATTTTAGGTGATTATACGTACATATATCCCTTCTAAGTAGCCCACCTCAAGTTGGACGGATAAGAGCTCCTTCCACTAGAGGCCAAGAGGTCAAATTTGGATACTCTGCACCCTTGGGCTTAGTTGTAGTGGATTTTGGGCATCATATTGTAGGGAAGCAAGTACGTATTCTCTTTCTAAGTAGCCCATGTCATGTTGGATGGAAAAGAGTTCTTGCCACTTGGGGCCAAGTGTAAATGTAATAGATTTATCTAAGTCAAGAATTTAAATTATTTCAACTGATGTGCAGAAGTATATAGAACTATAAGAATTTGATTATTGATGCTATATATATTTCACGATTATTGCTAGTGTATACTTTCACAAGTATCGTTGATATATGTTCTCCAAGTATCACTAATATATGCTTCAAGTATCACTAATATATATGCTTCTCGAATATCATTGATGTAATGGTATCAATCTATGAGAGCTGAGCAATATTGATTTGTATATATATATTGATAGCCTAGTATCGATACTCAATATCGAGAGGTAATCCTGATATGTTGTTGTTTATGCTTTAATGTATTGTTCACTGTGTGTCTAAATGAATGAGATGCCATCGATAATATATGCTCTCAATGTGTCTCACGTAGAGACGTGCCTCTACATGAGGCACATATTAACAGCATTAACCATAACAATATTTAATCAAAACAATATGCAATTTGCAGCACTATATCAGTATTATACTATCGATTAATAATATGTTTATTAACACAACTCAGCGATGATTATTAATCGATTATATCATTGATTATATATATATATATATAATACTAATATAACCTATTAAATATATATATATATATATATATATATATATTTAATACTAATATAACCTATTAAATATGTATATATATATATATATATATATATATATATATAATTGATGATATTAATCTCTATCAATAATTAAGCATATACAGTAAAAATAATAATATTATATTATGATTATAATAATATTATAATCATAATATAATATCATTACTCATAATTAGATAGAATTAGGATAGAGATCAAATATTCAAGGCTCATAGGCCACTTATACATTTGATAATTTCTATTAGAGTGATCCAACCAAATCTATATCCTTCAAAACTACCTCTTAGATAGGGAGGAGCAGTCCTATCCTTGTACTGAGCACAATAGATCCATTTACTGTGAGAGAAAGATACCACATCACCGTGATATCAGGAGTTATGGCATGTCCAAGAATATCACGTCACGTGATATTCACCATCTACTCATAGTATAATATCCATCACTATGGTATGTGCACTGGTATCAAGTCACGTGATACCTACCATAAGGATATAAGCTCATGGCATGTCCACAGATATTAAGTCACATAATATCCACCATGAATATCTCAATAATATAATTCATTATGGCTTATCCATAGATATCACGTCTCATGATATCCACCATTCAATTGATACTACTTAAGATTTGATGTATTATTGTAAGATCGTCACCTTACAACAATAATCAATAATACAAGTGCTCATCATTGAAAAATCATCATCTCACAATGATGTTCGCAAGGGCCCATAAGGTCATGGATTCAAACACATGACACAATAAAGAGTTTACACATTAAACAACTTTAACATATATGAATACAATAATTTAGCATTGATGAGGCTCAATCTCAAATAAGTTTACATTTTCTACCATACCAAGCTTACCTCGAAAGTATTCTACTTTTTTCTTGGAGAGAGGCTTGGTAAAAATGTATGTCGTTTGTTCACTTGTACTAACATATATCAATTGAATAACATTCCTTTCCACCATGTCTCTAACATAATGGTAGGGAATTTCTATATGCTTTGACCTGTCATAAAACACAGGATTTATTGACAGCTTTATACAACTCTGGTTGTCACAGTGAATGATAGCAGGATCCAAGGATTGTCCAAACAATCCTACAAGAAGTTTCCTTAGCCATACTGTTTCTCAAGCTCCCATGGATGTTGCATTTGTACTCGGCTTTTGTGGAACTTTGAGCAGCTGAAGATTGCTTCCTACTAGACCAAGAGATCATAGCTGATCCTAAGCTAAAATAACATCTTGATGTGCTTTTCCAATCAACTATACTTCCAGCCCAATCTGAATCAGTATATCCATGCAAATTTAGGTCTACATTATTATACTTCAGACCACATCCAATTGTACCACGCAAGTATCTAAGTATGTGTTTTGTTTCTACTAGATGGAACTGTCTTGGTTCACTCATAAAATGACTTAGTGCTTTCATTGCATAACAAATGTCAAGTCTAGTATTTACTAGGTACATCAATGACCCAATCATCTGCCTGTAAAGAGTGGGATCTGTCAAGTCTGAGTTAGTTGCATCTTCTCTTAACTTATGCAAGTTTGTTTCCATGGGTGTAGTCATTGATTTACAATCCATCATTCCAAACCTTTTCAGAATGTCAATAGTACATTTTTGTTGATTTAAGATGATTCCATCAGCTTGTTGCATACTTCTAAACCAAGGAAATAGTGTGAAGGACCTAGATCCTTCATGTCAAATTCAGATGCTATTTCTTATTTACATTTAGTGATAAGAAAGTCTTCTCCTGTAATCAACAAGTCATCAACATAAAGGATGAGAATCAACATTTCACCTTTAATTACCTTAAAATATAGATTCGGGTCTGCATCACTCTTGGAGAATCCCAATCCTGAAAGGTAATGATCTATCCTTTCATACCAGGTGCGAGGAGCTTGTTTAAGACCATCCAATGCCTTCTTTAATTTACAAACATGAGATTCTTTTTCATGTATTACAAACCCTTCAAGTTGTTCTAGGTATACTTCCTCTTCTATTACACCATTAAGAAAGGTAGTCTTTACATCCATTTGGTGGATCTTCCATCTTTTTGAAGTAGCAATAGCAATCACAGACTTGACAGAAGTATATCAAGCAATAGGAGCAAATATTTCTTCGTAATCAATTCCTTCCTTTTGAGAGAAACCTCTGGCAACAAATCTTGCTTTACATTTTTCAATACTATCATCTAAAGCATGTTTGATTTTGAAGAGCCATTTGGATGAAACCATTGATTTGTCTTTTGGTCTAGTTACAATTCTTAAGAATAGATTGATATTCTTTTGTCATAACATCTTTCCAAACTTGAAGTTTGAAGGCTTTCTCAAAGCTAGTGGGATCTGACTCAATGATTTCACTCATTAAAGCAACATAGCTTGAGTACCTATTTGGTCCTTTGCTTTCCCTAAAGTTCCTTTTGGTGCTGCAAAACTTTCAACTTCTTGAATCATTTTTCTTGCCCATAGAGGTCTTTTTTGGTTCACAGTGGTGTCTCTAGCCCCATCAATAGGATCCAAAGGCTCATTTAGATTTTCATCTTCCATAAGTTCATGAATCTCCCTCTGAATTTCGAAAGCATGATCTTCTTCCATATATTGAGGAGACTCTTGATCTTCAATATCCATCTCATGAATGTCCTTGGACCTTTTGAATGCAACATCTTCTTCAAATATTACATCCCTACTGAGCTCAATTAATTTATGTCCTGGAACATAGATCCTATAGGCTTTATAGGTTTCACTATAGCCTACAAATATTCCCTTTTTGCCTGAGGGTTCTAGTTTAGATCTCTTTTCTTTGGGTATGTGAATGTGTACATGGCAGCCAAAAATTCTTAAATGACTTATATTTGGTTTTACTGTGGAAAATGCTTCTTCGGGCATTTTATTTTCCAAAATGGTGTGAGGACATCTATTTTGAATATAAACATCAGTTCTAGAGGTTTCAGCCCAAAAAGAGGTATCGAGGTTTTGGTCATGTATCATGGTTTTAGCTACTTCTATAATTGTCCTATTTTTCCTTTCAGCCACACCATTTTGTTGGGGGTTATAACGAACACTAAGCTCCCTCTTAATCCCATCATTACTACAAAAAGTTTTGAAAGTGTCAAAGGTATATTCTCCTCCATTATCTGATCTTAAGGTTTTATCCTTTTCCCAGACATTTTCTACTAGAGCTTTGAATTCTTTAAACCTCACAAGTACTTCATTAGACTCTTTACTTTTCAATAAGTATATCCAAGTTTTCCTAGAATAATCATCAATGAAAATAACATAGAATAAAAACCCTCCTAAGGATGCTACAGTCATCGGCCCACATAAATCTAAATGAATGAGTTCTAACACATGTTTTCATCTACTTTCACTATTATTGAAGGTGCCTTTAGTATTCTTTCCTAAAGCACATCCTTTGTAGGTTCCTTCACGTTCTTGTTTAAGTTTGGGTAAACCTGTCACCATCCTTTCCATTGAGGATAAAGCACGAAAGTGAAGATGCCCTAATCTTTTATGTCAAATCTCATATGTATTTGAAGATTCATGAATTAGGGCTAGTGAAGAAACAGTGCAAAGTTTATATAAATATCCATGGCGAACCCCTATGGTGTGAGCTTTCTTGATATTTGACTTCTTGGTCCATGCTAGGACCTTACCATCCAAGAAGGTGATTCAGTATCCTTTGTCTTCTAAGGCTGATATGGAGACCAAATTCCGCTTGATTCTTGGTACAAATAACACACCTGTTAACTTAAAGGAGATGCCTGATTTTAAATGTATAGTAGCAGTTCTAATTCCTTTCACTGGATAGTTAGAATCATCTCAAATGGTAACTTCCTCATCTGAGTTTTCCACCAGGCTATCTAGGTGTTCTCAAAATCTTGTGATGTGGCGTGAAGCCCCAATATCAATCACCCAACTGTTATGACTAGTTACATGACTAGACAAGGCCGAATAAAATACAAATACATTTGAGTCCTTCTCTGAGACATTCTTACTAACTTCAGCAATAGAGGCTTGAGGTTTAGGCCTATTAGGACATTTGATTGCATAGTGGCCATATTTGTCACATCTGAAACATTGTACTTTGGACATGTTCCTCCTTTTCTTGGATGAGTATTTCCCATTTGATTCTTTGTCTTTCTTCCTTTTGAAGTTTCCCTTCTTGCAATTTTTGTGTGAATGAGAGTTTAGGACTTGTAAGTCTTCATTTGTGGATTTTTGTCCAATCCCCCTTGTAACTAACATTGACTCTTCTTGAATGCAATCATTTTTTAAACAATCAAACTTAGTAAGTTTAGATCGAGCACTTATGCCTTGGATGAATGATTCCCAAGAAGTTGAAAGTCCACTCAGAGCCAACAGGGTTAATTCTTTACTATCAATAATGTGACTAATGGTGGATAATTGATCTCTTAATTCTGTTATTCTCATGCAGTAAGATGTAATGGATTCTCCTTTGATCATCTTTACATGATGAAGTTGTCATTTTAGTGTGAGAGCCATGCAAGGGTTGCTTATATCATACATACTCTCTAATGATTTGAACATGTGATAGGTTGTATCAAATTTAGAGATAATTGGTGCAATATGATCTCTTACTGCATCCACTAACATTTTCATGGCTTTATTATTCATTTTCGTCCTTTGAAGTTTCTCACTTTCTTCTTCAGGTTCAAGTATGACTTTCTTCACAAATGTATCTAATTCATTTTCTTTTAAGGAAAGCATAGTTCTAAATTTTCAAGATACAAAGTTGGAGGCTCCTTCAAGTCGGTCCTCAAATCTAACACCATTCGCCATTTTGCTGATTAGAGGGATTCTCAAAATTTAATAAATGTTCTATAGTATTATTTGCCTAAATAAATCTGGTTTGGATCTCTCAACTTGGCTCTGATACCATGTAAATGTAATAGATTTATATAAGTGAAGAATTTAAATTATTTCAACTGATGTGTAGTAACATAATAAGTATATAGAACCATAAGAATCTGATTATTGTTTCTGTATATATTTCATGAATATTGCTGGTGTATACTTTCACACATATCGTTGATATATGTTCTCCAAGTATCACTGATATATGCTTCAAGTATCACTGATATATATTTTTCTTGAGTATCACTGATGTAATGGTATCGATCTATGAGTGCTGAGCAATATTGATTTGTATATATATATATATATATATATATATATATTGATAGCCTAGTATCGATACTCAATATCGATAGGTAATCCCAATATGCTGCCGTGTATGATTTAATGTATTGTTCACTGTGTGTCTCAATGAATGAGATGGCATCAATAATATATGCTCTCAATGTGTCTCACGTAGAGACGTGCCTCTACGTGAGGCACATATTATTAACAGCATTAACCATAACAATATTTAATCAAAACAATATGCAATTCACAGCAGTATATCAGTATTATACTATCGATTAATAATATGTTTATTAGCACAAATCATCGATGATTATTAATCAAATATATCATTGATTATATATATATATATATAACCTATTAAATATACATATATATAATTGATGATATTAATCTCTATCAATTATTAAGCATATACAACAATAATAATATTATATTATGATTATAATAATATTATAATCATAATATAATATCATTACTCATAATTAGATAGGCCACTTATACATTTGATAATATCGGTTAGAGTGATCCGACCGAAGCTTTATCCCTTAACACCAAGAGGTCAAGTTTGGATACTCCACGCTTTTGGGCTTAGCTTTGGTGAATTTACGGCACCCTAACATGCTTCCTCTCCAACCCCTATTATGGTTGATTATGGGAATGGAACTATTGATGCTTGGCTTTTTAAATGATTCATTTAAATAGATTAAAATGATTAATAATATTATGCATTTATATGTTACCCCAACCCTTATAGAGATATTTGGTAGAATTATGTTAAATATGTTTATCGAACATGATTGCGGGATGGGTTTATCTTGCTAAAGACATTTTATTGGTGAAGTTATAATTATGACTATAGTACACCTCTTGTTTTAATTGAAATTGTGATTCTAGGGAAAAATTTAGGGCAATACCAAAGTGGGCCATTACAGAGCATTTTATTTACTAAAATTGATTTAGGGACTGCATAGCTTTAGGACTAAATTATGTAGAAAAATGTGTACAACAATATTTCATTCTTTATCACGAGTCAAGTTCTTGTTCCACTAACAAAAACCTTGACCATTTTTACAAAAAAGGCAAATAATCTTTTAAATCCTTACTTTGTGATGATTCTCCAGATGACATTTTGACTTTCAAAAAGAAGAGCATGATTATTAGTAGCATGTTTATCTGATACAATGTATCCATTATAACCAAATGCCTATCTGCATCTTCTATCACAAAATGCCCCCTAGAATACAATCATGATAGAAGAATCATATCCACTTTTCCAAATAGATTATCTTTTCAATAGCTTAAGGGGGAATTGTATTTCCTAAAATCGATTAAGAACTAGATACTCTTAAAACAAATGTTATGAAGGCAAGATGTACTGACACAATCTTATATTTTGTCAAAGGAATTATGGTTAGGTTGTACGGCAACTTGGTTCTCTTGTTGGAGACTAAGGTTCAATTTTCCAAAAGGGCATCTTAGTACCAATGGATGTGTTGGAGTGATGTTATTGCTTTGTTGATGTCGTGCAGTAGGCCCATAGGCGATGGAGGAGCGCAAGTAGGAAAGAAGAGTAGTTACCCTATAGGAGAAGATAGGAGGAGAAGAAAGAAAGCTAAAGCATATGAAGGAGAAATGTAAGTCCACAAGAAACCTCACCCGAGAATCACCATTGCTTTTAAGGGGTGAAAACCCCATCAACAACCCCCACCAAATAATCTTAAAAACATTCAAGGTTACCTAAGTTTCCAAGATGAGGACAGCAGGGGATGGGGGGACGAATTTTCAAGACAGCAAATGTTTTAGTCAATTTTGGGGACAGCAAGGGGATGGCAAAGAGGACGACTATATAAAAATGGGAAAAATTAAAATATGTACGGAAATTTAAATATCCATACGAAAACACAGATAAAGCATGCACTTATACATTATACAACCTTAAAGTACAAGAATTAGTAGAATTCATATGACAAATTTGTCTCATTTGAGAATCCAAGTTAAATTGCCTCTAGAATTCAAAGTCAAATCCCCCTAGGCGTACCCAGTCACCGAGACGTCCTTGGCACGGGGACGTGTGAAAAAAAAAACCCAAGGATGCATCCTCAAGTAGTGTAGAAAAAAATGTTACACTTTTAAACTATGCTACACAAAGTTTTCAAGGCAAGGACAGTGGCAGTACATATTTATAAAGAAGGGATTTATTTTTTAACATTTTTTAAGGGATGACAATGGGCAGCTATTAAAACAATAGGAAACTTTTTTAAGATCTAAAGAAATTTCAAGTATTCATATCATAACATTGATAAAGCATTAATCATAGACATTATTGAAGCATAATACATAACATTAGACTTGATTGAGATTTCACAAAAGATTTGACAAACAAATTAACAAAATTTAAATGCTTTCATTGTCATTGTGCATACATATTATACAAAAATTACAACAAAATACCCAAAACCTGCAGGTTTCAACTACAAAATGACAAAAACATAGAAAATATTTCACTGCCCATATTCAGCAGATGCATCTGGTAGGTCTATATCAAAATTGAAGCTTGAGTCTAAGTTGTTGCCAGTATAAGGGGCTGCCTAGCAATGGAACCCCAACTAATCCCTCGTCAATCTCTATAACATCTTTGGTATCTACATGCCAACGTAAGACAGTCTAGCAATATTAGCCACAAGGAATTATGTATGACTACTGTTGTGAGGTTTTACAACATCACCCCATATCATGGGGACCCCCATTCTGAATTTTAGGAGCTTGGATTTTTGCCTGGCTTAGTCTTGATTGTTTGGATTCTGAGAGCAATGATGCTTAGATTTGCAATATGGATGTGGTTATGATTTCAAAATTTTGATAAGATGATGAACGTGGTTTGAACTTCGTGTGGTGAATGTAGTTTTCACTTGCAAATTAACGAACTTTTACAAAACATTGAAAACTTCTTGACAATTTGCAAACTTCATAGTGGATCTTCGATTTTGTTGATAATTGGAGTTCATGATTGCTAAAACTGAGATTTTCTTTTTCAAGTTGCCAAATCTGAGATTCTTTAAAATTCCTCAATTTCCCATGCTTGGTAAATTCGAAATTTTGAAGGGCAATTGAGATAGTGATATTTTCATGGCATTGGCAAATTTTGTTGGATTTCGATTTTGGTTGGGGCTAATAATTTCTAAAAATCTGGAAGTTCAATTTTGAGGCTCATTCATCAAATCTAAATTTCATTGGAATCAAATTCAATATCATGAGATTTTTCGATTTTTTAGTTTTAAATTGCTGATTGGGATGATTTTCGAAATCAGATTGTATGTTTGCCAGTTTCTTGCATCAAATTCGAAATTCTCATTGGGCAAAGTAATCATGTCTAATTTTGAATCAATTTACAAATATCAAAGACTATTTTCGATCTCTAATTTGATTGGATTATGAAATATTTGAAAGGTTTAAAATCTGGAGGTGCACCATAATTTTCGATTTTTCAAATAATCATTTCTTGGCATTTTCGAAATTGCATTGGGGTTTTAATTAAATTATGGGGTGTTGTGTCAAGATAAATCGAAACTTAGCATTTTGATTTCAAAATGGCCCCAGCATTTATTAATTTCGAAGCTATTCTAAAAGACTTTGTTTTTAAATTTCGAAATTAATTTACCTTTTGCAAAGTCGGCCCTGTTATTAGCATTAACTTATTAATTTTTTATTACCAAACGTGTGGCAGATTGGCCTTGAAATTAGGCCTAGCGGCAAGTATAAAGGGAAGGCCATCATCTTCATTTCCCTCACATTCAAATTGTGATTCCTCTCTGCTATTATAGGAGCGAAATCTGGGCTTAAAACAGCGAATTTCCATCAATTTCGGCAGCAGTTTGCATCATATTTTGGGGCGAAACGGTCATAGCAAGGTGGCAACTTGGCTTAGGTAGCAGGCCTGGGCATGAAGGACTGCATTTGGAGGTGTTTGAAGGGCAAAATCCGGGCCCTAAGTCAGTGTCGGGGAAGGGAGAGGGAGCAAAGATTGATATTATCTATTTTGAAGGCCTTTTCCCACACATTCTGTCCCCCTAAATTCAGTTTTCAAAGGCAATTTTTCAGCATTTTTGGGCAAATCCGAAAATCAGAGATTTCATTTCCAGAATTCAACAAAGGTGGATTAATTGATTTGACACAGTCATTTCTAGAATTTTGAGGAGGTGTTTGGAAGGAGGATTTGATCCATATTTGAAGGCCTTATTCTCAGAATTTTGACAAGTAAAGATTGTGGTGTGAAGTGTGGATTGTGACAAGGTCAAGGACATCAAGTTTTGTTTGACAAGGCAATTGCATCAAGATACCATTCAAAATTTCATAGAGGGTGTACAAATCCAGAAAGTCGAAGAAGAATAGTTATCAAGCTAAGGGCATCCACTTTCAGTTTTCTTTGCATGAACGGAGTGCTTTCATAGCCGGTGAGTGGCCTATCTTAGCTTTTCTCTTTAATTGTTTTCATTTCATTGGTATTTGTTGTTAAATGTTAAAGACTAGTTTCAAAAGTAGAGATTGAAGTTTGGTTAGTAGGTTGATTACTCAATTGTCTTGATTAGCTTTCTTCCCCCAAGTTACTCGATTGTCTTGATTAGCTTTCTTCCCCCAAGTTCTTGCTTGCATCATCCATTCCATCACCTCATCATCTCACTAGGAAGAAGTTGGGAGTTATAAGTGGTAGTTCCATCTCACTAGGAAGAAGTTGGGAGTTATAAGTGTAGTCCATCTCACTAGGAAGAAGTTGGGAGTTATAAGTGTAGTCCCACCATCATTGTAGAAAGGCGAGGCAGAAATAAGTGTTTAGGATGGCGGATGCCAGTGCAAGCAAGCCAGGGAACTAATGCTAAAATAGGAGCCAAGGAAGTTATGATACCCAACTCCAACTTCTGCTCGAAACTGAAACAAATTGGAGACACCAACATCGGCACCCTTGACATGATTCAATTAAGAGATAGGTTGAGAGACAGCCAGTCCCCTATTGCAAAGAGAATCTACAAGTCCGGAATTGTACATGCAGCTGCTTTCCCTCCTACCTTGCCTTGTCAGGAGTTGATCATGGAGTGTGCATCTAGGCTCCACATCCAGCACATGTCTATCATTATTGACGGAGGAGAGAAAGTTTTGGCCAACATTAGCAGCCCAGTGATTGAGGATACATTCAACATACCCCAACAGAATAGCACGGAGGCACTGTCCATGGATCAAGCCACCAGATTCTACCAAGATAACCAAGACACATACTTTGCTCTATTGAAACGGAATTGGTTACATGAAGGCAAGAAAGGAGTCACCAAGGCATCAAAGCTCACCCAGTCAGACTTCAAATCAGAATATGGCGACCTCATCGTCCTCCTCAACCGAATCATGGGCTCAACACAAGGTATGCAATTCGAGACTTGGATGTACTATTTCATTGATGGCATTGAGAGTGGAAAGAGAAAATTTGATTGGGCTGGAATAATTAGTGAAAATCTAGAGTTACAGCTTAGAACAGTGCAGTCTCAGAAATAGTTTTATATGGGATCATACCTTTTTTACTTAATAGCAAGATTATATAGGCAACCTGGACTTGAGGCTAGGGGAGAAATTGGCCATGGGCCCGGGCAGTACTTGGTGTATGAGTGCTATCCACAGCTTCATTTGCGCAACACCAAGGACTTCAAGATATTCTATGACGCCTTTGCCATGAAACTAGTAAGGATTTTGCAAGGGACTCCTGCTTGGAGGCTCTCTCCGGAAGCCAAGGCCAAAGTTAAGAAATATGGGAGTTGGTTCATCCAATTTGCACAATTCACATACATAAGAGTGGCTGGATGTACAACTTGTCCCAAGAGGCTTCCAAGGTACCCGCCCGATAGATTGGTTTTGATAGAGTTGGCTAGGCAACTCAAGCAATACGATAAGATAATGAAACGAAGAGGTGAGGCAGGGGTTACCCTCTCACTTGTGATAAGCAATGACAGTTGTCCCAATCTTGTTGCCTTTGCATCTGCTAAAAAGGAGTTGGAACAATATCACCTAGCTTGGTATGGAGCAAGACAAGGATTTGATCTTCATGGTCTATTCAAGACATCTCGAGGAGATCCATTCAGGCATGTTCCTACAATAGAAGATTTTTGGGCTAATGCACAAGATGACTTTCATGTGAGGAAGCTAGCTTTCTCAAGATTATCACTAAGCCTGATGAGAGCTATAAAAAGAAAAAATCTTATGATCCCAGACCGGCTGGAAGAAGATGAAGATGTGCTAAGAGAAGACTACAACACAGTAGAAGGAATGGAGTTAGATCCAATCAACTGGGATGATCACCAGGATCAATCTTTAGAGGCAATCAATAAGTCAGTTGAACTGCACACTGAGTGGTGGTATAACAAGAAGTTAAGTCAGTTGCAAAGATCAAAGGTGCACCTTACCCATGAGAAGATGAAGTCGGTAGAGATTCAAGCAGAATCAGTTAGTCAGCAAGGTAAGGGCGATAGCCGGCAGCAACCACAGCAGCAACAGCAAGCCAGTAAGGGCAAGAAGAGAAATTTAGAGGTTGAAAAGGATGAAAGAAAAGGGTAGAGTTATATTAGAAGACCATTTAATGTAAGCCCATGTGGCATTTTCCCCTTTCTTCTTGGGTAGGATAGGTGTCAGTTTCTGATTGGCTACCATTTTTTGTGCCTTCTCATTGGTTACCACTTTTCCTTTTTTTTCATTGGCCCATTGATGAGGTGGCGTCTTTTCATTGGTCGATGGGGTGGTAACCCTAATTAGGGTTTCTGGGATTTGATCTAGATCGTTGATTTTTGCCTCTTAATCTTGGCCATTCATTGTAATTTTGAGCCTCTATATAAGGCCATTTGATCTCATTTGTAAAGGGTTGAAGAAAATTGTTGCTAATATAATACCAAAATTGCTTCTCTTGTCATTGTTGTGTCTTGCATGGTGATTAAGAACACTTGGTGTTATTGCATGGTTTCTACTTCCAATAGTTAAAGTTAAATTTCATTGAGTTGTTAAAGTAGTTTTCATTTCAAGCAAGTTGTTAAAGTAAGAGTAGAAGTAGGTGGATAGTTGTATGGTGATATTGGTAGATGTTTGATAGGGATCTATATACTAGGCCACTAGCATCTTAGCGGCTTGTTAAGGAACCTTGTGTGGTAATCTAGTCTCATTCCCTCTGAATCATTGCACTTATGGAGGTAACGCCGCTGGCAAGCTTTCTTTAGGTTGATCCTTGTCCATTTGCCAATCTTTCCATTCCATAGGAGTAGTAGTAAAGCAGTCAGTAGTTTAGTAGTTAGAGTTTGAAGAGCAAAGTTGGAAATGATATAAATTGGAAAATCATTGAGTATACATTGCAAAGCTAAATTTCATCATAGCGAGAGTTTGACATTCCTCAAGTGAACAGCATAAGCCCGCCAAAGTGATTACCAACAAATCACATTATTACAACTGAGTTAGTATCCACAGGTGTAAGGAACCTTGGAGTATCCTCGTATACTTTTCAAGAGAGGGTTGAGTGTTTGGTACGCTGTATCAAGTATTCAATTGCAATATGTTATGTAGTGGTACAAAACTGACATCAACAACTACCAACTTCTCCAATTGTCCAAAGGTAAGGTTGCTCCTCGACTAATTCGATGAAGTTATATGTATAACAATTCCTCTCTGTGGTTGAGGAACTAGCGATCTATGAAAGAAGACAAATTGCAAGTATCCTCAACTTCGGTGCATCCTTGCCATGCCACACCCACCATACAATATGGTCAATTTTAGAAAATAGCTCTATCCAACCTTGCTTCTAGTTTGCTTACAGGTGGACCATGGAGATTGATAAATGCAAGCCACTATGTGTTAAGAAAAGTAGATTCCACTTCATTATAATTTTTTCCAAGGGCCTTCATGAGCCCTTATTTCACCTCTTCATCGTGAGATGGAGGCACTCTTCCAAGCTTAGCTACATAACATTTGTGATTTAGAGCATAGGCTGCTATAGGCTCTTCTCTTCAACACATTCCAGACTAAACCACCCAAGCACCAACTGACAAAAATAAATTCTTTACTTATAACTTATATTTGTTTTTTACAAGTTATCATTATTGCTTACAAATTTTAAAGGTGTTCTTTGGAGCTGCTTGGTGGTAAGATTAGGGTGGGAATATCCAAAATCTTCAAAAGCTAAACACCCCATATTTTGTCTCTACCTTTTAGCACTTCTAAATGTGAATGAAACTAGATTTGTTTAAGGCCATTCACAAAAAGCATCAAGTGACCATGAAAACATCTAAATAACCTCATCTTTGTGCAATACAACATTCATTTCACATAATAAGAGTGGACACCAAGTCATCCAGGAAAACAATTTAATCGCCAAAAAACTCAGGGCAATTTAACGAAAAAATCGCAAAAGCACACAATAAAATTGCCATAAAACCGGTGGGAATAAAAGGTAACATTGTAACTCATTTTTATACGGGCATTTTAACTTTTAGGGTTTCAGTTTCTATGTGACACATAAGGCAACAAGAATAAAAAAGAAAAGGTGACGGAACTGATGAGATTCCATTTTTTATTTGATGATTGGAAATTTGGAGGGCAGACATAAGATGCAAGGCATTGTTGAACATCTGAAACTTGAAACTAAATCAGATACAAGTCAGTGTTGGTTATTGTCGACCAAGTCTTCAGGCAATCCATTCAAATCTTCATGCATTTTCATCTAATAACTATAAGTTTGCAAGGGTTTGAGGTAAGTAAAAAAATCATTTTAATATTTTAAATTTCAAAACACATTTACAATATTACATAATTAAGAACAGTATTAGAAATAAATTTTAATAATTTACAGTATAGATGGAAATCTCAATTACTAATAATGGTATAAATGAGAATAAATGGTAATTATATAATATAAACAACGGTATACTGTATTACTGCAATACAATAATATTTATTTTAATATTATAAAATATTCTTATTATAATTATTAAAAATACTTATTTGTATTATATAATCAAATTTTATTATTTAATACAGAATAATATTACAGAAATATTTAATTTTAATATTATAAAATACTATTATTATAATTATTACAAAATACTTATTTGTATTTTATGATTGTATTTTATTATTTAATACAGAATAATATTACAGAACCACCATACCATGCTGAGAACGTCTGTGCATTTTTGGGTGTGATTTGTGCACTTTCCACTGGTTTTCCATAGCTGTTTGGTGCTGTTAGGTAGTATAGAAGTTGTTGGCATGAATTTGGGTTGTTTTGGATGCCATTCTAGGTGTTTTTGAGGTCATACAGCTCATTATACCTGCTGTAACAGGGGTTTCAGACCTGCACTATGGCTGAAATGCATTAACAGCTTGATGCTTGGTGATTCCAGTGAATTTGATAAGCTTGAGAGTCATATTTCTTGTGTTGTACCAGTGGTGACCCTTCACGTGTGTTGTTAATTAGATTGGAAGCTTTCTAGGTGAAGTCCTTCGCTGTCCTGACTCAATACTATTTTTTTAATTTATAAAAGAATTATTTTATTACTGAATTCTAAAATAGTAAATATTTAATAGAAGAAGATTTAGTTTTACTAATGACAACAATTATGTACAAAGTAACAAACTACTAAATAACAAAGTAGTCATTAAAATGCATACATTCTCTGATTATTTATCTTGTTGCATTTTTGCTAGGTTCTCTACCTATTTCTGTACAAGAAGATGGCTGGTGGTAGAAAGTGGGACAGTTTATGGAAACATGGGACACCAAGACCAAATCGAGGAGATGTCAAATGTAACTAGTTCCCTCGATAGATGACTTGGGGCATAGGTCAGCTGCAATATCACCTTGCAAAGATTGAATGTCGTGATATTACCACCATGTGGCGGCTGTCCCGAAGAGGTTACGATGGAGGCGTTAGCAAGCCTCGAAGCATATGCGCAAAAGAAGGCAGGAAAAAAGAAGACAACAGAGGCAATGGCAGCCCCAATGAGACATATAAGTTCTGCAAGGTCGCAAACAGGTGTGGAGGTTTTCTTCCATTCGGCCACGGATACGAGGATCAAGAAATGCGGGCGGACATATGTCAAAGTTTTCGATTCCACGTAACACACCTAGTGTTCAACCCGGATTTCAAGGCACTGCACGGAACAAACAAATGCACCATTAGTCAAACTTGGCAGTTGCTAGATTTTGGTACTACAACAATATTCCCTATAATGCTTTATGTAGTCAATATTGGGATCAACTAGTCACTTCAATGACTACAATAGCTAAGGGGTTCAAGGCCCCAAGTCATTATGAGGTGAGTGGGTCGTTGTTGCAAGATGATTTCCAAAACACTCATTGACTTGTGGAAGAGAAAAGAAGAATTTGGGAGCCAAATGGCTGCACCACTATATCCGTTGGGTGAAGCGATGGAAAGAATAGGACGCTCATCAACTTCCTAGGTGCTTCACAGCGACAGTTTGTATTTCTAAAATCAGTTGATGCCTCCGATCAAGTGAAAAACACAAAGGCTTTGTGCAACATGTTGGATGAGGTGGTGATGGAAATGGGAATGGGTAATGTCATCCAGATTGTGACTGATAATGCAGCTGCATATGTGGCAGCCAACAAACTTCTGATGGCTAGGCATCCAACATTATTTTGGAGCACTTGTGTTGCCCATTGTCTTGACTTGCTCCTTGAGAACATAGGTATTAGGGAAACTGAGTCGCAAAGTACATCTACAACCACACATGGGTCGCGAGTCTTATGAGAGAGCACATTGATGGTAAGGATCTCATATGATCAGGGGTCACAAAATTTGCTACTAATTTTCTCACCTTGCAAAGCATATTAGCCACATTGCCCAACCTAAAGCGAATGTTTGTGAGTGAGAGATAGTTAAAGAAGCCTGAAGCAAAGGTCATGAAGACCATTTTTTTATATTAGATTTGCCAAGATGATGGAGATCATCAATGTAACTTTTCAAACCTCAATTGATGATTTATTATTTAATTTTTCGATATTGCAATTCGCTTATTTTGTTAAAAAAATCATGTCTAGGTATCAGAACCATTGGTGAGAGTTCTACGAATGGTGGATGGGAGTAAGAACCCTATGGGGTATCTATATGAGGTCATGGATAGGGCCAAAGAGGCCATTCAACACTCGTATGGATCAAATGAGACCAAATATGGACCCATATGGCGCATAATCGATTAGAGGTGGAACCGACAACTCCACCAACATATTCATGTTGTTGCCTACTACTTGAATCCCAAGTTTTATTTCTCCAAAACTTTCAAAGTAGATGGAAAGGTTAAGATTGGCTTGGACACATGTATCCAAAGATTACTTGACGATGAGCACCTCTAAGATCTGATACTTGATGAGTTACAGAGTTGTAGGAAGGTTGGACCATTGTGTTCTTCACCTAATTGCAAACGTAAGAGAGACACCCTACAAGCAAGTAAAAGGAACATGTGTTTATTTTACCATACCATTTATTTCGCTTATTGAGTTTATTGGGATCTTTACCAAGTTATAAATGGCAATTTTTATCCTTGAAAATTTGTGGGAGGAAGATTATGGTGCCACAACACCTAATCTTCAAAAGCTTGCCATATGCATATTATCGCAGCCTTGTAGTGCTTCTGGTTGTGAGCACAAGTGGAGCATTTTTTATGTCATTCACACAAAAAAGCGCAATAGGTTGACTCAATAGTGCTTGAATGACCTTGTGTATGTGCGATACAACCTTCAATTGCATAAAAAGAAGGTGCAAGAGAAGGCTTCGCATGAAGCACTTGACTTGGATGGCATTGATCCCTATTTAGCAGATTGGGTTAATGCTCCTGATGGTGATGATGTGGATGTGGATGTGAATGTGGATCCTTTCTTGACTGATGATCACCTAATTGAGTTGGAGATGAAGGAAGATGGCTAGTATGCAGAAATGGCAACATGTGAGGAGGAACGCGAGCTTGGTCATCCATCAAATGCTTCCATTGAGGCACCTATCTCTATGGATGAGGCACCTATTGAGGATGTTGTAACTACTTCAGCACCACCCACCCAGTGGCAACAATCTCTTTTCAGCTTTAGTCGTAGATGCAACTTATGATTTCTAGTTCTCATTGATCCTAAAACTTGAGCTTAATATGTATTCAAAGGTTGTAGTTTCTTTGTAGAGTTGGACTTCGATATGCATTGAACTCAATTTTATTCAGATGTTGCACTTGTTTTTTGGTATATGACTCTATGCTTATTTGCTAAATTCTAATTGTTGGTATTTAACTCATAACTTTGATTTATATATGATGAAATCTCAAGTCAATATATGTTCTACAAATTTGGTGTATATGTGTGTTTTTTTTAAATATTTTAAGAAATTATATATTTACAAATGTTCAATAAAAGTGCTGATTTTTTTGCCAATTTTTTGGCGAGTCCCAAGATTTTAAAAATTTTGGGTTAGCTGAGTTATTGTCGAAACCGAGATTTTCAACTATGGACACAATTACTAAGTAGCCAATTGACATGGATGATGTTGTTTAATATAGTGAATGGACTTACACCAGATGAGGATGCCCCATGTTTATAGAACACAAGATTGATGATTTTAAGTGGTGTAGTACAAATAAAGTAATATTGTTTTAGTTCTAGTTATGTCTTGTTGGGAGGGTAGTTAGGAGCGAGGAGGTGCGTCCGTTGGTTTTCCCAACCAACCGACTATCTTATATACACTTTGGTCTTTGATGTAAAACTATTGGTTTTTGGTATCAATAAAAGAAATAGCATTTCATCGCCATTCTGGTATTCTGGTATCTTAGTTTCATGATATGGTATTATGTTGTTTTAGCATTGATGTTTAATATACTGTTAGTATCATTGATAATAAGTCCTGCTTTATATCCTCTGTCTGTATAACTATTCTACAAGCGGCAAGCAAAGGACGATGTGGCAAAAGAAACAATATGACATCATAGTGAATAATTTTGTTAGGCAAAGGTGGAAGTTTTACCTTCTAGTTATAGTGTGGTGCTACAAACTTCTAGAATCCAAGTTCAGCCACAGCTAACTCCAAGAGTAGACCTCAAACCATCACTAAAATGGATACAACGAAGAGAAAAGCGTAGATTGTTGTATTTGCATGGATATGTACTTTTTTGTGATAATTCCAATCATCATAATACATTGCATCATAGTTTGCAACTTTGCAAACTCTGCAAGTACTCTTCGAGTTGCCAAATACTCTGTTTCTTTTGCTGGGCAAGTTTTTACAAGTTTAACTCGTGAGTTTTTACAGGCATAGGACAAACAAGGATGAAAATGCCAACATGGATAAAACAATAGTTAAAATACATTTTTCACACGTTTTGTTTTCCATAAAGCCATGCACTTTCTCTTTCGGGATGTCAATTTTTAATTTAATACATTTTGTTATTGAATTTTGTAAAAACAAAATTTTGCTTTAAGAAATTTTATTTTTTAGTGCTTTATAAATTGTTGAGATTTTGCCGCATTTTGTCAAGTTTTTGCCGAGTTTTTGTCGAGCTCCGAGTCCAAGTCTGCAAATTATGCATTGCATATTAATCGACTATTGTATTTGCACGATGATGCAATATTGTATGTAAAGAGCCTGATTGGCTCTTGGCTCTAGGAAATTCAATTCTTTGAAATAGATAACACTTCCACAGAATTTTATCAAGGAAAATATATAACTTGGATATTTCTTCACAATTATAATATCATAAATTTCAAATAATCCATTTATAAATTAAACTCACATGTATGAATGTACAAAGAATTTGTAAATTCAAATTCTGAAAATTATTTCCATCAAAAAATGGCACCTGGCAAGCAAAGTATGCATGCTGAATGATGAATAAACTCCAGCTGTTATCACGCAGCCCTAGGAAGAATTTCGCAGCTCAAGGAATCAAAACGATGCCTCCTAGGAAGAACTCGCAGGCAAGAAAGGACTCCACGCAGCTGTTTGAAATCAAAACGTGGCTCCCTGAAATTGAAACGCAACTTCCAAAATAATTAATGCAGCCTATATTTATTGGTAGGCAGCCGTATAGTCAATGCAACAATCATAAGGAGATACATCAGCCTCCCTTACTCAGCCATGGCATCCAGATAAAAGAAAATCGAACCCCAGTTGTAGAAGGAATGGATTCAATTTATTCTTGAACCAAATTGATATACATCAGCATCAATTCGCAGCCATGAATTATCAAAATTTCTTCAGTAGAATCAAATGCACAATTCACCACCACAGGAATGATTCAAAGTGCAGCAGAGAGGAATCAGTCCTCAAACCCTTGTTGAAAGCTCTCAACAAAAGACTTCATAATTTTTATCAAAATGAACAATGGATCCTTTTCCTTTCACAAAGCATTGCTTTTATAATTCAAAAGTGTTTTCCCTCACACACTTTTCACTTAAAACACTTTTTATACTTAGGCACATATTGAATAATATAATTTATTAATTCATTTGGCTCCAAAAAAGGGCTTTTCACCAATATCATGAAATTATGACACGCAAGGTCCCTGTTTCTTGTGCCCAAGATTTAAAACTTTTCATCCTGGTTCCAACGAGCTATAACACTAAGGTATCCAACATATAATACCAACAAAAATGGCAACCTTAGCAAATTTAACTAAATAATAATAATAAACCACCCGTCTTGCGAAAACAACTGAAGAAGCATCCGAATTGAAATCTGTCTACACAGGATTGATCCAGATGATGAAAGATGATGAATGAGCTTGACGGGGTGACTTACTAAAAATAGACGCTCTCTCCAAGATTCTTGGAGCCCAAACCGGAAGCCAGAAATGAAAACCGAGGTCATCATTCAACTCCTCTAACTCATCTGAGCTCATCGGAACTATCCATTGACTTACTATAAATAGTAAGTTCACACCAAAGACCCTCTAAACACCTCGCCAGACCACGAGGATCACAATAATGACCTGGCACCATGAGATCAATGACTTGCAAAAATTGGGGACATTACATTGTATTCTTTTTTCATTCAAATCTAATAGAGAAGATTTCTCCAATATTTTACAAACTCATTTGCTATATCTTGTGACTATATGCATAAAATTTACATTTTGTAAAGAGATTTGACTATTTTTTTAAGTTGTCAAGTTTATGCTGAGATGCCAAGTCCAAATCAAAGTTGGGCCTGTTGAGTTAGGAAAGTTGCAGTTGTTTGAACACTAGGTGAATGTGTTGAGGGAGGTTGTATAGAGTCAACTTTTAATTTTATATCCCTTGTCAAGTTTAAGAGAAGCCAAAATCAAGCATTAATATTGAGTTCATATCCCTTAAGTTGTCACCTTGTGACATACTTGAACAATACCATATAATGATTTATGTATAGGATAACCTTGTATTGGCATATGTATTTAAATGCAGAGCACCTATAAATAATTCTTCTTTATTAAGTACAATTACTACGATACATCAATACCTGATCTAAATTGTGTTATCCCTCTGATAATCTGTGATTGTTGTAATTTCCAAGGTTGAATAATATTGTTTGCTTATATATTTGGTCCGAAACTACAGGAAATGTCTTTAGACATGCACTAGCCTTTGTTCATTATGGCAACAATTTCCACCTTATAAATGCATTGGTTCTATGTTTTAGGTTAATGTTCACACTGAGGAAAGATGAAGTAAACCCAAAAGCATGCATCACTACAGTCTACATCATAATGATATCAGGTATCCTATCTCATAGAGTTCATCAAACTTCACTGTACAACTTTAAAATTTAGCCAATTCCATGAAGAAAAATAAAGAGATCCTTTAAATTTGACCATTAATTTTGTGGGAAGCAAATTTAGGAGAATTTATTTTTAAAAGCCAAGAAATCATTAAACCTATTGAAGAAAATCATTATCGATTCCTTCCTAGTTTTTTTGTTTCTTTCCTATTCAAAATGAGTAATTTGGAATTAGTCATGGGTGGTTTGATGATTTTTTCTGTGATTCAAAACTATCACATAACCTTCATTGAGACTTCTATATGGTTACACAGATTCAAAGGTGTGAACTTGGTTTTAAAAGGTGCAGATTCAATAGATGGTTCCAATCCCCATCTCCATCAAATTAAAGCTGCACACGTGACATTTACTCGGACATATACCACATCATCAATTTCTTCCCTATATGCACAGTGTAAGCTATTCGTAGGACGACCACTCAAAACCTGTCTCTTAAGTCTTAAGTCTCTCACATAAACAATATACACATGCGCCATCTTCATCAGCAGCTTCCTCGCCTAATTGTTAATCACAATTGAACCAATCTGCATCATCCACAGATACAAAGAAAAGAAATTTCATAAGGTGAAACCTTGATACAATATACTTAGAGATTCATTCAGCCAAGATTGCCTTCTTCCAATGGTCAGGGGGTTTAACAAGATTGTATTCCATTATTCACATTCAAAGATAAAATGGAAGCCACTCAAAGGCAAAATGAAAGGCCATTTAACGAGTGCTAGGGGTATTATTATAAAGGTTTCCATTTACATTTTAGATTTTTTTGGATGTTGATCCTTTTAAGCTTAGATGTACATGACACATTGTTGTAAAGATATTTATCTACAATTGTAGACATAATAAAATAATATGCATGCATGTTAAATAATATGAAATAATAGCTCAATGATAATAATAATTAATTTAATTTTTTAATTCTTTTGATTTCCCAATTTTCATCAGCTAGAAAATTTAATTTGAATTTTATCTTTGCCAAACACTAACACAAACCTTGTGACTTAAAAAATGTCTTCTCTATTAGCATGACGACTGGTAAATTCTATAGACATTGTTCTTTGATTTTTTCTTCAATATCAAAGAATTTATCAAAATGATTGGCCCATTCATCCCAGCAAATAAGTGACATATTCGTTTATTGTTTTATTTTTAACATAATATATGAATAGCCAGAAAAGGACAAAATATCCCAAAAGAATTTACTAGGATTACTAGTGGAATGTTAAATCGAGATGTAAACAAAAGCTAAACACAATGCGCATAACCAAAAAAGGATAAATCCCAATTCTAAAGAATTTACTCAACAACCATATCTTGTTTGAAAGATGGATTGTAAGAAGTATAAACTTACTGACGGACTCCATCGTATTCTTTCATTGTAAGATCTAGGAGATCATTTGTCAGAAGAATGATATGTTCTGGCAGAGAGATGCTGTCATCAAGGCGATACTTATGGTATCCTGATTGAGATGCACGCCATGTATTATGCATGTCTGCTTTATCTATCAGTGCCCACCTGGGTCTAAATAAAACAAACAATGTGTACGTGTAACCCAATCAACACATTCCTCTTAATGGAAGTCCATAAAAGGTTACTATGAAGTATGAAGTATGGAGATATGTTACCTCCGTTTTCCTTTAGTATGAAAACCAGTTATATAGTTTGTGGAAGGTTCTGTAATCGCTGCAGGGTCCAATCTCCCAGCATGTTTGTGAGCACGATAGTTGTTTGACCACTCTGCATATTCTAGGCTCCCTAAAATAGTAGATTGCATTGCATGTTAGACTATAAGGAAAACTACATGTTGACATATGAAGAAACCAATGAAATTAAAATTATATAAATCAGCCCTACTACATGAAATAAATATGCAAAGATATCATACCATAGTTTGCCAATGCATCCAGAATATCAACAAGAAGTTCCAGCAACATGCTATTGTCTGCACTATGCATTAATATATATCTGTGTGATAGAAGAAGCTCAAATAATTACTACTGATTAATATTATGTATATTTTAAAACCTAAAAATTTATGTTCCTAAAGTACACAGTTTTGATTAGGTAAAGCAGGAAGGGTCCAAACCCATTACATCACAACCATAGAAGTGGGACAAGAAACTGCTAGAAGTAAAACAGCCGAAATATGCAGCCACAACAAATCTCACAACGAGAAAGACAGAGACCAGCAAACAGCAGGATAACAATTTAAGCACAGAGTTAAAATGACCAAAAGTGCACAATTTAAGTCTACTAACTTGCAGGCAATATCAACTGTCTCTGCAGTTTCTTGTCTCAATTCTACACTACCAATGCTTACACCGGCCGCTCCCCAAATAAATAAAGTATTATGTTTCTCATATGCATGTTTCCCATCTCTTTGCACTGGACTAAAGTCAGGCAAACAAGACCGAACACCTTGGAGGGATGCATCAATTTGCAGAAGAATTACCCTCAAATGCTGTTTATCATATCCTACACATAAAACATGCTTTCAGTTTCAGAATTCCAATGGCATCCAATTGATCATTACATAAAATGCCTCTCCAAACAACAGAAAATAGCGTAACTGTCAAAAAGTTAACAATTGCAATTGAAAAATTATCACCAAGAATGTGAAAGAAAAATAACAATTAAGTCATCTCTTGAAGTTGAAAATGGAAACAAACAATACCAACTCTTGAATTCTAATCTGTACTCCATTTTCCTCAACTGAAGTTAAAGCTTTGTATTGCTAAAGAGATACTAATATTATGAAATAAAAAATAAGTTCCCCCTTAAACCGTTAATTTGGTACACACTGGTTGAAAGTATATAATTCAGCGAGAGTGACAAATGGTTAACTATAGAAGCTAGGAATCATAATCATGACTCACAGTGAAGTTACCAGGTGTTAGCAGAATTAAAATGTTTTATTCAAGAAATAACTTGTAAAACATTGGCTTAAGAATCTAATGGTGCTATTGTTTATTAATGATATCCCACTTGGGATGATATTTGTCGTCCCTGCCAAAGATGTGTCCGATGGCCTCTTTGGCCTTGTCCACACCCTCACATACATTACTACACACTTCTCCAGATAAACAACACAGAGAATGGAAACTAAAGGATCTATGGCATGTTAAAAACTAAGATAAATAAATAGAAAGATACGAGTAAAGAAAAGAAACAAATAAAAATAGCATAAGACTAGTAAAGTGGGCAAAAGTAGAACAAAATAATAACGTATATCTATAATTGTTTAGCCAAAAGCCAAAGTGTTGCTCATTGATTATCCACAAATTCTGAAATCCATATGATTTAAGATTCAGAAATTTAAGCTGACATCCTATGCTACTTAAAAACTAAAAATGAAAATGTTAGAGAGGCCGCATTGATCAAAGTGACCAGAAAACATGCTATAATAAAAGAATTCCACACAAGAACTCAATATTTTTCCTAGAAACCCTCGGAGAGAGAAACACCATGTCATGCTAGTAGCAAACACCATACAACATATACTCAAAGTAGTCATTACCAAGTACAATAGATTGCTTGAATGCAAGTCCCTCGCTCATTTTAGTATCAGATGCTATTGTCTCTGCTCCTCTATCACAATATGAACAACTGAATCCTTTTTTAATTCACTCATATAACTTTTAGTTCCTCTCATTGATTTTGAAATGCTAGATGCTATCTCCTCATATATATTTATGCAAACAAAAAGATTCTCTCAAGTCATATAAGTTTCTATGCATGCACCAGAAAAAAGAAATAGCCCCTACTTGGTTCACATTCCAAATTGCTCAATTGTACAGTCAGGGATTGCTACCACAGTTGCGGTCCTATCCAAGGCATTTTTCTTGACCTGTTTCCTGATCAAAGTTTTATGTTTTACGTCTGTTTCATGAATTCATTTTACTATTCAGAAAACTACACTCTATTTACATTTTTATTACACTTTTCATGATCCATACAGATCAATCAAAGACCCAAACCACAATATCAATATTCTGGTATTGGTGCCCAAGTAACAATTCACTGCATTTTTTCAGAGTCCGAATCTTAACAGCATGTTGCGTGGTAGCATGTGTTAAATTAAAATACCATGAGAAAGTTGTTTAGGTACCATAGAAGATGCATAGGAAGATGATTTCAAGCTGTCACTGCCAAGAAACCTCAATGAAGACAATTGTGTGGCATCTCACAGCAACACTATGGGGGTCACTATGGTCTAATAGCAGCAGTACTTAACAAGGCTCAAATTATTGCCCAAACAGTAGATGTCACATGGTCAGCATATCCCAACGATGCTAAAAATGTTAAATATCTGTCTGTGAGAGTCAACACATGTCAACATGATAATCACGCCATGTATTGCTCAATGGACCCTTCATCGAAGTCATGTCACGAATATTTCAGAAAGTTGATTTCTGACATTAAAAGGATGTTATGTGTTACATGTTGATTGATGCCGGGACACAAGTTAGGATATGCCAAATTAGACACAGTTCTTTTTGATGTTTCATCTTGCATTGGTGTATTTTACAACATTTCATTTTAGTATGTGTGATATTGTAGGGGTTGGAAGGGGGTAATTTCATCTTACCCACCAATTAATCTTCACTTTTGTAAACAACAAGACTATAAAGATAAACAAATCAAAATTAGAGATGGGAAATTACAGAATTGGAAAGGTCAAAATAGCAAGGTGAGTAAAGCTTGCAAGGAAGTGTTATTGAATGTAGCTTATAAGAGAGATTCCTAAAAATTCTAAGGAATTGAGAAATTGTCAAAAAGTTTAAGAGACAAAAGAGGTGTAGATCATGTATTATGATTTGAATTTGAAAATAGACTGTAGAGGGGTGATATTTCAATTAATTTCTTACAAGTATTTTACATAAGAAGCTGATTGAAAAATTAAATGAAGACTTTTGTTTTCCCATTTAGAATGTGTTCATGTTTAAGCTTTTGTCTAAATATCTGACTGGCTGGGGGGTTGATGGTCATTCAAATGACCCTCAACCATGACATCATGCAACTCTGTCTACAAGCCAGCAATGAGCCTAAGAACAACAACTTGGTAGAAGGAATGCTGGGCTTATCAAATTAATATATAACTACATGTGGAAAAATATATGGTATAAAATAAAATAGCAAAATTGTGAATAAGAAAGAGTAGATAGGTCATATATACACATCCAGATATGCATGATAGCCTATGTCCCTCTAGAGGAAATGGATTATGCCTCTCCCTAGGGAGATTTGGCCATTAAGGACATTTAACTAGATATATAAAAAACAACAACATAGAATGATATCAAGCAAAGCCCTGAATGTTTCTCAAGACTTAATCTGACTACAACCCAAGATTTAGAACCTTTATGTAATGTTCACTAACCCTATCTATCTGTCATTTCGTGAAAGCTTATCTATTTCAGCTACCTTTTAGTAACTACATAATTTAAACCATCTTGACATTGCAAGGCAAAGGCAAATGATGACACGGTATAACTCTCTCCAATGTATGAAAAACTATTCATTTAATTTTACTTGATCTTAGAGCTGAATTATAGTGCCAAAAAAAGAGATCAGCTCATTCTAATCATCATATTTGAAGATCAACAACAGTAATGTTTATGATCATGAACCTCAGTAAAAAATGTTCCTTTAAGCCCTACTCTTGTATTTCTTTGACTTCTCTATAGACCAAAAAAATCTTGGCATTATGGAAGCTGAGTATTATTTGCTCATTTACATGTAGTCCCAAGTGCTTTCATTCATTGCCTAGAGAGGGAAAGATTTTCCTTTACACTTAACTAGTGTTACCTGGGGACGCATTTCCAGCATAATTTGACCCGTCCCGGAAACGGGGATGTCCCAGAAACTCGGAAACCTGTCCCCTGGCTGTCCCATAAAATTAATTTAAAAGATGTTTGAGTTTTGATAATTTGTTTGACTTCCACTCTCATGTGAACTCACAATTTAAATTATTTAACACAAACGTTATAGGTTGAGATTCTATAATATATATCAGCATGTTTTATCCACGTTTTAATATGAATATTTAAAATTTACTTAAATATTTTAAATTTTCCGTATTTTTTATATAGCCATCTCCACTGCTGTCCCCTGCTCCAAGAAAAAAAATCCGTCCTGGAAACTCGTTTCCCCATCCCCGCATCCCCCCGTTGTTGTCCGGCAAATGGGTAGTTAGACAGTTAGCCATCCGAGTGAGTTACACAGATGCGACGGTTTGCTCGCATCCCCTCAAACATTATATGTATACATCCTTTCCTTGTGAAAAGACACAGTGATAATGTGATTACGAACTCTTGTGAACATATGAATACAATGCTCTTTTATATTCTATGTTGAGTACTTATTTGTCAGTATGCAATCAATCTCTGTTACCCCATGAGGGTAAACACCCGTCCTAGAAACCCAAGGTAACATAGCACTTAACCAATGCAAATCATTTGTTTTGTGAAGTAATAAAGGATCTATTTCTTCCAAAAATTGCAATCTATATATAAATGGAATGGGGAAAATTACATTTACCTGACTCTTGTTGATTCTCAGTTTGACAGATTTTCTTAAGCTTGACCAAAGCTGATATAAGGTGCAAGTCCAAGAGCTCATTTGTATACGTGATCTCATCATTATTAGGAATATGCCATTTTGGGCCAGCTAAAACCTCTTCAGTATTATTTTCTTTCTTGCTTATCCATTCCTCCAGTCCTTTGATGTGAGGATGACTCAAAGTACACCTGATCAAAAGATAATTAAAGACTGATACATAGCCAATATTCTTGCTAGAAAAATCAAGCACAAATAACCATAGCAGACATACTTGTACTGGTCAAGTGGGTAGTAAAGAACTAGACTTCCAATAAGGGACCTCAATAGATGGTTTCCTGCTTCATTCACCTAACCAACAGCCAATAAATCTAATATTATAAACTTATATCAAGCCTTAACAAAGAGCTTCCCCATATAAGAAAACAAAGGAACAAAGATAATGTTGCAATTCTTAAATCTTTTGTAATGTTATTATTTATATAGTTAAAGCTTGAAATAACCTTCCAAGATGGGGCATCAAAAGCTGCTGAAATAGCATCTTTTAACTCTTCTCTGATCTGAAGAAGATGGGGACCCCCAAAGTTGATGGCAACAGAAAGAACATTCAAACGGTATGCAACTGAGGCTTCCAAACCCGGAGATAATGATACCTACAACACAAGATTTTCAAGTAATTTTCATAGAAAATATTTATTAATATATGCGTATGATGAAGATAAAATTCAAACATTTCTACAACTGATTAAACCTTTTCTGCAGATGATGCAGACAAAGTTCGATTGCTGCTAATCCCAGTTGATGGATTATCTTTTAGAGAAGATACAACAGAGTCTATCATTGGCTTAATCAAGTGCACCACTGCCTCTGCAGGATTAGGGTACAATGTGGCAGAACAAAGCAGTCCCACCTCTGCAGCTGCCCCAGGTAGGATATGATTATGGACAAATTTGGATATCTTTTTCAGGGCCTGCAGACAGTTACTCATATATTATGAACTTTTAAAACAGTAAAATTTAGAAAGACCACGATTGGAGTGATTTTTCATCCAAAACCAATCAATTTATAGTATATAGTTTAATACCTGGTTATAAAGAGGCCTTGTTAGTTTACCCAGTAAAATCTCCAGCAAACAGAAATAGAATGATCCGTCTTCAACAAGGAAAGTCCCTGAAGCTGGTGCTAAAAATAGCCCTTCATTTCTGTACAATTCATGTGAAAATCAAACAACAAAGGAAGACAAATAATCTTGCCTAATCATTTGTCAAGTAATAGACAATTAGTTGAAAAAGTAATGTAGAGACAACCATTTTATCAACATGCTTGACAATTAGATGAAAATGTTATGTAGAGAGTCATTTTATCAACTATGCTTGATCCTTCTTTGTTACTTCAAAGAACTGTTCTTCTCTGAATTTGAATATTACATTAGGTATAAAAAATAATCATACACAATGACCATTCCAGACAGGATACCTAACCTTTGCTTCCTAATGAAGTATCAGAAGCTTGAACATTAACTTTAGGAGATACATAAATGGTTGCCAAGGGCCTAAAAGAGATATAGGACACTTTCTGATGCCCATGGACTAGAGTGTCTAATTGAAATCCAATTTTGACTTGTTGCTAGGGATTTAAATTTAAATGTTTTACCATCTTACCATGTTCTTGGTGAATGAAAGAACAGACCAGGTTCATGCCAAGCATTGATCCCCTTCCAGGTGAAGTCTGGGTTCACCCATGGTATTGGCAAGGACCTGTGGATCTTCCCCAGGTCTATCTTGGGCATACCTGGGGTAGACCCACAGGCCACAGACAAATACCGCAGGTAAATGTGGACTGAACCCAAACGAACCCAGCAGAACAAAAAAAAATCACACTTTTTAGTGAAAACACAAAAGAAAAAAGAAAGAAACCTACTTTGTGTTAATTTTAACTTAAATCGAACCTAATCCTCCTCAAGCCTTTGGGCAGAAAATGTTCATCTCTGATAACAATACTTCCTCTAGGAAGCTGATAGAAAGACAAGGTTACTCCAACTAATCACTTAAAGCAAAGCAACAAAAATCTTTTGGGGAAAAAATGGGCAAACTAAATGTATAAGATTTTTTTTTTAAAAGGGGGATTTAAATGGGAAAAAATCGGAAAAAAAATTAGATTTGCAAAAACATTATAAAATGTTGAAAAAATCGGAAAAAAAATTAGATTTGCAAAAACATTATAAAATGTTGAAAAAATCACAAACTATTTGTTTTGAAATTTAAAAGCATTTTCATAGCATGGAGAGCAAATAAAATAGATAGAGAGTTTGGCCCACGAATTGACCAAATAAAAAGTTTGTCTAAAATAGCAGAATACAGGGTAGTATGTAAGCTTTGCCACTAAATGATTTGTTGGTAAGTTCTGTACAAAGTTGGTCAAGGCTCAAGTTATTGCTAGGTTAACAGTAAAACAGTTCACTGAATGATTTGTGAATAAACCATTGGTCTTGTTGTATGTTGTGAGCAGAAGCTAAAATGTTACAACACTACATTCTAAATTATTATTAATATCAAAAGAATGTTTGATCATAGAGAATGCAGAATCATAACAAACCCTGAAAACTTTGAAAATTAGTAAGACGTCAAAACAACTGCAATAAACATGTTTGCATCCCAGTAGGATTAAAAAAAGCATTTTATCACTACGAAGTTTTCGATGAAACTTCAAAGAATATATCATCCAAATAAATATATAATCAATTGATACAAGAGAAACCATTTCTCATAACAGGTAGAGTCAAATGGGCATGAATGATGCATTTTCAAAGATTCTAGGTACAAAACCAAGTCACATTCTAAAGCTTTTCTATTGAACCAAACCTACGAATTTAGTCAAAGTACTGACTCATATAAAGTATAAGTAGAAGATAGACATAAAACAAACGTAGGATAAATATGCATAATATCAAAATAAGCATACAAAAACACAATGACCAAGATTTTGATGTCACAAAGATTTGACATCTTGGTGCAATAATGAGAGACTGTAAAAAATGAAACTATAGCATTGTCATTTCATCAAGCAAAGTGCTGATATAGTAGAGAGCCGAAATTAGCATTAAATTCAAACCGTTTAGCTAAAAAAATGGATTATTTCTTTTCAGAGAACTAATTTACAAGGCTATCACTGTAGAAAAAGATAGACCATCAAATGTTTTTTGGACCAAATAACCAACCAATCTACACAAAAACAATTAAGTTGTGCACAAAATCAAGACAAGTAGACACAAAATTAAACAATGATAAAGTAGACATCAAATATGAAGTAGATATAGTGAGCTAAAATATAACCTTAGAATATAGACCATTCACCTATCATAACAATATGATACTCTCTGAATGGAAGTCTTTTTAAAATAAAATAGATTTAACCACATTGAAAATTTTATTTAACATTTGACCTAAATAAGAAGTAGACACAAAATTAAACCATGTGTGAAAGCATACTAACGGTATTGATGAAATCCTAGCATCTGAAAACAGATAAAATTAAACCATGATAAATTAGACACCCATAATGAAGCATGAACAGCGAGTGAAGATATAACCTCGGAATATAGACCATTCACTTGTCAAAACACTAAAATACTAAGTTACCACATTCGCCTATTTAAGGCCAAATTTGAGAGTTGATTCGGTCCATAGTCGGGTACAGTGCGAATTCGGTCGAAATTCATCTGCAGACTGAGCAATTCGCACAAAATTCTGTTAGAGGGACCCAGTAGGAATTTGCAACGACTTTGACTGACTTTTGGAATGCCCGCGAGAGCCCAAAACGAATTTGGGGTGAATTTGTGCAAACATCAGTTATGTTGACTTTTCCATAAAGTTTTTTTGCAAATACAACCCTAAAAGTGACTAATACATGCCTTATGATAGTTTAAGAAAACACTTACTCACCGCCTACGCATTATCATCTTATCGTCTCACGTGGCATTCTTTGGAGTAATTTTCGAGGACACATTATTTTTGCAAAGCCCGGGGGTAGCAAGAGTTATGTAAAAACTTTTTGGTAGCCCACGGAGTAATCAATCTTGTGGTAGCGAATTATTTTTGAGGATACAACAGTCTTCTAGGTCTGTTTTCCTTTGTTGTGTTATGGTTGAACTACCCTATGGTGATTGAGAGTTTTGATAGGCTCATTTCAACTTTTTCACATGGTTCAGCATAGTGGTGTAGGAACTTATTTGCTGCTGCATATATATATATATATATATATATATATATATATATATATTCTTGTACGGACAAACCCAAAACAAATCCGAACCCAACCCAAAAGAAAATTTGGACAAATTTCGAACCCTCATTCATACCGGAATCCGAACCGGCAACTTAATTAAAATACTATCTATTTGAATGGAATTCCAACCAAAATAAGATAGATTTGATGTTTCTTCACTTGTTGATTTAAATTAAAGATCCTTGTGATGTGCATATTGAAAATTTTATTTAACAATTTATTCAACTATTTGTATGCACTGACTGAATTTTAAGCAAATAATATTTATATGGCATGATGTTATAGAATGTATTTGCAGCAGTGTTACAGCAAAAAATTGCCTACCTTTGACTCAAATGCACCATTTCCCTACTCCCTGAAAAATTGCAACTAGTGGTGCCTTTAATGCATGTCCTAAAAAGCTCCCATTTATAGCTGTACACTAAAATTATTGTAGAACTGCACTATTCATAAAATATTTCAGCATTTCACAGGTTTTGAGGGTTTAACAAGCTGGTGGGAGATTGATCAACGATTCAGAGGTAAGATAAATGTGATTTTCTGTGAGTTAAATGCAAAAAAAGAAAATGTTGAAAAATTGCAGCCAATAATTCATTAAAAAGTTGGCGTTTTATTTTTATTTTATTTTTTTTTGGGGGGGGGGGGGGGGGGGTGTGATTCATCTCTGTGAAAGATTAAGAAAATTCAAAAAAATGGGTATAATTGGGATTTTTTGGAGATTTTTGCTTCTTTGAGTTAAACAACATGGATATAATAAGAAGCTCTTGGATGCAGGTATCCAATGCATTAGTAATAATAATACAAGCCACTGTGGAACATAAGACTACAAAAACTAGTCAAGTGGGTTATATAAAATGTTTCAAGAATCTTGCAAAATTAGAAAGCCTGGCAGTATTCAGTACACCACTGCCTCTCAATAAGAGTTTACTCGTGTTTTCTGCATCCAATATAAATTGTGAATCTCTGAAGGGAGCTACCAATCAGACTTCTACATTAACGCACTAACAATAATAATAGCTCACTAGTCCTAAAGAAAAGAGGAGGATATTTCAGGGTGTTCATATGGTTCAACAGATCACACTATCAATATTTGTGGTGAAAATAAATCTATACTCCAGCAAAAATGCTAAAATTGTATCATTACATTATGCCATCCTCAAGCCAATATATTGAAACAGGATTGTCAGAGCACATCCTCCTCACAAGGATATTTATGGTCTCAACTTTATGTTACAGTATTCTGTAAGATTTTGTCACAAGCCATGAATAAAATATATTTGAAATATACTATGATTTAATTATTAATTAATTCTTCATTTAATTACACTAATTGATATAAATAATATTAAAAATAATATAATATAATTAAATATCAATATAATTAATTAATAACATATTATTGAACAATATATTGATTAATCTATAATATTAATCAATATATAAATAATCAATATAATATTAATCTACATATAATTAATCAATATAATATAAATTAATAATATTAATCTATAATTTTAATAATAACAGTCAATATATACCAAAGCAATAACCAATTAATAATAGCCTATCCATAAATCAATATGTATCGATAACCATAATAAATAAATCAATATATATTAACATAGCCATAACCGATAAATAAATATGCATTAACAATAGTCTATTTTTACCAAACATGACTCTCAACACCAAGCAACGTGGAAGGAAGGTCACGTCGGGTCAACAATGTATATATATAATTATGAGATGGGGGAACAGAAAAGGAAGGAGGAGGACATGTCATGGGAGACGGATAAAAGGAATAGAGAAGATGACCAGATCTGGCAACCAACACATCAATTAGCATCGAAGTAATATTTCTGAACGCAAAGACTCCCGAATGAAGAGATTATGAATCACATGATCAAGTGACGTGTTTCATGGAATAAGGGTTTGTCTCTTCATAGATGAAGAAAGGGGAACACCATGCGCATAAGGATAATATATAAACACAACCCCCTTTGGACTGAACGGGGTATTCAAGTCATCGAATAGAAGGAAGAGAAAGTTAGAAGTAGACGGGGAATAAGATGATCAACACAGAGGAGAGAAATCAAAATAAACAATATACATAGGGTGAATTAAATACACAAGTAATTATCGTAGAATATGGAGAAGCATAAACGGTCAAGCATATGGATTGAATAGGAGAAGAGCTGACCACTATACAATGGTAAGGTAACCCCATTAATATATCAGTGATTGTCTTGGAATAAGGTTAAACTTGTAACAAAATAAGATCTGACCGATAAGGGAGAAAGAAACTAAGAATTACATCTGGCCATCATCGAATGGAATGCTCAATATAGAACAGAAATGAATGTGGAAATAATATATATATTTTGGAAGCTACACGATTGCTAGTAAGCAACATATGACACTACTCATGAATCATCACATATCAATAAAGAATCGTATATAAAGGTTGATACAAATTAGGAACCATACACCAATTAAGTGGTATATTATAACCTAAATAGTAGATGGAAATCTATATACGAATCAGAATTCCATAGGTATGGCATTTAGATATAGATCAATAATAAGGAATCAGTCATATACATATTCCTGAAAGGATCTAATGATATATTTGAACTATATATATCTGAGTGTTATATATGAATGATCTAAATCGAAATCATAATATATATATATATATATATATATATATATATATATATATTTGAATATTTTATAATATATTCTGAATGACTATATCGATTATAAGAATGAACTAATACATGACTATCAATAAGAGAAATCAGAACTATATATAAGTTATGTTATATATATTTGTTTATATATACATCATATAAATTATTAATATATACTTTGTCACATCTTTAATAACTCACTAAACACTATTAAGAAACTAGGGAGTGTGCGTAGGAAGAGGCGGGTAAATCGGTCACATGATGGAAAGATCCCAAGATAGGTAGAACCTTGAGGAAATCCACTTGGAGACTGCGCATGCGTCCTAGCACCATAAATCTTCCATCTTTCTTAAAGATCTGTGATTAGGGGTAATGTAAGGAATGAGAGTTTAAGTATATATTATGATTTAGAGATTAATATTAACATATTATGATTTGAATGTATAATGACGTATGGGAATTGGGATTCGACATTTTTGAGAGAAAATTACGTAAGGCCCAAAATGGGATCATTACAGATTTCTTAAAGGAGAAAGATGTACACTGCTCTCTATACTGCACCCGTTCCAGTTACATAGAATTGTGATAGAACTGGATTCTGTAATTAATATTGTGGAATTATGATAGTATGATCAAATTCAACTGACCATACCTAGGGAAAAATAAAACCAGCTAACCACAAAGTCTGAACTGGCAACTTAGGTTTTACCAATGGTATAAGCTGTACATTTCATATGCTGGATTCATAATTCAAGGAAGCCACATTCTCAACAGCGGGCTGTGAAATGAGGACTCTAATCCAACTCTTAATCCAAAATGATCAGTAGCAGGTGGCACCACTGTTGATAATCATGGCATGTCATCTTTCCCAAGGCATCGGAACATCAATTAATTGGTCAGAGTTCATGCTATGCATATGTCTCTTTACAAGTTGCACATAAATCAAGCTGAACCTGTACTGATTTAATTTAGAATAGGACTCGAGTCCCTTATCTATGTTGACCTAATGTCTCCTAACTTCAAAAGCCAGGGGTCCCCAAAATCCTTTCTTGGTTTTACAATTGTCTTCTGATATCAGGTCAGTCTTCATATTTGTTTGGCTTTCTGTATGAAAGCATCAAGCACAATTTAAATAAGATAGAGAGTAGCTTTATTCACTGTGGGTTCCCTGTGTTCGCTGTATTGAATTTAACTTTGTTAATGGTGCCGTATCCCTATCACACACTGATTTATATCTTTGCAGGGTTTTAGTTCTGATAGCTTTGTTGTTGTCACAAGGTGCGTCCCAGTTCATTCATGTTACTTCAGGATTTGATTTGTTTCTTTGTGAAATTCAGATTATAAATGATTTTTGCCCCAGTTAAAAAAAAATTATGTTAGATATTTATCATATACCTATGTTCTTTCTATTGCACTTTTCCTCCCAATAGGTTGTGGAGTCAATAGATGAAGCTGATTTTATTTATTGACCTATGGCATTTCAATTTCTATCACATAGTTTGGTTTATTTAGATTAATCTTCTTCCGGATAAGTCCACAGATCTGATAACTTACCACATCCAATTATTTATTAGGACCAATTTGATTAATTTTTTGCTTTTCATTACCAATAATCTGATGACTTTATAAGCTCAAGGGATTGATGGATAATCACATGTATGTAAGTGCTCCATTTGGTTAAGCTAATACATAAAAAGAAAATTATCTAGACTGATTACATCCAAATCAAATCACAAACTTTTGGTGACTGATTTTACTTGATTTCTTTCTACTGAGCATTATAGCCCGAGAAATTGACATCACATATAAGTCCATCTAGTTTGCCTTACCCTTTGAAGTGCATTTGTGCTTAGGGTCTCAAGGATCCTTGCATTTAAAGCACAAATTTCTACGTCTCAACTCATTCAGGGACTCATCGCTAGGTTTCTGAAATGGTTTCTTTTGCTGCTCGGAAGTTTTATGAAAGGGTTTCTTATCCTTATTGTTTGGGAAGTGTCTAGAAGATGACTAATTCCTCAAATCAGGAGGCTCCTAGACTTTTTCATAGCAAGCTGTAATGTGTGTGGGTCAAATGCTCTAACCCAGCTCCGCAAAGGATCTGAAAACCCCTCTATAAATAGCACTGTCAACCTCCTCTCAGATATATATGTCACCATAATTGATAACTGTTAGAAGTTTAGAACTCAGATATGTATGCCTCTAATGATCCATACTACTTGAGTTGTGCAAGCTCCCTAAAATACATCTCTGTCTCCTTACAATCAAAATGCTCAATGAGTCTATTAGTGAACTCATCATAAGAGGTAATGTGGTGATGTCCCAATGTAATCAACCCATGGTACCACCATTCATGAGCCATGCCATCCAAATGCAAAGTGGTGAACCTGATCGCCTCCTCCTCTAACATAGGTTTCAAACACAAGTAGTAATCCAGCTTCTACACCCAAGTACGAGTTGTACGTTTATCACCTTCATCAAAATATGGCAAGGTCAACTTGCCCACAGCCTACTGGAAATCCCTATTACCCTCTGGAGCCCTGTAATCTGCTCTGCCTGTTGAACCTGCTCTGAGCATCTTCTGTCCAATAAACTGGTCCAGGGTCAATAACTCTCTAACATCAGGTGGTAGAGTCATATACTCTGTGTAATGATGTTTGATCTCCTCTGGCACTGAAATCTCTAAATCAAGCAACATTGCGGATTAGGCGACTCTTCCTGTGGAGTGACAACAGGTTATAAAAGTCTCGGCACTAAACTAGATGCTATAGTATCCTCCCACTGTGGCCTGCTAGACTCCCCATATGGGTGGTATGTTGTGGCTGCTCATCACATGACTGATTATGTCTAACGATCTATCCCAACAGCTGAGACATCATATCCATCATAGTGTCAAATTTTCTCTCAATTTTGGAATTAGGACTATGTGATCTAGATTTTTCCTTCTCTTTCTCAGCCATATTGTCAGCCCAGGTATCACTGACTCTGAAGTCTGACCTGTGAATTCCTCTCCCGGTATAAGTCAAATAATGTTGATCACTCACTCAAAACTGGTAATGTTCACAAGATGGCAGGAAGTGTCTGATCTCTTATACCACTGTAGTGATGCACCCCAGAAAAGGTATTTTTAACAAGTCTGATTTTTTTAAGAGTTTTTTGTCTATGTCTAATCTCTGATACTACTGTAGTGATGCACCCCGGAAAAGGTATTTTGACCAAGTCTGATTTTCTTTTTAGTTTTTTTGTCTTTTCTGATTTTTTTGTTTTTTGAAGGTTTTTACTTTTTTCCATTTTTGGTTTTTTTGTCAAATGTTGTTTACAATGCTAGAAATGAACAATGCTTGAAAAGAAACAATTGCAACTAATGCAACCAACTTCAATCAACCACAACTAAGTCCAAAGCTAACCAATTATAGAATACTGAATTTTTTTTATCTAGAATTCCAAGACAACACAGTAACCATAACAGACCTATGATTTGATTTAAAGCAAGTGAAATATGTGTTTTCCAGCAACTCCCAGATTTCTTCAACAGCTCAATGCTGGTATCATTAAATTCTGATGTTTTCAACTGATAATGCTGCTGCTACCTGTAGAATTGCCCAGATCTGAAAACAATGCACTGAATTTACTGTTACACGGCTGGAAATGGCACCCAACCTCGCCTGCAAGCTGCTGTGAGGCCGTACAGACCCAATGCAGTGACCTACGGCTTCTATTTTTCCCAGAACTGCAATTTTATGATAACTACATCGAAGCTGGGACTAAGACAGTAAACTCCAAGGGGGTACGGCTAGCCTCTAAATGTGAAAGATTGAATTCAAGGCCCTATAATTCCAAATCTGTAGACAGCTGATGTATTTCTTCTTCAAAACCAAATCTGATCCTCTGAGTTTTCTCCTCGAAATTCAGTCTATAATGAAGTTCTCCCTGTAATTCACCCTTGGGTGGTATTTCACACCTGCAGGCAATAATCTCTCTAAGAGATTTCCTTCTCAGAAAGTGTTGATCTGCTGAAAAAACCCTTGCAAGAGCTCTCTCCAAATGCTGATGAAAAAAATGATTTCTTCCTCTCTCAAATTCCCTCCAACTTCATACTTATTCCATTTTTTTCCCCTCCAAGAGGGATCGATCAGCTTTAGTGCTTTTTTTAATTTATTTTAATAAAACTAAAATGTCATTTTATTCAAACATAATTCCCTCCTAGGAATCGAGCCTCATGAGGGGGTCATATATCATGGCTCAAAAGTCCCCCTTTTAAGTTATAATATGAATTATATGTCTAGGGAATTGGGCCCATTATTTTTAATAACTTATTTTAACATAAAGAGATTATAATAATCACTTTTAATATTAACTTTTTAAGCCAAACATAGGAAATAATTAATTATTTGTAGCTCGCTCATCTAGACCCCTATTAGAATTTTGTCTGATGCCCCCTGTCTACTAACACTATCTGACCACTGCGAGCTAACTGGCAGTCCATTCCTAAAATTTAAGAGCTCTCCTAAAATATATGAACTGTGCTAGAAGTGTCTAGGCTGATCCCAGATGTCCCCTGGTGTGTCCCTGCCAACTCCCTGTCCATCCCTAAAAAATACAAATTCCTCCTAAAATCTAGGAGACTGCCCAAGACTGGTCAAACTGGCTCTCTGAGCCCTAATATGTCGTCACAAACCCCTAAAAGGATCCCCTACATAATCTACTAGCCTACGGGAACCAACTGATAAGCCAACCTCATTTGTCAACTAACCTGCCTAAGGAGGGGTACATTACAGTTCGCCCTCCCTAAGATTGCTTGTCCTTACGCAACCTCAAGCCTAGGTGTTGCAAAATGTGCTCTCTCCCAAGTAGCATCCTCCACCGGAAAATCCTTCCACTTAACCAGATATTCCCTAATAACTCTCCTCCTCAATCCCCTGTCACATGCATCCCCAATAGCCTTAGGGACTAAAATCAATTTCCCCTCCTCATCAAGGGTAGTAGCACCATAGATTGAATATTTGGACTCTCCTCGGACTCGGCTGGACTCTTGAGTCCAATGGCAAGCAGAGTTGACTCACCATGGACTCTCAAGAGTCGAGTCCAAGCAAATCCAAACTCTTGGACTTGGGAGTCTTTCTCATGAACTCGAGCGAGTCCAGCATTGGGACTCGCGAGTCCTTCTGATTGACTCTTGCCACTGCCTGGACACGCCCAACAACTTATAATTTGATTGTTTTTCACTTTTTGAGTCATTTGTTCTTTGTGCTTGCTCAAAACAGGGTTTTAGGGTGACTCCGATGAAATGGAGGATAACGAAGGACTTTGATGATGAAGAAGAACTAACTCCTCATTTAACTACCTCAACACCTACTAGTTCAAGGCCTAAAAAATTGAGTTATATTAGGAGAGGGAAAAGGAAGATGTAGTCTATAGTTTGTTGTTTTTCAGATTTGAACATATCACATTATGTCATTTTGTAAACATTTATAAACTTATGCTACTGATATACATTTAAAGTTTGAAACTATGATGAAATTTCAATATTCAGTGTTTGGGATTCATATGACGTGTAATGTTTCTCGAGTCTTTTTTGGGTACGAGTTTGAGTCCAATTTTTCGGTCTGTCAAATCTTAGGCAAGTTCGAGTTTTCCAACTATGGGTAGCACTATGGAAGGTATCACATTATGACCAATCGCCTTCTTAAGGCAAGATATGTGGAAGACGTTATGTACTTGATTGTTAGTTGGTAACTCCAACTTGTAAACCACCTCACCAATCCGCCTGATAACCTTGAATGGTCCACAATAACGTGGCTTAAGATTCTCAGCCCCACTCTTCCTGAGAGTGGACTATCTATAAGGCTGCAGCATAAGATATACCATATCACCCACCTTAAATGAACACTCAACTCTGCGCTGATCAACATACTATTTATGTTGATTTTGAGCTTTGCAGATGTTCTTTGTCAAGGCCCTCATGATATCCTGGCTGTCCTGTAAGAGGTCCTTGGCACTAGGTACTCTACTATCACCAAGAAGCAAATCTAGAAAGCTATACGCGCATCGTACCCGTACAATGCCATAAAGGGCGACATCTGGATGGACATATGGTAGTTCGTGTTGTGGTAGTACTCACACAAATATAACCACCTAACCCATGCCTTTTACTACCCCGATATGTAGTTTCGAAGGTATCCCTCCACCCATTTATTAACAACCACTGACTAACCAGGGGTGGTAGCTAGTACACAAGGTGAGCTTGGTGCCACTAAGTCTAAACAACTCCTGCCAAAAATTACTCATGAATCTGATTTCCCTATCACTGACTATGCTCCTTGGAAACCCATGAAGTTTGAATACCTCTCGAAAAAACAAGTCTGGCACCTGTACTGCAACATATGTAGTGGAAATCGAAAAGAAGTGGGCAAATTTAGTAAGTCTATCTACCACCACATAGATACAATCTCTACCTTGTGCTTTTGGAAAACTAGTGATAAAGTCCATTGAGATACACTCCCATTTCCTACTCAGAATGGGTAAGGGCTGCAATAAACCTATTGAAAAAGTGTGCTACTGTTTATTCTGCTAGTAGGTAGGACACTCGCGCACATATATGAGAACCTCTAACTTAATCCCTTTCCAAGTGAATATCTCTCGTATCTATCGATGTCTTTAAATATCCAGAGTGTCCGATTGTAGGTGCATCATGAAAAGCACGCAGTATCTGTCTTTGCATCTCTAATCCTAGTATCAAAAAGATTCGCCCCTTGTAAATGATGAATGATGAAATTATTTACAACTGTATATATGTCATCCTATACTGTCCCATCAATAATACCAATAGCCCATGTGTCCTTAGCACTCTCGGCTAAAATCAAACCATGCCAATCATCGGCAATCTCACCAATAGAGCACAAATGGGGTCGCCTTGATAATGCATCAGCAACAATGTTCTTCTTTCCCTTCATATATGCATATGAAAATCGAAAGCTTGGTTCTTACTAACCCATTTCTGTTGACGACCATTAAAATCCAGTTGGGTAAGGAAATGTTTCAAGCTGTTATGATCTGTTTACACTACAAATTTGCCACCCACAAGGTACTACCTGAATTTAGCCAACACATGCATGATGGCTAACATTTCCTTGTCATAAATATTGTAACTCCTCTCTGGCCCCCTAAACTTTTGGCTCTCAAATGTTATGGGGTGTTTGTCCTGCAGTGGCACCGCACCAAGTCCCTCTCCTAAAGCATCACACTATAACTCTAAAGGCCTAATGAAATCTGGTAATGCAAGTACTAGACACGAGCTTGTCAACTGCTTGAACTGATCAAAACACTGTTGTGCCTCCGCAATCAAAATAAAAGCCCCTTTATTCATCAAATCTGTGAGAAGTGTTTCCTGTTGTTGAAACCCCTTCGCGAAGCGTCTATAAAATCCATATAACCCAAAAAATCCCCTAAGTTGTGTGAGATTCTTGGTTGGAGGCCAATCAATAATAGCCCAAAATTTTTTTCGGATCAACTCTGACTCCCTCTACACTAATAATATGCCCCACGTAGAGAAGCTTTGTCATCCCAAACTCGCACTTGGACTCCTTGTCATACAAGGACTCCCTCTCCAAAATGTCTAACACCTCCTCCAAGTGCCTCAAATGCTCTCCCCAAGATCGACTAAATACCAAGATATCATTGAAGAAGATCAACACAAACCTCTCTAGCTGATGCTAGAACACCCTGTTCATACATGACTGCAATGTGGCAGTGCAAATAATAAGCCAAAGCCTAAAGGGCATTACTAGGAACTCAAAATGCCCAAAGTGACATCTAAATGTTGTCTTCTCCACATCCTCCTCTCTCCTCCATATCTGATGGTAATCAAACCTCAAGTCGATCTTCGAGAACTAACAAGCCCCGTGCAGCTCATTAATCAACTCATCTATGTGGGGTATGGGATATTTGTTCTTTACTGTTTCTTATTCAGAGCTCAGTAGTCTATGTACATACGTAGAGATCCATCCTTCTTAACTAGCACAGCTGCAGATGCAAATGGGCTCAAACTGGGTCTGATGTGCCCCATATCAAGCAACTCCTTTATTGTTTTTTCTATCTAATCCTTGAGTCGCTTGGGGTGTCTATATGGGGTGATGATGATGGGTTTTGCCCCCTCCTCCAACTCAATGATGTGCTCAATACCCCTATCTAGTGGTCCACCTAGTGGAATGTCACTCAACACCTTACTGTGTTTAGCTAATATTTCATGTATATGTGAAGGGTAATGCCGCTTCTACTGCTCAACTATTGGAGGCATCAACACACTTTGTTGCTTACTCTATCCTCAAGGAAACTGTACATATGCTACCCTCGGTCATGCCCCTCAATACATGCTTCCTCCCATTTACCTCAAACCTCATCTCCATAGTCCATATTGTAATATCCCGAATGGATATTTTTCCCGAAACTTCTCAAATGTATATCTCAGAAATATAAACAAACACTTGCATGCAATATCATATCAATTTAACAGAAATAACCAACAATACAGTTAAAATAACTCAGAAAATGTTATTGTATTATACAACAATAATACAATAACAATGCAAATACAAAATAGTCCAATCTGAAATACAGAATGCGATAGCAAGATTGGATAATCAAGAACCTGTGAATACAATGGCGAACTCTGCTATGAATCCACCCCGGAGATGAACTGGGTTTTCGTCCAATCCACCAAGAAAGCCTGAAGGTTTCCGTCCTCAAGTTTCAGAACCGAAAGCTAAAGCTTCCTGGATTCTCCGAGAGAAATAAATTCATAAACTAAGCATATCCAAATGAGACTCCAAGCCTTTTTTTAAAGCTGCAGCTATGACTCTTCAGTTTCCCTTCTTTGTCTCTTCATATTCCCACTTTAAGTCACTTTTAAATAAATATAACTGTTAAGTCATAAAGTGACATAATAATAAAGTAAGGAATCTTCTGGCATTAAAACGGAGGACCAAACGAACTCGGAAGATGATGTGTGATAGCTTGCCGAAAAGCTCTCGGCGAGACGCTCCAAGTCCAATACTAAAATGCCAAGAAAATTGAACTCTGTCGACTTACTACAAATAGTAAGTACCTGGAAACCTTGTGGAAACTGCTCTGATTGGCTTGAAACTGGAATTACCTAGGCCAAATACCCCACGGATCCCTGCAAAGCCTCGATTAGCCCACCCGACCATGAAGAAATGGCTAACAACGCAGCACGAAATAATGTGCCCGAAAAAGGGGACATTACACATACATTGAGATAAAACTCCTCAATCATTTGAAGCCACGTCATCCCTAGGATGAAATCCATCTCACCCAAACTCACAACATAGTAATCAGCCTTAAACATAATCACTCAACCTCAAGGGGAGGATGAGAATCCGCCGAGTACAAGTGAGTACAAATCCAATTGCCACTCTCCCTTTGAAACCCAGAAACTCCTCTGTCTAAATCCTATGCCTAGCCATGAGCCCCTCATCAATGAAATTATGTATGGCCCCTGTGTCAAGTAAGGTGATCACTCACAGCCCCACTAAGACCCCTCTCATTCTAAATGACCCCTCTTTCTGAATGCTAGAGAGGTGGCTACAGGTGCCTCATCTTCATCTTCCTACTCCTTAATTGACCTCTCTAATACACTTTCTTCCTCATTGCGACTGTGCTCAGTTTGCTGGTCTGAATTTTCAGAGCTTGCATCATCTCCTAATAGGTATTCCATATTGTTTTCCTTACCCTTTGAAGTGCATTTGTGCTTAGGGTTCCAAGGTTCCCTACAATTGAAGCACAAATTTCTAAGTCTTGACTCATTCAAGGACTCATCATTAGGTATCTAAAATGGTTTCTTTTGCTGCTCGTAAGTTTTAAGAAAGGGTTTCTTATCCTTATTGATTGAGAAGTGTTTGGAGGATGACTTATTCCTTGAATCAACATGCTCCATGCTCCAAGCCTTCTTCCTAGAAAGTTGTAATGTGGGTGGGTCAAATGCTCTAACTCAGCTGTGCAAAGGATCTGAAAGCCCATCTATAAATAGCATTGTCAACCTGCTCTCAAATATATATGTCACCATACTGATAACCGCTAGAACTCAAATATGTATGTCTCTAATGATCCATACTGCTTGAGTTGTGCAAGCTCATTAGAATACATCTCTGGCTCATTATAATCAAAATGCTTGATGAGTCTATTAGTGAACTCATCGTAGGAAATAATGTGGCGATGTCCCAATGTAATCAACCCAAGGTACCACTCATGGGCCACACCATCCAAATGCAAAGTGGCAAACTTAATCGCCTCCTCCTCTAACATAGGTTTCAAAGACAGATAATTATCCAACTTCTACACCCAAGCACGAGCTGTATATTTATTGCCTCCATCAAAATGTGACAAGGTCAACCTGCCCATAGCCTGCTGGATATCCCTATTACCCTATGGAGCCTTGTAATCTGCACAGCCTGTTGGAACTGCTCTGAGCCTCTTTTGTCGAATAAACTAGTCCGAGGTCAATAAATCTCTAACCTCAGGTGGTAGAGTCATACTTTGTGTAATGATGCCTAATCTCCTCTACCACTCAAGTCTGTAACTCAGGCCCACAACCTTGCAAATTAGGCGACTCCTCTTGTAGAGTGAAAACGGGTTGTAAAGGTCTCGGGACTGAACTAGATGCTATAGTGCGCTCCCCCTGTGGCCTACTAGACTCCCCTGTATGGGGGGTATGTTGTGGCTACTCATCATGTGACTGACTATGTCTAACCATCTGTCCCAACAACTAAGTCATCATATCCATCAATGTCAAAAAAATTCTCAGTTCTGGAATTAGTACTAAGTGATCTAGATTTTTCCTTCTCTTTCTCAGCCATATTGTCTACCAAGGCATCACTGACTCTGAAGTCTAACCTATGAATTCCTCTCCTGGTATAAGTCAAATAATGCTGATCACTCAGGTATAAGTCAAATAATGCTGATCACTCATTCAAAACTGGATACTGTTCACAAGATGGAAGGAAGCGTCTGAGCTTTGATACCACTGTAGTGATGCACCCCAGAAAATGTATTTTGACCAAGTCTGATTTTATTTTATTATAGTTTGTTTTGTTTTTCCTAACGTTTTGTTTTTTGAAGGTTTTTTTCAATGTTTTTGTTTTTTATCATATGCCGTTTATAATACTGGAAATGAGCAATGCTTGAAAAGAAACAATTGCAACTAATGCAACCAACTTCAATCTACTATAACTAAGTCCAAAACTAACCAATTATAGAATACTGAATTTCTTTATCTAAAATTCCAACACAGGAACCATACCAAACATATGATTTGATTTAAAGCGTGTGAAATATGTGTTTTCCAGCAACTCCCAGATTTTTTCAATGCCTCAATGCTGGTATCATTAAATTCTGATTTTTTCAACTGATAATGCTGCTGCTACCTGTAGAACCGCCCAGATCTGAAAACAATGCACTGAATTTACTGTTGTACAGCTGGAAGTGGCACCCAACCTCGCCTGCAAGCTGCTGTGAGGCCGTACAGACCCAATACAGTGACCTCTTTGCTGAAAACGGCTGCTATCTTGCCCAGATCTGCAATTTTCTGCTAACCACGTCCAAGATGGGACTGAGGCAGTAAACTCCAAAATGGTACAGCTAGCCTCTAAATGTGAAAGGTTGAATTCAAGGCCCTTTAATTCCAAATCTGTAGACAGCTGATGTATTTCTCCTTCAAAACCAAATCTGATCCTCTGAGCTTTCTCCTCCAAATTCAGTCGATAATGAAGTTATCCCTGTAATTCACCCTTGGGTGGTATTTCACACCTACAGGCAATAATCTCTCTAAGAGATTTCCTTCTCAGAAAGTGTTGATCTACTAAAAAAACCCTTGCAAGAGCTCTCTCCAAATGCTGATGAAAAAAATGATTTCTTCCTCTCTCAAATTCCCTCCAACTTCATACTTATTCCATTTTGTTTTCCCTCCAAGAGGGTTTGATCAGCTTTAGGGTTTTTTTAATTTATTTTAATAAAACATAAAATGTTATTTTATTCAAACATAATTCCCTCCTAGGAATCGAACTTCACGAGGGGGTCATATACCATGGCTCAAAAGTCCCCCTTTTAAGTTATAATATAAATTATGTCTAGGGAATTGGGCCCATTATTTTTAATAACTTATTTTAACATAAAGTGATTATAGTAATCACTTTTAATATTAATTTTTGAAGTCAAACATAGGAAATAATTAATTATTTCCCAAATTATTTGTAGCTCGCTCATCTAGACCCCTATTTGAATTTTGTTTGTTGCCCCCTATCCACTGACAATGTCTGACCACTACGAGCTAACTCGCAGTCCCTTCCTAAAATTTAGGAGCACTACTAAAATATAGGAACTGTGCCAAAGGTGTCTAGGCTGATATGGAGGTCTCCTAGTTTGTCCCTGCCAACTCCCTGTCCATCCCTTAAAAATTGGGATTCTTCCTAAAATCTAGGAGATTGCTCAAGACTAGTCAAACTGGCTCTCCTAGCCCTGATATGTCGTCACAAGCCCCTGAAACGGTTCCCTGCACAATCTACTTGCCTATGAGAACCAAATGATAGGCCAACCTCATCTGTCAACTGACCTGCCTAAGGAGGGGACATTACAATAACCATCAAAGAATAGTCCAGAACACTAAAAAACTTATCATTGCATTCTAGTCTATTCCCTCCAAATGATGATTTGTCTCACGAAGTCTCTAAAAATTGACAAAGGACCCAGGGTTTGGACTTTGATATGCTCTAAATTTTCCTTGCTTCTAAAGGTCACTAGATTGAAGTCACCAACTTTATTTGAAAAAGTCGTATAGTGATTAAATTTTCAGTATTCTTTGGAGAACCTATCAAGTCTATGTATATATAATCTATATACATATGTCTATAAATGTATATCGATAATATTCATATATAATTATGTACATGGGTATATTATATCTAAGCACTTTTCTAATATATTAAAATGTACAAGTAGGAAATTTAAAAGGTACATATTAATGTGTCTATGTATACAATATATGTGCGTATATAACTTTGTGTTATATACAGATATAAAAGAAGCTAGTAATTGCAGTTTGGATGTGCCAATACAATAAAAAATTGGGGTTGGGTTTGTTTTGGGTATATCTATACAAAAATGATTTCAAGTGAATTTGAAACCCAGCAGCAGAACCTGGGCTGACTTTGGGCAAAAAATGACTATTTTTTAACTTTTTCTAAGTTTTTTTTTCTAATTTAGTCTATTTGACCATCCAACCCTAAAATAGACCACTAAAAAGGCCAAAAAGGATGTTTTATATGTCATTTGGACTAAAATGTTAATATATATGATGGTGTATTTTGCTATGTTGCCTTACTATTAGCATAGTGGTGTATGAACTTATTTTTTGCCGCATATATATATATATATATATATATAGACGAACCCAAAACAAATTCGAAAAATTTTGAACGAATTTCAAACCTAAATCTCAAACCCGAATCTGAATCAGCAACTTAGCTTCAATATCAATTTGTTCATGATTGAGATTAATTGTTCAATATTGTTGGTGTAATTAAATATTCCTAATTACACTTAACTTAATCTTACTTAGGATAATGCATTGCATAGTAGTTTGTCATTGAGACACCTAGCAGTTTGCACCTCATTTAAGCACATGGTGTAGGAGAAATTCCACTTTAAGTGTGAGATCCACCTTTAGTGCACATATCACATTATCATCTTCATCCTATGGCACATACTTTATTGCATAATGGAGGATGATCCACATTTGGTGGACATGTGATTACACCTAGCATAGGTGATAGCTTATCAACTCCTTATCATTCTCTTTTATCATCTTTCCTATATAAAGAGGCCTATTATGTACATTTTAAATCAATTCATTAGATCAATCAATCTTTGCATCATACAAGTCTATTCTTGTTCATATCATCTCTCTTGTATTTGTGTTATTCTTTAACCTCTAGATCCTTAGTTCAATCTTTGCTATTTGCAAATTCTTACAAATATTAAACCCTACTATTTATTTTAGTTCCTAAAAAGTTTCATTATCCTGGGTATTAAAGCAATTCATGGTTCTATTAAATAATTAATCACATTTTGGATTATGTTGCCAAGTAAATAATTATAATATAAACCCTAAAAGTATTACGGAAGACACCACATATAAAAGTGACAAAGGAAATTAAAAGAGAAAAATAATATAAAGCATAGTTGAATTATACAATAACACAATGTTATAATTAAGCCTAACGAAAAAAACAATAATCAGAGTACAAAGAAAAAGCAAATATTAATGTATGCAAGAACACCCCACTTTTTGATAAGCTTGGATCCAAAGTATTGATGGGCAGCATTGCTGCTGTTGACATTTGACACCTTGCCTAAGAAACTTCTTTAGAGCCTCCCACATTTGTTGCAACCCTCCTAATGACATTTTCAACATTTTTACTTGCATAGCAATTTTGTGGTGAATCTGTATAAATGGATATGGTTTATAATCTATGAATGATTCTTCATGAGCTTTTATGAATGAGATGTTCATCTGTAAATGATCATTGATGTATGCTCATTGTTATGTTTCCAATGCATTGATAATGATCCTATGTTATGGGATGACTACAAACGTGTTCTAAGATGGATGCAAGATAAAAAAACCCGCCCTCTAGGAAAAGATAGGGAGAGTATCACTAGAGAGGGGAATACGGACATGGGAATAGATCAGAATGTCATTAGAGTCCTCGCACACACAAACACATAGGTCAAGTGGTCTCATGTTCATGTTTGGTTTGTTCCATCATGTGTCACTAGGGGTAAGTGTTGTTTGTTTTATGTTGACCAAGTTAGTCAAACCTAAACCCTGATGTCAGCCGGATTATGCCTATGTCTAGTTCAATTCCCTGTGGTCAAGATTAAAAGAATACTAATTAATTGGTGAAACTTCAAATTGCTTTTATTTCATTAATGCATGTATGTGTGTGTGTGTAATGTAAATGCACATACGTATATGAATGGCCAATAAACATGTATGTGCATGTACCTATATAAGTATTTATATACGTAGATGTATATACGTATAATGAATAATGGAGACAATTAACTTTATATCCATTTATAATTTCGTTTGAATTTCATATAAGCCAATGTCCGCTAGTGAAGTCTCTTTGGAAGTATGAATGTTTTAATGAAGTAGTATATAAACCAGGAAGACTTAATAGCTAATGTCGTAATAGTTCAAGGCAGAGATAAACCTTTCTTACTCTTAAGTTTCAAATTAATATGAAATTGTGTGCATCTCTTATGGTTATCGTGTGGCCATAAGCCACAGTGGCAAATTAATATGCTGCTCGCTCCATAGCATGAGAGTGTTGCGCTGTCAAAAACCCTTTCGAGATGCCACTAAATGGCATGTTTGTTAAGTTTGAAAGGATTAATTTATCATTGTTTTAAACTGAGCCTCATAAGGTATCAGAAGCATTATTAATGTTTTCATATGAAAGAGAACTGCATCTGCAAACTTTCCTGCTAAGAAACCAACAATCGTTCTAAGAAACCAACAACCATTCTTGAAAGTGGCATAGGAGGATACTACCAGTATTAGTAGCAACAGGAGGTTTTACCATCAGATAAAAAAGAAAATAACCAATCGGAGAAGTTGATTTGTGTGTACCTCTCTCTAGCATGTTTTGATTTTGAAGCTCAAAGAAATGAAAAGGAATGGGTTTTGAATCATTAAAGGAAAAAGATTAAGAAGAAGTTTTGCTTGTGTCTTGCAGGAATTTCCTATTCGGTCCACTTCAAGCTGGTGATGGTCTATTCTCTTCAGACCACTTTATGATACCATTCTTAGTTTAGAGGAAACAAGAAATATCTTCCATCTGGAAAGGAATGGAAAGAACACAGTAAGACAGAAGTTAGTAAACAGAGAGTCTTAGGAGCTTGTATTAATTCATATATTCTATGAGAAACAAGGAAGGGCCAAAAATTTTAGGAATTGGAATTTGTGACAAAGGAAGTCGCTGTTTGACAAGGAGCTGGAATTCTTTTCTGCTGTTACCAAGAGCTGTGATAAGCCTCTTCCATTGGTATTGCTAAGAGTTTAGGCATGCGTCTGTTGCCTTTTGCTTAATGTCTCAAGTTCTCTGTAAATTTGTAGGAAAGATTTCTTATGATTCAATCACCTGAGAAGACAGAATTATGCAACTTGAATGCAACAAAGATGTCTGAAATGCTTAGTGACTAAAGATGGGAAGATGTAACATAGATTTTTTAAGAGTGTTTCATTTTCAGTTAAGGAAATATCTCTGTATTAATTCAGAAAAAGAAAATGGAAAAGAATAAAGGCTACTCTTATTTGCCGTACCTAAAGAAAAACAGTCACCACTGAAGTGAAAGATGAATCGTTAAGAACAACTGGATTGTATAGTTAAGTCTATCTTGCTCTTTTGGACGGATGTAAATTGTTATATCAAACTAAAAACTAAAATAGTAGCCAGTAAACCTTTCTCTCTTTTATAAGATACGATATAATGATCCTTTCTCAAGATCTGCTTGTCAATCAGAGAATTGAAAAGGATAGGAACTAAATTGAAACTTCCTAGCAATTCAGACGTTCCCTTTATTTATTATGTTGCACATTTAATTTATGTCAAAAGGTTATTGGAAAGACAAAAAAAATTCATACATGTTTTATCTGCATCTATAATTATGTTGAGCATTAAATCAGCTTTCTTTTCATGTTCATAGAATTGAGTTGTTACGATATTAGATAAGAATGGAGTCAACATCTTTTGCGCTTGTTGACCTTACAGAATTCCTCTTTGCTAAGATGTTTCTTTAATGAGATTTTGTTTTTCATGCTGTTTGAACACCCAGGCTTCTTCTTAATAGCAACAGCTTTTGATGGACCTACCATTGATGGCTTCTATGTTATTTAGACATTATTAGCAGTAGGCTTGTCGATAGTTGATGTGTCTAGGAAAATCTCCTTGATGGCTACCATGTCATCTGCAACAAGCTTTCTTCCAACACATGGGCCTCTGCAGGCTAAAAAATGAATGTGGGTAGTGACAAGGCCTTGAAATCTTTAGTGGGCTCAGTTAAATAATGCTCCCACTATTGTTTTCTATGTTTGGCCTTCTAGTTTCATCCTACTCATGCCACTGGGATCCCAGGTTTAGCTGGGTATTCTGGCCTGCAACCCTTGGACATTCCCAGCCAAACACGAGACCCAACAACCACACCTTGTCAACTCTTACAGAAGATCAGATCATGGACCTAGACAAGTAACAAACCAGACCCATTTGGGGAATTCTTTGGTAGAACTAGTAACCATGTATATGCATATTATCATTAACTTATATATAAATATAAACATATATACATAAATATTATTTACATATAAAATAGACATATTTGTTATGTATAAAACATATATTTGTTAGACAGGAGCCAGATGGCCATGCTCATATTAGATCCATCATCAAGACAGGATTTTCTCATAGTCAATGTCTTGTTCTGGATCATTACTCACACAAATTCTTGCATAGCTAAGAACTCCAGGTTCCCGAATGAACTAAAAAGAAGTAATATGCTTTATTGAATTTGTCATGAACCAAAATTGATATATATAATATATAAATATATTTTAATGCATTAATTGAATATACATATATAGTTAATCACCTATTTAATTATGTATATTAATCAAACAATATAAATAATTAATTATAATCAATAAATCTGTTAATAAATAATATTTCAAACAAATATATAAATAATTATTAATGAATATATTTGTAAAGACATGAATACTTTTATTACATGAGTATGTTAACGATATAATTTAATATGTCGTGATCATGAATGATTAAATCATGATATCTATTGAAATACTATAAGCTACCGACTGAATATCGTATTGATGATAAATTAAGAACACAAACGATATTCTATTCTCCTAAATCTATAATGTGTAGACATAAAGAAAACAATGATGAAAGTATAAAATATACAGTCTTATCTGTGTGCGGATTTATTCCTACTTCCCTTGTTTACATGGCCATTGAATTTATTCCGTGTGTAGAAATAGCTACCGTGGCTTCTTTCCTCTAATCATAGAATAAGTATAAATTAAGTAATAAGCAACAAGTCTAAGATCCATCGACAATGAATTTTGGCATGCCTAAAGAATTCAGTCAAAGGCATCGTTGGTTAGTCTGACTAATTGATTACGATTTATCCTACGTAAATATTGAAACCATGTGTCAGATGATATTAAGAGAAATGATAAGAAAGCCTTTTCCATTGACTAATTAGTAGACGTTAGTAATTGTTATTATTAAACCAGACAAACATTTAAAAATTAAGAATACTCATTAGCGTTTTAGTCCAAACAAATACGATTATTGTGAAGACACAACTCTTCATCGATTGAAGAGTCATAACCCACAACAGAGGGAAGATATATATGGGAAATCTGAATGGAATGCAAGAGGCAGAGAGGGGTATCGGGCATGGACCAGAAATACGATCTTTTTATAATCATGGAAAATTAGAGAATGGTGAGGAATACCATAAACACATTCTTTCAACAGCAAAGATCAGAAACTAACGGTAATTGATAATCATCAAATAAAGAATATGGAGTAGTACATATAATTGAGCCTCACAAAGGAAATCCTTAATACTGCTGGTGAGCAGCTAGGAACTAAAGCAATTATAGAATATTAAATGTGAATCTTTATTAAGGATATAGAATATTAAATGTGAATCTTTATTAAGGATATAGAATATTAAATGTGAATCTTTAGTAAGGATAGAAAACTGTGGTATGATTACGTCTGTGTATAGAATGAAATCAGAATGATATGTATATATATTAGTATGAATTATAATATAATAATTATATTTTATTAGTATGAATATCAGTTATGATAGTAGAATCATAAATGTGTAAACATATAATCAGAATTATATGTATCGGTTATGTTATATATATATTCATATATATATTTATAATCTATATATATATATATATATATCTGAACTATAGAGGTAATAGAATATGAACTATAGAGGTAATAGAATATCTAAAGAATAAAATATAATTCTGAATTATATAAGAATTATATAGATATCAAACCTATATCTGAAATTATATATATAATATATATTAGATTATATAACTTAATGGTCTAATATATAAGGAATATAAGAGTTAACTTACAGAAAGTATGATAATGAAATCATAATTATATATATTTATATTATGATTTATACATTTGTATATATAGTGGTAATGCATTATATATATATATATATATATATATATATAATGCATTTATGGGAATGTGAATGAAATCAAAATTAAATATACATGTTTATTTATACATGTTTCTAATATGAAATATTAATATATACTTGGTCAATTCCTTAATAACTCACTAATTATTGTTAAGAGGATAGGGAGTGTGTGTCGGAAAAGGCGGGTAAATCGGTCACATGATGGAAAGATCCCGACATAGGTAGAGCCTTGAGGGAATCCACTTGTAGACTGTGCAAGCGTCCTAGCACAGTAAATCTACCATCTTTCTTAAGGTCTGTGATTAGGAGTGAAGTAAGGAATTAGGGCTTAAGTATACATTATGAATTAGAGATTATTCTTAATATAATATGATTTAAATGCATAATGACATATGACAATTATTGGAAATTGAAATCCTCCTAATATAAAACATTACAAATTACAATCCCTAAGTACGATTCAGACCCACAAAGGGGAATTTAAGAGCAAAATAGGAAATGACCGAAAAGGGTTCATTACAATTGGTATGAGAGCATAATCCTGCCATCCTATGGAAATTTAGTTCATGCAAACCCATCAACGAACAAAAGGAAGTACTGCCATCGCAGAACAAGTGATCAGTGAATTTAGAAATATCATGGAACAATATAAACAAAGAGATATATTAATGTTAAACTGATATATCCAGTATAGATCACACGAACTCAACTCTTTCATCCCACTAAAAGCATCTTGTGAGTGAGAAGGTTGTGGAAGGTAGAGGCGGAGTAATTTTGGGCACATGATGGTTATCCCTACATTGGTGTTAAGCTTTAAGGGAAACCACTTGTAGTCTGTTTCACGCGACCTAGGCCCTGTAACTCTTCCACTCTCGATAGCCTTAGAGAGAGAGAGAGAGAAGGATTCCTCCACGATCCATATGGGAGATATTTTGATATTCATACAAATTATTTTGTTTACTTACTCCATGGTTGGTTTACATCCCTTTAATGATTTTACATAATGGATGAATAATATAGGATGTAATGCTTAAAAGAACAACCCTTAAAATGAAATTTCCTAATTGACACCGTTTGACAAAATAGGGTAGTGCTAAGGGACAAGGGTCATCACAATTGGTATCAAGATACAATTCTGAGAGTTATATATATATATATATATATATATATATATATATATATATATATATTGTTCATTATATATGTATATGAATGTGCAAAGAAAGATAAAAATAAGTTGTTGGAAGTGTTAAACTGATATGTCCAGTATGGATTTTACGAACTCACCTCTTTAATCCCGCTAAGGCATCTCTGAGTGAGAAGGTTGTGGAAGGTAGAGGCGGAGTAATTTAAAGCACATGATGGTTATCCCAACACTAGGGTTAGGCCTTGAAGGAAACTGCTTGTAGCCTGTTTCACGCGGCCCAAGCCCTGTAACTCTTCCACTCTTGATGACCTTAGAGAGAGAGAAGGATTCCTCCATGATCCATAGGAGAGATATGTTGGTATTCGTAGGAAATATGTTGTTCTACTTGTTCTATTGTCGGGTTACATGTCCTTAATGATTCGACATAGCAACAAATAATATACAAGATGTGATGCTTAATAAGAAGAGCCCCTAATCAAATCAAAACTTTTCCTAATTGGCATCAATGTGTATACTTTGTGTATGCTTCGTGTCTTCATACATCAATATATAGGATGTGATGCTTAATAAGAAGAGCCCCTAATCAAATCAAAACTTTTCCTAATTGGCATCAATGTGTATACTTTGTGTATGCTTCGTGTCTTCATGCATCAATATATAGGATGTGATGCTTAATAAGAAGAGCCCCTAATCAAATCAAAACTTTTCCTAATTGGCATCAATGTGTATACTTTGTGTATGCTTCGTGTCTTCATGCATCAATGTGTATACTTCGTGTCTTCATGCATCAACGTATATACTTAATGTTTTCATGCATTAGTGTGTATGCTTCATGTCTTCACATATTTATGAATATGTCTTCAAGTGTATACTATATGATGATTCTACTTGGTTTTGACAAAATTAATGGGCACCATTATGAGACAGCCTGTGAGATCATTTCCTTAGAAGATGTGAGAAAACGTGTCTTAAGTTTTTAAATTCAACTACTAAATCATAAGAAGAAAATATATATTTGCTTGAGGACAAGCAAAATTTGGGAGGGGCAGACTGTCATTAACCAAAATTGATATATATATAAATATATTTTAATGCATTAATTGAAAATAAATATATAGTTAATCACCTATTTAATTATGTATATTAATCAAACGATATAAATAAATAATTATAATCAATAAATCTATTAATAAATAATATTTCAAACAAATATATAAATAATTATTAATGAATATTTTTGTAAAGACATGAATACTTTTATTAGATGAATATATTAACGATATAATTTAATGTCTTGATCATGAATGATTAAATCATGATATCTATTGAAATACTATAAGTTACCGACTGAATATCATATTGATGATAAATTAAGAACACAAACGATATTCTATTCTCCTAAATCTATAATGTGTAGACATAAAGAAAACAATGATGAAAGTATAAAATATACAATCTTATCTGTGTGCGGATTTATTCCTACTTCCCTTGTTTACATGGCCATTGAATTTATTGTGTGTGTAGAAATAGCTACCGTGGCTTCTTTCCTCTAATCATAGAATAAGTATAAATTAAGTAATAAGCAACAAGTCTAAGATCCATCGACAATGAATTTTGGAATGCCTAAAAAATTAAGTCAAAGGCATCATTGCTTAGTCTAACTAATTGATTACAATTTATCCTACGTAAATATTTAAACCATGTGTCAGATGATATTAAGAGAAATGATAAGAAAGCCTTTTCCATTGACTAATTAGTAGACGTTAGTAATTGTTATTATTAAACCAGACAAACATTTGAAAAGAATAAATACTCGTTAGTGTTTTAGTCCAAACAAATACGATTATTATGAAGACACAACTCTTCATTGATTGAAGAGTCACAACCCACAACAGAGGGAAGATATATATGGGAAATCTGAATGGAATGCAAGAGGCAGAGAGGGGTATCGGGCATGGACCACAAATACGATCTTTTTATAATCATGGAAAATTAGAGAATGGTGAGGAATACCATAGACACATTCTTTCAACAGCAAAGATCAGAAACTAACGGTAATTGATAATCATCAAATAAAGAATATGGAGTAGTACATATAATTGAGCCTCACAAAGGAAATCCTTAATACTACTGGTGAGCAGCTAGGAACTAAAGCAATTATAGAATATTAAATGTGAATCTTTATTAAGGATATAGAATATTAAATGTGAATCTTTAGTAAGGATAGAGAACTGTGGTATGATTACGTCTGTGTATAGAATGAAATCAGAATGATATGTATATCAATGTTACAAGACTCGGACTCGGCAAGTTGGATTCAAGCTTGGACTCGGACTCGGCGCCGGAACTCGGCAAGGACTCAGCAAATTGAAAAACCCAAGAAATTCAAAGATTTTTAAGGATTTAAAACTTTTTTCATGCGTGATTCAGTCAATTAACATCAAAGACACTAATGAGATAAATAGAAGCTACTTTGCACACATAAACAAGTTTACATTGATCACATAAGTATAAATGCGAATTTCTGAAGGAAATATGTTAACTGTTAAACTAGTTACTAAATAACACACTAGAAATCTGAAATATAAATAGTGTCATTGTCAAAAGTCTACAATATTCATGGAATATGAAATCCATGGAATGAAAAGTTCAAAACATATATCAAAATAAAAGCTAGAGCCTAGAAGACTAAGGCCCTATGTCTTCCTACATGTACGCCTAAGATAGGTCATGGAATATTTTGCAGCCATCTTCTGTCCCTGTGTCTGAGGCTCAACCTCAGTGGCATCCTCATCATCCTCATCCTCCTCATAATCATCATCATCCTCAAACCCCTCACTCTTAGCCTCAAGGTCCTCCACTGGGTCTCCTCGCGCTCTAGCCAATCGATTTGCTAATCTATTTTCTAAAACCCCTATATTCTTCTCCCAAGCCTTTTTCCTCTTTTCTAAGTCTTTGCAAATGATGGAATGACTTTTTTAGGTCTTAGAATCATTAGAAAATCCTTGTTCCAGCTTCAATTTGCCCTCAAAAAGCCAATAGCGGTTGTGGGAGATAACACTGCTGAAGGCATGTTGAATCCTGAAATTTGGCTAAGTCGAGAATGTTTTGAAAATCTAGAATCTGCATTTTAACTCCTATGAAGTTGAAACCTATCTCAAACATCCTGGAATGTATTCATACAAATATAACTTAAAGTATAAGAAATAAATAAATGTCACTTATACTTAAATGTTATATTTGTATAAATCCCCTTGCCCCGGAGTCAAAAAATGACCGCATATGACAACATCTTACCAACAAAAATCTTAAAATCAATAAAAAAAATTTAGTTTTTGCTTTTAGACGTGTCGAGTCCTTTGAAAATGATAGAATGACCCTTTTAGGTCGAATAGAAGACATATATGCAAAAAAGAATGATTAAAAGCTTTTAGTTTTTTATGTTCTTTTGTTTTTTTACGTGGTTGGATGCACAAAGTCCAGACCACAGGACTCTGCAACTCCGTAGAGTCCAAGGACTCAGCAAGTCAGCTGGCCTCGGCGAGCCTGGCTCGACTCGGGACTCGCAAAGTCTTGCCAAAACTCACAGAGTCTCGGAACACTGATGTATATATATTAGTATGAATTATAATATAATAATTATATTATATTAGTATGAATACCAGTTATGATAGTAGAATCATAAATGTGTAAACATATAATCAGAATTATATGTATCAATTATGTTATATATATATATTCATATATATATTTATAATATATATATATATATAGGTAATAGAATATCTAAAGAATAAGATATAATTCTGAATTATATAAGAATTATATAGATATCAAACCTATATCTGAAATTATATATATAGTATCTATTAGATTATATAACTTAATGGTCTAATATATAAGGAATATAAGAGTTTACTAATAGAAAGTATGATAATGAAATCATAATTATATATATGTATATTATGATTTATACATTTGTATATATAGTGGTAATGCATGAGATATTATATATATATATATATATATATATATATAATTTATTTGTGGGAATGTGAATGAAATCAAAATTATATATACATGTTTATTGATACATATTCCTAATATGAAATATTAATATATACTTGGTCAATTCCTTAATAACTCACTAATTATTGTTAAGAGGATAGGGAGTGTGTGTAGGAAAAGGCGGGTAAATCGGTCACATGATGGAAAGATCCCGACATAGGTAGAGCCTTGAGGGAATCCACTTGTAGACTATGCAAGCGTCCTAGCACATTAAATCTACCATCTTTCTTAAGGTCTGTGATTAGGAGTGAAGTAAGGAATTAGAGCTTAAGTATACATTATGAATTAGAGACTATTCTTAATATAATATGATTTAAATGCATAATGACATATGATAATTATTGGAAATTGAAATCCTCCTAATATAAAACATTTCAGATTACAATCCCTAAGTACGATTCAGACCCACAAAGGGTAATTTAAGAGCAAAACAGGAAATGACCGAAAAGGGTTCATTACAGAATTTCCAACCTATGTTCCACAGAGTTTCGGGGATGGGGACGTGTTTCCAATACAGGTACAGTTTAGGGCCAATTTTTAGGGGATGGCTATTAAAAAATAGGGAATATAGAAAAATTTCAAATATGCATATCATAACATTGATAAAGCATTCATCATAGACATTTTAGAAACTTAATACATAGCATTAGACTTGAATTGAGATTTCACATGTGAATCAATAAGAAAAATAACAAAATTCAAATGCTTTCATTGTCAATATATGGTGTACATATAGCAAAAATGCCCAAAGGCTCCAAATTTCAACCATGAAATGACATTAAATATTAAAATGTAAATACTATAACTAAACTACTAAACAGTAAACATAGAAGTCCGCAATAATATATAACTGTCCATAATCAGTAGATAGTAGGTCCAAGAGTCTAAATCAAGTAGATTTGACGCCCTAACCTCCTCTTTCAACTATTGTTCACTCCTTGACCAGCTGCTCCTTCTCTTGCTGCTCTTCTCCTTTGCAAAAGTGAAAATGAATTTCTTTTTCTTCTTTTTGGTTATTTTATGCTTTGATTAGGTTTTAACTATTGGTATTGTTAAATGTGGTTTGGGTGTCCTTATGGGCCAGCCAGGCTTTTTTTCAAATTTAAAAATGCCTCATTTTTTAACACTGGCAGTCCAAAAATGGCTTGAGCAATAGGGGACGGCCAGAAGTCCCTGGGACAGGTAGGGAACTTCTAGCCATACCCCTGTACCCTGCTTCTCTCAAAGTGGCAAATCCGGGACAGTACCCGATTTGGCCATTTTGAAATGCCATTAGGAATGGCAAAAATCTGTCCCCACGTCCTTGTGGAGCACAGTTTCCATCCTTTTGCAAAGAAAATTATTGGCAGCATATGCCAAGGAATTAAGGTAGTATAACACATATTGGTATGGTGCTCAAACGGCCTTATACTGGGTTTAATACTAGTAACCAGGGTTTCATGAAAAGTTATGACTGCTTAATTACTCAAGGTCCTTCCTGAAAGACTAAATTCTTGTATGGAAGCAAAAACTGACATGAAACAGTTTTTCAGCATCACCATGAGATCCAATACAACTGCTTTCATTTTTCTTTGACCTGGGCTTTCAAGGTTCTAGACCCGGATAGATCCCATCAACTAACAAATGAGGTCCTTCTTCTTTTAAACCCAAAGCCCTTGTCCCATTTCATATATTGAGAACTGTATCAACCCAACAATTGTAACTTTCATGGTGCCTGCATCCACTGGTACCAACCATCCTCGATTTTTATGTGAAAGATGGCTTAATAATTGTATTTCAAGTTCGCTAATGCACAAATATGCTGCTCATCTCTCCAGATTTGTGCATTTTCTTTGTGGACAATTAATTTGAATGTGAAAATATTTTGATGACGGATTGAGACCAGGGCCTTCAGCAGAGGGAAGTAATCCACTCAGAGCAGATGTGATTTTGGCTGATTGTCTTTTAATAAAGAGGACTGATATTCAAAGATTTTGAGAGGGTTGACAGATTCAATCATGGGCTCGAAGGAGGTATAAAGCAGTTTTATTAAAAATCAGTATTGATATGCTGCTCTATTTATAAATCAACCTCTTGTGTAAACATGCTTTTGGGGATAAAAGACGGTAAGTATCTATACAAAGGAGCAATCCAGAATTTATATGGATGTCAAATCTTTCCCTGCTGTGACTGTCAGTCAATCTGAACCTCCAGCTTAATCTGACCCTACTGGCAAAAAGAATTATAGGTCAAATTTGTTAAGTTATCAAATTTGTGTTGAAACCAAACCTTCTAGCCACAAATGTTTGATATATGGTAGGGAGTTCCACATGGTGAGGACTTTCAAAGCATATTTTTTCTAAAAAAATGTTATTTGAATCCATCCTAAATTGTATGATCTATGAATCAGAATAAGGGATCTATCCACCTTTGCTCTTGAAATAAAGCAATTCATTCTTCCCATATGATGCAATATACTCGTCAATGCCCAAAATTCACATATTCAGATAATAGGCCTATTTGTCACAAACCAAAAATCAATTTGAAGAATATACAGAGCATAAAAATAATAATAATAACATGTCCTTTAAGTAGACAGTTACTTACAATTGACTGTTTGGTTCCAAATGTAAAAGAAGTGAGAAAAGACGGCTAAGGAATTCATCCAGCCATTCAGAAAAATTGATATCAAGCATCATCATCATGCTACCATCTTCTTTATCGTCAATCTTGTCTATCTGCCATAAGAATCATAAGAAAATTCAAAAACGTGATTCAGAACCAAAATAAATATTGTTTATGGCTCAGCTACAAAACAGATACCTACGCTGGAGAATATGGATCCATAGAGTTGCATGGTTGCCAAGGTTTTGGGAGGATCATTCACATCCATACCAAGCAAAGTATTATACATCGAAATCATTAAAGCATGTTTGTAATTTGTGGGTAAAGAAACATTTTCAGAAGCTTCTGAAGAAGATAGAAGCAAAGCACGGCCAGCAAGTGCCACTGCAGAAATTGCAGACTTAAACTGATGTGGAGATGTCATCTGCAAAAGAGAGAAAAGTAAAGAGAACTCCCTTTAAGTGCACAGTAATAGGAAAAATGGGCTAATTTAACAACTCATATTTCAAATCAAAACACTTTTCCCAGCTTACTAACAAACTGTCACTCCACTCAGCTAGAAGAGACAAATAAAATGAGTATGAAATAATAAAAGTTCAAAAAGGTAAGTTTTTCAACTTCAACGAACAAAGGAAATATTTACAGCATCAAGTGCAATATGGAAACGTGACACAACAAATGGCAGCACAAGAGAAGGCTCCACATAAGATAATACTGAAGCTGCTGAAACAGCTGTTTCAGCAAGTGTATCATTCTTGCTATATTGTCCACGCTCAATCAACTTCAACACAACTCTCACAAATGCTTCCCTTTCTAGTTTTCCAAGGATATTGTGATCCACTCTTGATTCAACCTCTGCAATTCTGTAAAAAAATATACTTTTCAAGATTAAATTGTATGTTTAAGGGTAAGCAAATATTATATGATTTGAACATAAAATTGTAGTACTGATCTAAATTTATATTGATATGTGCATTTTTTGTTTAAATTCTACTACTAGTCAATCTTGTTAAAGATGTTACTATTTTCAACATAAAATAGCAGGATTGGTCAGAAGTAAAGGCAATAACATATAATTTATAACATTAAAATCCACAGCCATGTCGGTGTCATAATGGTTTTACCGTTGCTCTTGTGAGAGGCGTTTTTGGAAGTAGTAGACTAGATATCGCAGAAAGCGTTCTAAAGAGTAAGTCCACCAACCTCCATTGGATGGATGATAATATCTGACAATGAGAAGAAAAGTTACAAGTTGAGCTTTGACCTATTTTTCTAATTCAAAAGTTTTTAACAAAACTATCTTCAATCAGACCTAGAGGATTCAGTGAGTTTTCAAGAGGCTTAACTGTTCTAAAAGGCTAACCATATTCTCAAAGTAAACTTGAGCTGAACCACCAGGTTTCAGAAGAAAAACCTGCAAAAGTAGATCATATGGCTAACACACACATTGTGTAAAACATTCTAGGGAAAATTCAAACACGAAAAGTGAGCAAAAGAAAATTCCACTTGCATGATAGATGTTTACTAAACCTCATTTAAACCCTAAAATCAAAATGTACAATAATTGAGCATATACTTCATCCAAGCATAGGTACAAAAGGAAACAAGATTTGTTACAATTGATTTTGCAATTTCTCTCGTGACTGTTCCTAGCTTCCTTGAACAAAACACTGATATGGTGCTTCCTGGAACATCAGCTCTTGGAAAAGGATATGATCCACTGTTATTTGCCACTGGTACCTGTTTTATAAATAGGATGTCACCATTTACCAAAAATTATTGACTGTATTTTACATAAACAAGATTTTACAATAACGATGATGCCTATCAAAAATCATACAGCAAAACAGAACCAGAAAAAAGTTTCATGGAAATCAATCATTTCCTTCTAAATAGCAGTTAACAGTGTTGCAATTGTTTAAGAAATAATTTCTAACTCTTTTATGGTTGTATGAAAATAAGACAATAACCTGGCTTATAACATTTCATTGTGATATGCATCAGGTAGATGTAAATATGTACTATATGCTAATGAGTTAGAAGAAGACACTGCTTTAAATTGTCTTGCAATTAAATTTGCATCTCTCCACCAAGACCACAAAGACATAATAACGTAAGATTGTTCAAAGAAATTTGTTTAGAGCATTGGAGGACCTGCAAAACACACTAAACCCATCTTTGAAAGGCGTTTAAGAACAATAACATACTTCTTGTAAAACATAAGGACTTAGAGTCTCAACTACTTCCATTTGTATGACTATAATTTAGTGCCACGGGATGAAAACAAGATTTGTTACTTGTTGGCTTTTCAAGCATGTTACTTGGCTGCTGTTCTCCTATAGCTGGGTGCTCAAAACAGCTTTTAGTTTTAGTTTTATTTTTTATTTTTCCCTATTTTAGCTGAGTATTGGACTCTTTTAGTTTTCTAATTTTTTGCATAATTAGATGGATTCTATATTTATAAAGATAAGTTGTTTTGTTTCTAGAATAAGTGTTTGGTCTTCTATTTTGTTTAGCTTTTTTCTTCTTTATCGTTTGTATAGTCCAGAAGATTATCTTAGTCTATAAAAAAGATTGCAAGTTGATAACTTAGACGAGGAAAAAACTACACAATATAGAATAAAACAACATTTTAGCGTAATTAAGTTTCATTGAATAAACAACAGCTTTTTCTAATTGTTTGTTGTTAAGAAGAAAGAGAAGGTGCAGCCTAGAGCTCAGTGAGGAAGGTAAACAGTCGTCCTCCATTGATGCTCTTGGAGCTGTGCTACAATTGAATTTTATTGGTTTCTTTTGTCATTCTGTCCTTCTCGTTCATAATTCTTCTTGGCGTCTTGGATGCTATTTTGTGTTTGTCAATTTTTTTATTATAACTAACTTTTTTTTGTCAATGGTTGATGGTTGGTATTAAGCCTCTTTATTGAATTTAGTATTTATGTTGCATCTTTGGTGTGTTATTTCCTCCTAATGACATCACTTGCAACATTTATTGAGCCTGATTTCTCTGATTTGGCGACTGCCCTTGCAATACCAAATATTAACTCTTCATTTTACTCCCTTGATCCAAGATTTAATGCATATCAAAGATCTGTGGGTAGATAGGATGTCAGTGTCCAAATGGAAAGATCAAGAAATAAAACGCTAAATGATCTTAATGAAGGTAGTTTCCAAAGCCGTTCCTAATAATGGTGGTAACCAACAGGGATAACTTTAAGAAACCCCCCCCCACCCCCCCGGGGAAAAAGTGTAAAATCCTATTGAAGTTATCGTTGGGAGGCTAACGAACAAGAGACAATAATTATTATTATATTGATAATACAATTATTGAGGTAATATAATTATAATAATTATATTGGTAATATAATTATTATAATTATTGATAATTATACTATTATAATATAATTATAATAATTATATTGGTTAATATAATTATTATAATTATATTGATAAGATAATATAATTATTATATTAATAATATAATAAATTCGGGCCAACAAAGAAGAGTGGTGTCCCTTGGTGAAGGGAACCACCGAAAGGTATAAAAGAAGATTGATTCTTCCTCTCTTGGCATAATCATACATACAATGGGAAAAACAACCTGGTACCAGAGCTGGTTTTTTTCCTGCGAGCCTGTGAGGTTTATGAGTTCACACTTATATCAAATTTGAATGTCTCTCATAGAAACAAATCTGGAATAATAAGCTGAGTTACTGCTAAAGGGATGAATGATATACTTCCAGCCTAAGTCACAAGGTTCAAATTCGAGTTCGACATCAATAAATTCGGATGAAGTTCGACTTGGGTAAAAACTTTGAAAAAAAATCGACATTAAATTCGCCTTATATAAATATAATTTTAAAAAATATGTAAAGAATAATTTTATTAAACTTTAAAAATAGTTCAACTATGATAAATAGATCTGAAACTAAATTATATTCTAAAATAAAATAGTTAAATTTATTATTTATTAAAAAAATAATATTATATTAAATTTAAAACTAATATAAATATTTACACATTAAATTAAAATTATTAAAAAATAAAAACGATATTATTAAATTCAAATATATTATAATAAATCTTAAAATACTATAATATAAATATAGTCAAAGTTTTAATTTTAATTTATTAATTATATAAATAATAAATATGTTAAATTTTATGTATAAATGATAAATTTATAAATCCAATGTAAATATTTTAAAATACTATAGGGGCACATTGTGATCCATTTTCCTTATGTTACTTCAAATGAACCGTGCCTGTACAAGGAGAGCCGATAAGGAGATCAACTTCATTTGCATCATTCACGGGGCAATGCTTCGTATACGCTCAAGCTTCTGTCCTCTTCGACAAAAATACAAACACTACATTTTTCAAAAGGTAATGTGGATATAATTTTTCTTGCCCTCTTCAACAGGCTTTATAACATTACCATCGAGAAATACAAACAATTGCCTTCCAACCTGAGTCGGAAGAAATTCATTGTGCCCTAGTCGCAAGTGACGAAAAATCTGTTTTCAACAGATGTAATACATCGCAACCTTATTTATAACAAGTATAAAAAAATTCCTAATAAGCACTTTAAAAAATATCTTTTTAATAGAACCAAAGTAGTCATCTTTCCGTACGAATTTTTCAGCTGAATTTTATTGACTTTCATATGTTTTTTACAAGTTCGCTGAATTTTGAGCTTGATGCCGAAAATTAGGCGAATCCTGACACAACTTCCTGCAATTATATTATTACTGTGCTTCATTGAAATAAACAATCGCATAAATTGAAGAATGGACGTTTCATATTTTATTGTAACATTATAGATTGATATTATAACTCTGTAGATAAAGCTGCAGACGAACTTTTATAAGAACAAGGGTGGGCCCAATGAAACATATATTTTTGAACATTTGAACCCACGAAGACATAAGGTCTATGTAAATACTTTGATAGAGAGAACTAAAGTTTAAAGTTTTGGTACCGTAACTATACATTTGCATGGCAAGGAATTTGATATAGACGCGGCACACAATATTATAATTTTGATACTTGTTATTGATGCGGCAACTACAAAATTTATATTTTCAATACATATTGGCGTATTGTTTTGGTGAAAGATTTTTTAGTCTGTTGGACCCGCGAACTAAGCCATGGAGTATGACAATGACAAGAATCGATATCCCTGAGAAATATTGTAGATGCCTTGGTTGCCGAGTAATCCTTGCCAGTTAAGATAATAGTGAAATGATTCAGTAAGATAAATATGAACCAAGTTTATTGACGGGGAAAATACTTTGGTGCCTAATCTTTGTTGGGAGCAGAGTGGAGTCGTCGTGAAGAATCACCTACAACCATCATTTTGTGCAATCCCTATACTCTCTCTTGTCGTGTGTAGATATTTCATCTAAAGGAAACTTTTGACAAGGAAATTGTGAGCTATTATAGCTTCTATGTTTTGGCTCTACAGTTCCATTTGCTCTCTATCATAAAGGACTCCATCTTATGTTGTATTGAAGATAAATTAAAAGAGAACTTTGAATAACAGTGGAGATATATTTATGGATTTGTCGTGACTCAAGTTTTTAGAGAACGTGGAGATTGTCGTGGCTTCTTCCCACGCAATGATTGAATGATCTTCGAACAAGAGTAAGCATAGATTTATCAGGAGGTCGTGGGCTACCAGGAACTGTTTCTAAGAATTTCATTTTGGAACATTGTCATGAAATAACCTAGGCAGAGTCGTAGTTTGTCGAGAAATCTGTTATTGGAACTCAAATATAAACAGAGGTATCTCCTTATGCAAACAGTTATATGTTGACAATACAATCAGTATAATTGTTAAACCAGTATTCGGAGATGGCAAAATTGCCATGTTAGAATCAGTTGGTTCTACGTCATACGACAAGCCCCGATAACCCAAACACATAAATGCAACCGGAAACAGTGGATTCTTGTTGCATGTTAAAGTCTAAAATATGTGGTGTGGTTCCTTGGACCAGAACGAAGACAAATATTGTAGCGACAAAGCTATTTGCCTATTCCCCTACTCCTTATGGAAGAAGCCAATCCGATTACAAAGGTTGCAATATATTTTAAACTGTAATAGAGAGATTCTTTGGTGCGCCTTTGAAGAATAATACAAGCATTGTTGTTTGTGAAGGAAAGAGAGTAACGTACTTACTGTTCAAGAAAGGTAATAAAAGATTAGTATTCCATGTTTGATTAATGCACATGAATTTTTATAATTATTAATTAATGCTATAACTATGATAGTGAATCATGTATGCTTCATTTGCATTAGATAATCTCTTTAATGCTTTCAGGATGGACCAAGAAGCATACGAGATTGCATTCAAGGAAGGAAGAACTTGATAAATTGCTACTATGAGACTGAGTTGGTAGCTGGGGACACATCTTCAAAAGAGGGAGTTTGACAATCCATTAGAGGCAACCTTGGACGAAGAGGTCAGGAGGTTGAGCTTCAAAGGGAGCATCTAGAGGATCTAATTCATTTGATCTCTGAGGATCTTGGTCATATTGGTTCAAATGGAGTAGACCATGTCGAGATGGCTTCTTTAGTGATTAGGAGACTGTAGCAGTCAGAGAACTATGATTCATACTGACACCGAGGTTGGGATATTCCTGGATAGATGAATACTTGGTGAGCTTGAGATTCACCAAGAGTGAAGCAAACTCCAACCTTGTGTTTCATGACAAAACAAAGCATGTGGACATCAACTATCACTATATTAGAGATATGGTACAAAAGAATGCTATTTAGTTGAGGTACATCAGCACTAATGATCGAACGGTTGATATTCTCACCAAGCCCCTTGATAGAGTGAAGTTTGTGCATTTTTTCGAGACAAGCTTGGAGTTGTGGAGAATGAAGCCCTTGTTGAGAGGGAGTCTCAGCATCAGTAAATCCTTGAGATGTACTTTAATGAATTCTTCTTTATGAGGGAGAAGTTTGAGGTGTAATCCCTTGTTAATGCATTCTTCTCTGTGAGAGAAGTTTGAGGTGCAAGCCCTTGTAGCATTTTTCTCTGAGATGGAGAAATTCGAGGTATCAGCCGTCGCAACATTTTTCTCTGAGACAAAGAAATTTGAGGTGTCAGCCCTTGTAATGCATTCTTCTCTATGAGAGAAGTTTGAGGTGAAAGCCCTTGTTCCACCCTCTAGGAGTAACCATGGTGGATATCATGAGAGAGAATCCATGACTTTGCACTTGTGTTTATTCACCCTCTGGGAGTAGTTCTGGTGAACGTTATGATGAGATGACAACATCACATTGAGTGATTCCATGATGGGCAATTGCATTCATTCTTTATTTCCATTCATGAGAGTAGCTATGATGGACCCACCCACTGGGAGTAGCCATGGTGGAGGTCATGTGAGTGACTCCATGACTCAAACACTTGTGTGGGTTCACCTTCTAGGAGTAGCCATGGTGAACATCATGATGAGATGACGACATCACGTTGAGTGATTCCATGATGAGCACTTGTGTTCATTTGCATTTCCATTCATGGGAGTAGCCTGTTGAAATTTTCAGATCTATGCAAGGAAAATACAATCTATAGAAGGCTTTTAAAAATGAGAGAATATATAGACAAAATTGGCAAAGAAAGATGAAAGGATAGTACCAATTACACCAATTTTCCTTGAAAAGTCTGGCCTTGTTTTAGATCTGCAACTCCAATCTTGATGTGATATGTAATTGCATCTACACAGGTCCAAAATCGCACCTCTTTATGTGGTTGAATCCAAATTCCAAATTATGCAAATTCTGTCCTTCAAATTATGTTTAATGGTGATCAAACCCTAGGTAGGGTAAATATCGATCCTTGGCAAGTAATAGCGATTTATGACAAGTATTATATTGCTGCTCCAAATCGCACTGTAAGTCGCCCTTCATTTCTGCCCTAAATTTGCATCATGTCTTGGTCTTTATCGCTGCTCCAAATTGTATCAAAGAACGCCCTACTTACTGCAACAATTCACATGTAGATCACTGTGAAAATATCTTGCATTCCAAGGCTAAATTAGCACCATATAATGGAAGAACAAATCACTGCTTATTTATTCTTGAGGGAAGAAGAGCATGTTATGTTTTTGATGCCTTATTCCCTAGAATCGCACCAATATATATATGGGATTATAACAATTATGCACCCTCCTCTAAGAGTGCCGACTTGGCCTACTTTGGGCCCTCAATTAATTGTTAATTCATATATATATTATTATTACTTGCATTTATAATAATATCCTTATTATTATAAAATCGCACAAGTAAAATAACTTAAGGGTGTTAATAATAATGTTTTATTATTAATCTCAAATGTCCAATTGATCTTAGCCATAAAGGCTACAATATTAACATAGCCATGATGGATCCACCCTCTGGGAGTAGTCATGGTGGACATTACTCTCTAACTCAGACATTTCCTAGCTAAGAGGGAGTGTTGAAGTTAGCGTCGGGAGGCTAATGAACTAGAGACAATAATTATTATTATATTGATAATACAATTACTAGGGTAATATAATTATAATAATTATAATTATAATAATAATAATAATTATAATTATAATTATTATTATTATTATTATTATAATAATTATATTGGTAATATAATTATTATAATTAGTGATAATTATACTATTGTAATATAATTATAATAATTATATTGGTAATATAATTATTATAATTATATTGATAATTATTATTATTGTGATAATATAATTATTATATTAATAATATAATACTTGGAGCCAACAAAGAAGAGTGGTGTCCCTTGGTGAAGGGGGACCACCGAAAGGTATAAAGGAAGATTGATTCTTCCTCTCTTGGCAATTAATCATACATACAATAGGAAAAACAATAAATCCAACATTATTTCGGGGGGGGGGAATTTTAATAATGATGGTGAAATTTTTTAATTTGAAAGGAAAAAATATTAATTTGTATTGGCAAAGTTTTCTCTAACGTACAAAAATTCCAAAAAAATCCTGGCGAATATGTCATTATTTTTGGGGAAAATATATAATGTATTAGGTGAATGTTTTGCCTTCAAAGGAAAAAATATTTAAGCATATGGGCGAAAAGTTTAACTGTAAAGGAAAAAATATTTAATTGGATTGGCAAATTTTTTCAACCATTTGAAAATTGCAGAATTTTATTGGCTAATCTTTCATTATTTATGGGAAAATAAATATTTTATTGGCAATTTTTTCAATCCCTTGAAAATTCACAGTCTATTAATAGCCACTTTTCTAAGTTATGACTCGTCATGTTGGGCCAATGCCAAATAGCAATTGATCTAATCAATGCAACATCATGTCGAGAGAATAACACCTTAATTAGTTGCCAACTTGTGTGCAGACTCTACGCGATTCCACACATACCTAATATCCATCATTTCACCATTTTAAATGCATTATTTACGACTGTCCGATGATCCTAGATCAATGGCTTAAGTTTTATTGCGGCCCGAAATTCTGAATGAAACATAGTTCTCCAGAAAGTATGCAGAATGGAGACACGTATCAAATCTTAAACCCACGCCTTAACCTTGATCGTCAATTACAACTAGTTAGTAGGTTGTGTGGACGGTTGATAATGTTGCACTGTCTTGATGGACACTAAATAATAAAGAAATGTCTTGTCAATGACATTCTCTAACTATGATCCACTCGGCATGCACAAATTCCAATTGGGTACTATCACACTGTGACGCTATTTCCAATTTCACACACATGCATTTATGGCAAAGATTTACAGAGAGACTGAAAGATTTAAAGAATTTGAAAGGACAAAGGAATTAATAAGGTTAGAGAAGGAATTAAGGGCTATTTATAGACGATCTACGCTTATTTCTTCTTAAGTTCTCCGTTGGTAGATAAAGTGTAGGAGCTGCCACTCGTTGAAAGTCCGCCTCTAGTTTAGATCTTTAGGTTGTATAATCTGATATTCCAGTTTCTAAAGATGGACACTCCTATCCAGTTGAGAAGCACATCTGAGGAGGACCAGAAGGCCTTTTTGGGCATGCTCTCTGAGACAACGCTGGCATCAATTTATAAGTAGGTTGGAGCATTTACAAACAAGGCTATGAGGATGGTGCTGGGCAGAGAGTTTCTGCAAAATGTTGACAAATACCGAGTTAACAAGAACATTATGTCCCGGTTTTTTGCATCTCTTCTGGACCTCGGAGGAGACAAGGTGGATATCCTAATGTTGTTAAGGAAGGTTTTCAAAGAAGAATTCCTGGGGGACGACATTCAAGTTGTAGTCTTTGCAGAGATAGGGGTGGGGATCCCATGGCCAAGGGATTTACCCAAGGTTCTCCAGCCAGGCCAAAATGTGGCTAGGCAACCTTTTATTTTGAACTTGAATGTTGAGGAATTAACGTGACATAGGAAATGGGCACGGATTGGTAGGGATTTTCTTCGGAAATGGTTTCTCCTACATGAATTGGTAGACTACGAATGGCTTTATGAATTTACAGAGCTTATCCTCTCTGAAGAATTCTACTTAGACGAAAGGGAAGACCGTTACCCATGACCCGTCACCCTAGGGCCTGCTATTTTGAAATGAAGGGTGTTGATGTATGTAGCATCGATCAGATAAATAAAACTGATTATATAATTATTATGAGAATTTGATTTATTATATATACATATATATATATATTAATATATTTAATAATTGATATTATTTTATATTAATATATATATATATATGAAGTTAATCATTTATTTATTCTTATAATGATTATATATAGTTAAATTAATAAATTAGATTAATGAATATACATGTCCCATGAAGGGACATGTCTCTTCTTATCTTTACCATGTATATATTCAAGAGATTGATGCATTGGGAAGACACATACTTTTACAGCAGTGCTATTACATTTGCAACGATCTGAATTCAACATGGTATCACAGCCAAACTGCAAATGGAGAAAGAAAATAAGGCAAAGCAGAGACATCCATTGCGGCCCTGCAACATCAACAATGATAATATCGGAAATGGCAAAGGCAAGAGTATCAAAGAAACATACCAGAAAAAGAGTCAGCTGGAGCACATCTTGCTCCGACCCGACACTTATGTGGGGTCAATCGAGAATCATACAAGATACAGATCGACAAGGAAGACAATAATATATATCGCGTATTGATATACACTTGCAGTGATCTGATATATACATCGAACATATAGTAGAGGGTTTATATATATCTACAGCAATATATATCTACTACGAGAATCATATACGATTGGAGGAAGATCAGTATACATATATGAATGCATATATGACTTCTGGCAGATCAATAAAGGCTGATTGATATACATATCATCTCAGGCAGATAAACCTATATGTTAATATTCAGGTCGATATATATTACAGTATTATTATAACTGCAGATCAATCTTGTGAAGAGGCATTATTATTTGGCTATATTGTAACCTGTCAATTCAATATATATAAGTGATATTATTGCTGGTTTTTCCACCTTCAAGTTGGAAGGCGGAAAACATCTTCACGGAGTTGGAAGAAGTCACGGAAATAAATATGAACTACAATAAAACCTTCATAGAAATATAATGCATTCTTGAGCGATGAAGATGATTGTATAATACATGATCAATTATTTGGCATTCGTCATCATTTCCATCTTGAGTACCTTGATAACCATCTTTGGAAGAGTATTTGCCATTGCAAAAATGTCTAGCCATTGCACACACTTTCCCTAAAATCTTGGTAGTACTTGTTAGTGTCTTGTAGATAGTAATTGATGATTCCTCCCAAATTGACAGATTCATCAATTCAATGATGTCCATGTTACTTATGAAAATATCTTGATAAAGACACAAATCTCCACAATTCAACACTTTTGAGAAAAAGCTCTAGAACATGGGCCAAGTATACACTAAATTTTTAACGATACCCATTTTAATGCTTCTTCTTAAATGCCATTGTGGAACTTAATGTGACTGGCCTTAATTTTAGTTCTGAAAACGTAGGAGCTCTGATAGTCACCATATTTCTGCATTTCAAGCAAGACTTGATAGTCATCTCTGAATTTTTTAAGAGAACACAACCACCATCATTTCAACAGGAATTTTAATAATAGGGTTTTGAAGTGTCCTCAAGATAGCCACTGCGGGCTTGGAGGTCAACCATGGACACTTGCATGATCAAATTGTATACATAATGAAATCCATTCGATTGAATCATGTACAACTCAACATCCACTATTAGAACACAAATGAAGTTTATAAAGTTAGGATGTATTTGGAGGCATTTTACTCATTCAAATATTTGAGAACTTCCTTGCACCAATTTCGCACACATTCTACAATAATTTCATTTCATTCTGTTCCTTGAGGCATATGTTGAAGAATTTAGCTTCAACCTTGTCGATTGCATTTGTCGGAGTTTCTGAAGCATTTTCAATAAGTCAATTTATGTATGTGCTGCAATAATGGCTTGCTTTGAGATAAAACCTCTTTGAAGTGCTACATTAGACAATTCAGATTCACTGCCTTTAACTTCCACATTTTGCACACACGTCTACCAGTGGCATTTCAAATGTAAATCTGGTGTCTCCCGGCTTCCTTTTTGGCATATCAGCATGAGGGTGTTAGCTTCCACATCTGCCAAACTCATGCTTTAAAGTTTCCAAATTATTTTCATCAAATTTATTTTGTGTATACCCAACAAACATTGCATTTATCTGAATTGTCTGTCAGTCACTTCATTTTCTACGAATTTGGACATCATGGCATGCCGTATAGTGGCATTTCTATGAGGCATTCTATCAAACAATCCAGGTGTGTTACCTGTGATTCAATATTATGCATGCATTTTAACACAGTTAGTTCCGACTATAATATCTGCCAGGAATTCTTAACCACCATGCTTGTACTTTGTCCACCTGGATAAACTATCTGATGGTCCATTAATAACGCCCTTGCCTTTATTCGGTGATTGAAGTGACTTCATGAAGTTCCAGCACTAGAAGAGCCTACTGCTGTGTGTGGTCTTTCTCGTGCTATCTTCTGAAATAAGCTGCCGCTATTATTCTTTCTTGATGCTGTTCAACCAATCTAGTAGTCAATATTTAAATACAGAGAGAAAGACGGGTTACACGTGGACGAAAATAAAGATACAACAAATGTAACTATAAGTGATTGATGCTATAATTGCTATATTATTCAATTACGCCCATGCCCGTCACATTATAGAGAATGGAGGAATTATAAGGCACGGGAGTTGATAGCATTTTAATTATCTACTGAATGTAGGAGTTACGAATATGCATTTGTATTATGTCTTCATAGCCATGGTGAAGGTCATGTGAGTGAGTCCATGACTAAACATCTATGTTGAGTCACCCTCTAGGAATATCTATGGTGACCATCATCGTAAGATGACGATATTACATGAGTGATTTCTTGATAAACACTTATGTTTGTTTGCATTTCCATTCATGGGAGCAGCCATGATGGAGCCACCCTTTGGGAGTAGCCATGGTGGACATTACTCTATAACTCAGATATCTGAGAAGACTCTCCTTAGCTAAGAGAGAGTGTTGATTTTAGCGTCAGGATGACAAATCAGAAGTTATCAAGAAGGATTCCTCCCTAGCTAAGAGGGAGTGTTGGATTTAGCTTCAGGAGGATCACATTAATAATTCAAGTTGGTGGAAGAAATTGCCAGAGGTGCTTTGAGGACAAATCTAGAAGCATAAGAGATTGCATTCAAGGGAGAAAGAACTAAAGGATTCAGAGGGAGTCTGACAATCCATTATAGACAACCTTGGAAGAAGAGGTCAGAAGGTTGATGCACGATCTTGAGCTTCAGAGGGAGCAACTAAAGGATCTGCATCTGTGGACATCCGAGAATCTTGATTCAAAGGGAGCTAACCATGTCAAGATGGGTTCCTTAGTGATCAGTAGTTAGAGGACTGTGATTCTTAGGATGGAGTTTCAACATCAGTGATCCATTATTTTTGTATCTTATAGAGATTCCTTATCACTATGTAAGAGACATGGTAGGAAGGAATGTGATCCAGTTGGAGTATATTAATATGAGCGATCAAACAACAGATATTCTTACCAAACCCTCCCCAAGGTGAAAGTTGATCACTTTAGAAAGAATCTTGGTATGGTTGAAATATTAAATTTTGAGTTGTACTAATATAATAAAGATGTTTAAATGTATAAACTTCTTTTGTCAAATGTGTGACAAAAGAACACTTGTATTTGATGTTACAAGGTGACGATCTTGTAATGGAGATTCGTTATGGTAAACTTATGATATGTCAGTGCACATACCATAATAGGGTAATATGTAAGGGGAATTTAATGTTCTCAAATTACTATATTCTTGTATCATGATCTGAGGTGATATGAAAATCAGGTATCACGATCTAAGGTGATTCCTCATATCATGATCTAAGGTGACATGAAAACTGGGTATCACGTGTCGGGTGATTCCTCATATCACATGTTAGGTGATATGTAAAACTGGGTATCACGTGTCGGGTGATTCCTCATATCACATGTTAGGTGATATGTAAAACTGGGTATCATGTGTTAGGTGATTCCTCATCTCACTTGTTAGGTGATATGTAAAACTGGGTATCACGTGTTAGGTGATTCCTCATCTCACGAGTTATGTGATACTTATCATCACGTGTTAAGTGATATTTGCCTTCACGAGATATGTGAGATTTCTTATCACAAGAAATGTGATATATGATTTTATCTTCCCTAGCTAAGAGGGAGTGTTGATGTATGTAGCATCGGTCAGACAAATAAGACTGATTATATAATTATTATGAGAATTGATTTATTATATATAAATATTTATATTAATATATTTAATAATTGATATTATTTTATATTAATATATATATATGAAGTTAATCATTTATTTATTCTTATAATGATTATATATAGTTAAAATTAATAAATTAGATTAATGAATAGACATGTCCCATGAAGGGACATGTCTCTTCTTATCTTTACCATGTATATATTAAAGAGATCGATGCATTTGGAAGACACATACTTTTACAGCAGTGCTATTACATTTGCAACGATCTAGAATTCAACAAAGGGTTTTCGTTTTTTGTTTTGTTTTTTGGATACCACTGGTCCATTGCCCTAGTACCTCGTAACCTCCCTCATTTTGGCTTTAAAGTTTTGGAGGGACTCCGACTATTGTAAATTTGTGGAACATATTAATGAAAATTTTGCAACTTGGTTTTAGTTTGCCTTTTATGGATTTTAAAAATGCTTTTAGTTTCATTCTTTTGCATGTGAATGAAATGGCCAAAATTGTGTGTAATAATTTATGGACAAAATTGAAATTACAATGCAATACCAAGTTAATAATTTGTGAATCTTACAATGAACCAAACAAAATTATGTGCATTGTGTGTAATTTTGTAAATCGTTAACAAATTGAAATTACAATACAATACTCAATTAATAATTTATAAATCTTAAAATAATCCAAATGCATTACTTTTCCACAAATCCATCAGGGTTTAAATTACTTTTCGCTTTGATATTAGATAATTAGCGGTTGAATCCGCAAAATCAAATTATCAATAATTTTGTAGCCAAATGTATGACCAAATCAATAAATTCGTAGACATTCTAAACCCTAACCTTAATCAATATATTATTTTATAATCTTTCAGATTTTAAACATACTTAATAATTACATTGTATAAGAAAAATGAATAAATTTAATGAATGTTGGATGATTATAGATCAACGGTGTAAACTCCATTTCAGGCCGAAGTTGTATAGGTTAAAAATTTCCACAACCTCCCTCTGAAAAAGTGACACGTATCCCAGTGTCATGTTAGTCTTCAAATGAAAGAAACATCATCTTCTTTTTCTTAACACAACATCTACGTGTCACGTGACAAGGCCAAACAGCCTATGGGACCCACTGTCCATTGTGACAATGGATATCAGGGACCATGGTCCGTTGGATGATCAAAGATCAACGGCGCAAGGTCTAATCCGAGATGAATGTGGGAAGCATAAAAAGTTTGTACAAACTGCCTCCAGGAAAGAGACATCCACCATTGAACATTGCATCAACACATTTAATTAACTCTATTTCAGGCACACGTTAAGGATGAAAATTATTAAAAATTTCCTCCAGAAAACAGACACGTGTTGTTGTGACGTGTCAAAGTGAATGGGGGGAGCAACGTTTAACTCTATAGACTATATTATTATCATAGATTCCAAAATGAATAAAATTAAAAATTAAAATTTTAAGCATATATCATTTATATCAATGTTATATTTATTATATATTATAATAGAGTTTATTAAAATCTTGAAAGTGAACACTGAAAAATTATATTTAAACATTACTCTATTAAGATATTATCTCCTTAGTTAAATACTTTCTATAATGATCAACTACTTGTCTGTAGTCCGTCTTTCAGTCTAGATAGGAATGTTTCCTATCCTGTCTCTTTCGTCTTCAATCCAGATAGGAATGTTTCCTATTCTGTCTTCAGTTTTGTTTCTAATTTCGTCTTCAGTCTACGTTGTTTCTTCTAGAAACAATGTCCTTGTAATTCTTTATAAGGAACACATTTGTTCAGTCTAGATAGGAATGTTTCCTATCCTGTCTCTTTCGTCTTCAGTCCAGATAGGAATGTTTCCTATCCTGTCTTCAATTTTGTTTCTAATTTCGTCTCCAGTCTACGTTGTTTCTTTTAGAAACAATGTCCTTGTAATTCTTTATAAGGAACACATTTGTTCCTCTGTTAATGAATCAATCATCCGGAAATCCATTAATCTACCAATTCTTGAATCTTGTAACATGGTATCAAAGCCATTACTTTAAATTTTTTCGGAAAATTTATAATTTCTTTCGAAATTATTTGCTCAAATTTTTCAAATAAATTTTTGTTTATTCGCACATTGTGGGATCTGTTGCTGCTCACGTCTAGGTTTTGTGAGTTTTGGCCAGTTTTCGGCCCTGTTTAGCCACATGTTTCTGCAAATCCGCCATTATTTTTTTGGAGGTTTTTTGGCAGCAGGCCGTTTTTTTCGAAACCCTAATTTTTGGGCTTGAAAAAATTTTCTAATTACAAATTCTTGGTGGGTTTTTTGAGAGCTAAACAGGGTTGTCGTCCATTTTTTCTAGGTGCCTCAATTTTCAAGCCAGCGGATCCAGATTTCAACAGCATATTCTTTTTGGGTTTTTCGAGCTCTCTTCTGGGTACTTCTCAATTTTTTCTGGGTCTTCTGATTTTTTGCCTTGAAGTACGTGTCAGTGCCTCTTCTTTGTATCTTCATTTTTTGTGCATTGGGAAACGTGCAAGATGGTGTCACTGACTAATTTGATGTTGGAGGGCAGTCAACGATTCAATGGCAACAATTATAACACCCGAAAGCAGCATATGCTCACTATCTTTGAGTATCGTCGCATGGATGAGCTTGTTATAGGCACAGTGACTCGTCTGACCTCCGTCCAAGCAAATCAGGACAAGTTTGATGATCGGAATCGAGAGGCTATTATGCTTCTCAAGCTCTCTGTTATCGATGATCAACTACCATAGATTCCTTCTGACAAGTCAACTGCAGAAATCTGGAAATATCTAACGGAGCTACATGAAACATCTGACAAGAGTCGAGCATTCTTTTTGAAGAATCAGCTATTGTCCATTATGATGGATGAACATATGTCCTTGCAGGAGCATCTGACAAAGATTAAGGACATCCACGATCAGCTCGAAGCTTTTGGTCGGAAAATGGAGGAAGAGGATACGGTAGTCATCACTCTGAAAAGTCTACCATCATCCTATGAGCACTATTAGAATATTTAGAAGTTTCCTTTTAATGCTCACGATAGCTTCTTGATAGCTTCCTGTTTTATAGCAGTCCTTTTTGGATACTTGCTATTTTGTAAATACCGTTGCTGTATATATGAGCGTGTTGCTCATTGTAATTAATTCATTCAATACAAATAATCTGTTCATAATTATTTTATGGTATAAGAGCGATGTTAAACTTTCCCGAAAATATTATAATTTCTTCTTTGAAATTATCTGTGCAATATTTTCAAATTTGCTGCCTCTAGGCGACTCTACAAGGGTTTGGGATCTATTTGTTTTGCTGTGTTCGTGGATCTTCATCCGTGACCTGTCTGTGCTCCCTCCGCTCACTCCTCCACTCACGTGAGAGAGGCTCGAACACGCGACACTGGTGCCTTCACTCTTTTCAACGCAACCTACAACTCACGGACCTTCATTCTTTCTGGCGCAACCTGCAACTCGCGTTTAGAAGCTCACGGCCTGCATTCTTTCCGGCACAACCTGCAACTTTTTGTGTGACCTGTTTGTCGTGTCTATAGGACCTGCAACTGATCGCATCCCACATATTTGCGTCCTGTGCTTTCGATTCTTTTTGTCACCTTCGAATCTCCACACACGACTGCACTCTGCAATCTTTTTTTGGCTCCTGTTTGTGGTTTCTTGTAACCAGAGCCGTTTTTGCTATAAAAAACTAATTTTCGGGACCCGAAAATTTTTTCAAATACATATTCGTGGTGGGTTTTTCAAGATTCTATCTGGGTCTTCATCAAAATTTTTTAGGTATCTCATTTTTTGTGCCTCGATTTTTGAGCCAGCGGATTTGACTTTTGACTTCAAATTCCTTCTAGTTTTTCTTTCATCTTTTCTGGGTACTTGTCGGTTTTTTCTGGGTCAGCCAAAAATTTGTCTTGGAATCCGTGCCTATTAAATTCCTTTCTTGAAGTTTGTACCTAATGGCATCTTTGACCAACCTAATGCTAGAAAACAGTCAACGATTTAATGGCAGCAATTATAACACATGGAAGCAGCAAATGTTGACCATCATCTGGATGCGCTTGTTCTAGGCACAGAGACTCGTCCGACCTCCGTCCAAGCAGATCAGGATAAGTTCGATGATCGGAATCAAGAAGTTGTTATGCTTCTCAAGCTCTCTATCACAGATGATCAGTTGCCTCAAATTCCCTCTGGCAAGTCTGCTGCAGACATCTGGAAATATTTGAAGGAGTTGCATGAGACATCCAACAAGAGTCGCGCGTTCTTCCTGAAGAATCAGTTGTTCTCCATTATGATGGATGAACGTATGTCCTTACAAGAACATCTCATGAAGATTAAGGACATTCGTGATCAGCTTGAAGCCATCGGTCGAAAGATGGAGGAAGAAGATATGGTCGTTATTACCCTAAAAAGTCTACCAACATCTTATGAGCATTTCATAGAGACTCTCAACATTACCTCAACTAACGTTGATCTGAAATTCCCAGAGTTGTGCACCAAACTTCTACAGCAGGATCGTTGGAAGAAGCAGTTTGGTAACCGTACTTCCTCATCCTCGTCAGAACAAGCCTTTGCAGCAAAATTTTAGTCTTCTCAGTCATCACAAGGCAGTTCACATCAATTCTCAAGCAGTTCTCAGCAGAAGAGTGTTCAATGTCATTACTGTCATAAGTACGGCCACATGAAGAAAGATTGCCGTCAACGACTCGCTTCCGAACAAAAGAAGCTTGGAGGGTCAAATCAACAGGCAAATGTTGCTGAACATTCTGAGAAAAAGGAGTCTGCTTTCTATGCTTTTATGGCTAAAAGCCCTTCTAATTTAGCCCGGTCGTCTGCTTGGTATATCGAATCTGGTGCTTCACATCATTTTTCTCATCGGCATGACTGGTTTACAGACTTCTATCACTACAGTGACTCAGTTGTGTTTGGTGGAGGAGAGGCGTTCAAAATTATTGGCAGAGGAAATGTTCAGATATAGTTTGGTGGGTGTCAGCTCATCTTTCTCAATGTATGCTACGTTCTTGGTATGGCACTCAATCTGCTCTCTGAGTCAGATCATGGGGAGTTCAGTGCCCACAAATGTTCCATTATTGATCGAGAGAATCGTCTTACTGTTGCTACTGGTCTAGAGGATCATGGCCTATATCGGCTTACTGACATTGGTGACTCTCCTGAAATAGCTATGGCAGCTCGTGATTTATCTCTCAGTACCTTGTGGCATCAACGATATGGACATCTCAACATCCAATACCTTTCTCAGCTATCCCAGGAGGAACTTGTTTCTGGCCTACCTCTAATTCAGACGCAGCACCTTGGAGTATGTGATGCTTGTCAAGCTGGCAAACAACATCGGACTCCCTTCAAAGATGGAGATTCTTGGCGAGCATCTCAGGTACTTCAATTACTTCATGCTGATATTTGTGGTCCTATGAATACACCTTCAATTACTAGTTGCAAATATTTTTTGCTTATTGTTGATGACTTTAGTAGAAAGATGTGGGTGTACTTTCTTAAACAAAAATCAGATGCTTTTAGTACATTTCAGAACTTTAAGTCTTTAGTTGAAAACGAGTCTGGCTGCCATATCATTTCTCTTAGAACAGATAATGGAGGGGAATTTTGTTCTATTGCATTCTCCGATTTTTGTGCTAAACATGGCATCAAACGTCAGTTCACCACACCCTACACTCCTCAGCAAAACAGTGTTGTTGAGCGTCGCAATTGTACGATTGTTGAGATGGCTCGTTCTATGTTACAACACAAGAGTGTTCCTAATAAGTATTGGGCAAAAGCAGTGTTTGCTGTTGTTTACCTTCTTAATCATTCCCCTACTCAAGCTGTCAAGAACAAAACTCCAGAAGAGTTGTGGTCTGGTTGTAAGCCCAAGATCAGCCACCTGAAGGCTTTTGGTTCTCTTGCTTATGTCTGGATTCCTGACACTAAGCGCTCGAAGTTGGACTCCAAGAGTCAGAGACTCATGATGACAGGACACAGTGACAATCATAAGGCCTACAGACTGATAGACATTGACTTTGATCGTCTTATCTTCAGTCGTGATGTTGTTTTTGATGAAACTCGAGGACCTTTTCTTTCTTCTCTTGAGCAATGCTCTGAGGATCAGCCTCACAGTGTTCCCCTTCCTCTAGCTTCACCTAATGAGAGGGAGCATGCAGATGTTGCCCGCCATGAGGCTCCTATTGCTGATCCTATTGAGGCTCTGGAACATAATCCTCTTCTTGCTCCTGTTGCTCCTGATCCTCTTCCAACCCCTCCAGACATTGGCTCCTCCACTCTCCGGCCTAAATGGTGGGTTAAAACTATTAGTGATCTCAGGGATGATGAGCTCATTGAAGGTAGAGCTTCCAGAAATAAGAGCAAACAGCATCCTGCAGTTAATTTTGCTCTTATGGCTAATATTCGTAGTGTCTATGAGCCCCAAACCTATTCTAAGGCTAACGGTATTCCTGAGTGGGAACAAGCTATGGAAGCAGAGTTCCAAAGTCTTCAGAAAAATCACACTTGGGCCCTTTCTGATCTTCCTTCAGGGAAGAAGCCCATTAGTTGCAAATGGGTGTACAAGGTGAAAAACAAAGTTGATGGAACCTTAGACAAGTATAAAGCTCGTCTTGTTGCTCGTGGGTTCTCACAGAAAGAAGGTATTGACTATAAGGAGACCTTTCCTCCTACAGCCAAAATGAGTACCATACAGCTTGTTCTTGCCTTAGCAGCTCAGTTTGGTTGGAAAGTTCATCAAATGGACGTTAAGAGTGCCTTTCTGAATGGTGACTTGCAGGAAGAGGTATACATGACACAACCTCCTGGATTTAAGGTTGCTGGCCAAGAACACAAAGTCTATAAACTTGTCAAAGCTCTCTATGGTCTGAAACAAGCTCCTCGGGCCTGGAACATGAAGATTGATAGATACTTAACCGATCAGGGTTTTCAGCGGAGTCCATCGGATTCCAATTTGTATATCAAACATGTAGGTGACGTTATATTGTTTATAGTTGTCTATGTGGATGATCTGATCATTACTAGCAGTTCAAAACATTTGATCACTGAAATCAAACAAGATTTATGTCACACTTTTGATATGACAGATTTGGGACTCTTGCACTATTGCCTCGGAATTGAGGTTTGGCAAACTGAGCACACTATCTTCCTTTCTCAGTCCAAGTATGCCAAAAATCTTGTAGACAAGTTCAGAATGCAGGATTGCAAACCTGCGTCCACTCCTATGGAACCCGGGCTCAAATTGTCAGCTCAATCCACTTCACCTGTTGTGGATGAATCTTTGTTTAGACAACTAGTCGGTGGTCTCATTTATCTTACTATCACCAGACCTGACATTAGTTTTGAAGTAAGCTACATATCCCCGTTTATGACAGCTCCCAAGGCTGATCATTGGACAGCAGCAAAGCGTGTCCTGCACTAATGTAAGCGGTACTTCTGATTATGGCCTCCTGTATACTCAGAGTCCTGACCCTACACTATGTGGCTACACAGATTCAGACTGGGTCAGCTCTGTTGATGATCGTAAGTCTACCGCTGGATGTGTTTAATATGGGATCTGGTGCTATCACATGGACTAGTAAGAAACAATAGGCGGTGGCCCTGTCTTCGACTGAAGAAAAGTATCGGGGAGCAGTTAAGGCAGCCAGTGAGGCAGTTTGGCTTCAGTGAATGCTTGCGGATATGTGTGTTCCTCAGACAGGACCGACTCCCCTATTCTGTGATAATCAGGGCGTGATCAAACTGGAAAAGAATCCGGTCTTCCATGAAAGAACCAAGCATGTCGAAACTCGTTGTCATTACATCCATCAGCTGGTTGAAGACAAATCCATCCAATTGTTGTATGTTCCTACATTGGAGCAGCCCACGGATATCTTCACCAAGTCTCTCGGTTCTAATAAATTTGTAAAATTCAGGGAATCTATTGGTGTTGTTGATAGATTGAGCATTAAGGAGGGGTATTAGAATATTTAGAAGTTTCCTTTTAATGCTCACGATAGCTTCCTGATAGCTTCCTGTTTTATAGCAGTCCTTTTTGGATACTTGCTATTTTGTAAATACCGCCGTTGTATATATGAGCGTGTTGCTCATTGTAATTAATTCATTCAATACAAATAATCTGTTCATAATTATTTTAAGCACTTCATAGAAACACTCAACATTACATCAACTAGTATTGATCTGAAGGTTCTAGAATTATGCACCAAACTCCTATAGCAGGATCATTGGAAACAGCAATTTGGCAGCAGTGCTTCTACAACCTCCTCAGAACAGGCATTTGTTGCAAAATCCTTTCAACAGAACAGCGGCAACTATCAGTCTATTCAACCTTTCCAGCATCAATCCTTGGATGGCTCTATGAAGCAAAATGTGCAGTGTAATTACTGTCACAAGTTTGGCCATATGAAGTTCGAGTGCCGGAAACATTTGGCTGCCCAAGCGAAGCAAAATGCTTCCCAGCCAACAGCACAAGTTGTCGAGCTTCCTGACCAAGGCGAAGCTGCATTTTTCGCTTTCTGAATCTATTTTTGTTTGTGTTTATGGGTTTGTTGATTTTCTCCTTAAAAATCATTTCATGTTGTCTGTAATACGCAAGGTTGCGTGGGATTCTAGGTTTTTCCCGTTTTTTCCACAAAAATGAAGTTTTGTAATTGTAGTTTGTTTTGAGTCATAGCACTCTTCTGACAAAGCTTCTTGGTTTTAGCATTATGTAGATCCAGGGAGGGTCTCAATTATCACAGAATGTTCCGACATTCGTACGTTGACCATTAAGGAAGGGTATTAAGATAATATCTTTAATATCTTTATTAAAATATTATCTCCTTAGTTAAATACTTTCTATAATGGTCAACTACTTGTCTGTAGTACGTCTTTCAGTCTAGATAGGAATGTTTCCTATCCTGTCTCTTTCGTCTTCAGTCCAGATAGGAATGTTTCCTATCTTGTCTTCAATTTTGTTTCTAATTTCGTCTTCAGTCTACGTTGTTTCTTTTAGAAACAACGTCCTTGTAATTCTTTATAAGGAATACATTTGTTCAGTTTAGATAGGAATGTTTCCTATCCTGTCTCTTTCGTCTTCAGTCCAAATAGGAATGTTTCCTATCCTATCTTCAGTTTTGTTTCTAATTTTGTCTTCAGTCTACGTTGTTTCTTTTAGAAACAACATCCTTGTAATTGTTTACAAGGAACACATTTGTTCCTCTGTTAATGAATAAATCATCTGGAAATCCGTTAATCTGCCAATTCTTGAATCTTGTAACATACTCAATGTATATTTAACTATTTATACAATATACTGTTATACATTCAATTTATTATTTATATATGAATAATTAAAAATATTAAATATAAATAAAATTAAATAACAAAGATATTTAAATATAATTTCTACAAACTTCTTCAAAAAGAGGGACACGTGTCATCGTCTTGTGTCAGTCTTCAGATGAATGAAAGAAAGGCTACGGCCCATGGGATGATGACATGTCAGGTCACGAGGCCGCCAAACTGGTAAACATCCAATGGATAATGGGACCCACAACAACTCATAAGGGATACCGTCGTCAGTTGGATGAGCACAGATCAATGGCGTAAGGTCTATTCCGGGCTGAATGTGGGAATGATAAACAATTTCTACAAACTTCATCTAGAAACAAGACACATGTCATTCAAGTTGTCTTAGTAGATTTAATTAACTATAGTTAAATTCTAAATTTCTAATTGTATACTTAATTAAGTGTAATAAGCTCTATTTCGGGCAGAAGTTGTAAAGGATTAAAAACTCTTCAAAACCTTTCTGAAAAAGTGACACCTATGACGTGTTAGTCTATCAGTCCTCAAAAAGAAGCAATGAATTTTTTGCCCTAGGAAATTGCGAATAGTTATTAATAAAAATTTATAATACGATTATACAAATTTTGCCCTTTAGGTTTTCAACTTTTGAGGCTTTTGAAACAAAGAGACTCATATTAGTCTTTGGATTCTTGGACAAACCAGTTAATCCAGGGAGATTCAAAAACGACTACCAAATTGAGAATACAACAAAATCTGTCTGCGCCAGTCTGTTCAAATGGAAATTCCAAGTAAAATCCTGAACACCTACATTCCGCATTTTTAAATTTTGAATCTCGTGGTTTAGATTGTAGAACTAGAATTAGGGGTTCAAGTTGAGGGTTAGCATTTTCAGGCTTGTAGTTACTAGTTGTCTAGCATTATTTTGAGCCATTACTGATACCAGCGTTGGGAAACCGAAAAGTACAACTAAAAGCCAAGTGAATGAAAAAATAGACTTAACCAAACTGGTTAAAACAGCAAATTTCATTGATGAATACCATGATATTGATATCCATGGTGCTAAGCGAATCATAGATATTAGATATGAATTGTCTAATAAGGCAGGAAATCCAAGTAGGGCAAGATTTACTATTTTTAACACAATGTTAAATGCAAGTACAAATAAAATTGCATCGTGGGATGTTGCATTGGGACACGTGATGTTACCTAAGTATTCTCTTGCCCAAAAATTGTCATGGCTTGCGCCCAAAATTATGAAGAAGATAGAAAAGCAATTGTCAATAAAAATACTCAAAAAGGAAATTTTATCCATAACCGAGGAAGAATTTGATCGTTTGTTGAACGTAGGGTTTGAAGCACAAAACTCAAACATCCACATCGACCTAGGAAAGCTGGCAGAGGAATATGAGAGAATCAATGCAAATTATAAAGATTCGTTTATCAAAGGTCTAACAGTGTTGGTGCTCAATTGGGTCAGAATCATAAGCCTCCTGATGATTTTGATATTTTTGTGCCATGGTTTCAGGATACTATTTCCTTGCTAACATTTTGCCTGGGATTGGAAAATAATAGGGAAGTGGGTGTTAGCCTTCTTGAAATGATTTTTCATATCCATTGTGTACGTCTACCAGTAAGATATAATTTTGTTCAGCGCGTTGTTCATGTTGATGTTTTGGCCTTTACGGCAAAGATCAACCAATTGGATAATTGGAAATATATATATAAATATATGGAGATATATTTATTATAAACGATTTAAATAATGATAATAAATAAGGGATATTTATTATCTATTGTTTATCTATAATGATTTAATTAATCTATACTTGGGAGGGCCCAAGTTGTCATTATAATAATAATATATAATAATAAATAAAGGAGTTATTTATTATTTATTTGAAGATCGATTTAATACTTGGAGGGCCCAAGTTGTAATTAAGATAATAATAAATATAAGATTATTATTTATTATGGGCCCAAGTCGGCCAACTTGGAGGCCAAGCGTTTTATCTTAATTGCTCATATATAAGAGCGACTTGGAGAGTGATAGAAGCAAGAAATAATAATCAGAACTACGTCTGACTTTGAGTTGCATTGGATGCAACAACGTAGGCGGTTTTCAGAAGGACGAAGACCTCAAGTCTATCTTTGTGCTTCTCTCCAAGTCTGCGATTTATAGGCGAATTATGAGACAGATATATGGCAGAGATCTAGGGCGAATTTATGCAGCCCTAGATGGGTGAATTGTTGCAGCAGCTGGGCGAACTTCAGCAGACATCAAAGGGCAAATTTGCAGCAGAGTTTGGCGAATTTATGGCAGACCTTAGGCAGCGATTTAGGGCTGCTACATGGCGAATTGCAGCAGACCCTAGGCAGCGAATTGGGGCTGCTACATGGCAAATAAAAGCAACCCTAGATTGGGCGAATTTAGGGCAGATCAAGAAGATTGAAGGATCAGATTTTAAAGTCCCCAAGGACGGATTTCTGAGTTACAATCCGAGTATTATCTTCCTTCTTCTTGTTTATTTATTCATACCCTATGCTTAGTTTTGTTAGATCTCTAGATTGAATATATTCCTTGGTGAAAATCTGAAAATACCAACAATTCAATCCATGCAAAAACAATTAGTAATGAATAAAAGAGGTTCCTGCAAGACATTTAGGTTCACAACATACTTGTGTTATCTTCTAGCAAAGTATCGTGCAATGTTCGAGACCAACAAGCTTCAAATTTAGGTCTATAAGATTAATGAAAAGACTCAGAACAAAACATTGTGTCCAATATATGAATGGACACCTAAGATAAGATGCATGATAACAAAAAGAACTACAACCATTTTGTAGACTTATTTTTGGCACCAATGTATCATGAAATTACAAGCACTCTAATGCCTAGATTGCATGTGTCTTGTAGAGATTGCATTCAACTCAGAAGTCAAATACAATTGGCTAATTGGTTCTTCATGGAAGAAAACACTATGTTAAGGTTTTACGGATCAGAAATAGAACCCTACAAACTTCCAATACATGTGTCATAGAGGGTATTTGCATTGGAATATGTATGGCAGATGGAGAGTACAGATGGACTCTTTCATGGTTAGCAAAAGAAAAGTATAATTCCTTCCTTACCTTTCTCATGTAGAGGGTTTACATTTGAGAGAAGCATTCAGTGTGGCACACGATTTTTTGAAAATATTTAGCTTTGGTGTTGACAATTACTGGTAGTATGATCCAATCGACGTCATTCAAACAAGGCTTGTGGCGAATATAAACTCTGCAAGCAAATTTCAACATGTAAGTAAACCATTGCTAGAAATGTTGAAAAACAAGGACACCTAGGATGAGGTCATAAAAGAGATGGAAAGAATTGCCGCTGCCAATAATATTTCAATAGAAGAATTGTCACCACAAATTATGGCATTGCACACACATGGAACAACAGAACAGGGCATCCAAAATCAAAAAGAAAACAAGTCCTACAATTTCTACCAAAAAGCTGATGTTCCATCTACAAAAGCTATTCCACAAAATATACTGGAACAATGTAAAGACAAATATTGAACTCAAACCAAAGTTACTGATTTTTGGACATGAGGAAGAATCTCGGTGATCCAAAGACCGGTGCAGATCTTGATGAAATCGATGAGGATGAAGAGTTTAGCAAATTGTGGAATATAGAGCATCCCACTGAAGCATATGACAAAAGTGATGATGATAATAAGTATGAGATTGAGGTTAATCCCACAGCCACTCCAACAGCTACTACAGTCTCTGCAAAATTGAGTGGAATCTATGATCCCATGAGACAAACATATACCAAAGGGGCAACCATTATGAAAAAAATGGGTTTTGAAGGTTGTGATCTGCGTCCCCGAGGAGACAGCAATTGGCTGCTAGTGTTAACTGAAGTTCCAAGAAAACGTGGTGAGAAACCAGTCGTTGGAGTTGAATCATCAGAGAAAGGTACTATTCATAACCCTGCATCTCAATTTGTTAGAGCTTCAAATCCACATTATGCAAACACTCAGATTCAATCACAACCACTCCTAGAACATGGTATTCCTATTGGTGGTGAATCAAGTGCCACTACCACTAGTGGGGATGGCATGGGTACTAGTACTAGTTGTCCTGAACAAGTGCAACAACAAGACATCTCTCAAAAGAGGCCAATAGTAGTAGATCCTATACAAAATCCCAGTGATCAAGGCATTGTGAAGAAGCAAAAGGTTATGACAACAATGGTGAGCAAAACTCCAACTATATCAATTGCCACTCCAAATCTATTGTTTGCAACTTCAGAACAAACCCCTCAAAAGAGTCCAAAAACTCCACTTGCAAGTGACAGTGGGACAGGATTAGGAATGGGTGTTGCTAATCCTCAAAATAAATTAGTTAGAACCATAGGCATAGGTGGGCATAGTTAGAACCAAAATGAAAAACAAATTTCTGGAAAAAATTAAAAATTGAACGAAGCTCAAATTTTTCTTAAAAAATTTGTCAAATTTTATGAAATCCCATTGACCCGCGCCGATACCATGTTATGGTAAATCGATGTTGTACTAAACGAAGGAGATGAAGGATCCTTAAATAGATTTACAAAGACTATGTTTCTAAATGAAAATATCATGAACTGAAGACAAAAAAGGAAACTTCCTAAACTACTAAGATGACCATTAAAGAAACATTACAAAACAATATTTTAAAAGTGTTGTCCACCTCTGCTAACACAAACATCTTAGATTGAACCTAGATCAATAATATATAAGTATTCTAATAATAATTACATTCTTATGTCGACCTAGAACATGTTTACAAAATTCACAAGCCGGCCACTACCGTATTTCTTAAATCAAACATGTAGTAGGCTCGGTCCTAAAGCCTACACATTACACCAGGAGTGGGGATGTGCTATGCATTAGCCAACACGAACTCAGCTGATCTCAAACTACCTTCACACATTTCCTCCACTTGGCACACATTATCCTCCTCTGGGGCATCTGTCGGGAACCTCAACAAAATTGACCAGCCAGCATGGTGTGCATTCTATCACTCATAACTTTATGTCTGTTAAAGCTCTCATATACAAATTTATTTCACTTTCAAACCACAAGCCATAACTCTTAACTACATCAAAATGCGGACCCAAACACCATAATAGTGCAACTAGCTACACATACTGTTTCTGAGCAGCAGACATCCGTCCGGAACCTCAACAAAATTGACCAGCCAGCATGGTGTGGTGCATTCTATTGCTCATAACTTTATGTCTGTTGAAGCTCTCATATACAAATTTATTTCACTTTCAAACGACAAGCCATAACTCTTAACTACATCAAAATGCGGACCCAAACACCATGATAGTGCAACTAGCTGCACATACTGCTTCTGAGCAGCAGACCTTAAAAACCTACCATGGACACTTCCAGACAATAGTAACTCTATTAGACAGTCAGGAACATTTGATTGTAGATCATGATGATAGCATAAAAAGAGCCATCCAAGAAAACATGACTCTGTCCTACTCTGGCATGACATGACAGAACTAATTACAAATGTTTCAACAAACACTTGGACACCTTGACATCAATGACAACACTATCATTTTGACATCAATGATAACACTATGTTCGACATGCTTTCTAGAAACTTGGGGGAGAGGATGCCGATGTCCAACCAAGAATGTGTGACCCAAGAATGGACTAAAGGAAAAACTAATACGGTTTACAAGTTCAAGTGAAACAAGGGCATATCGTGTTCTCACCAATAGATGATTTTAAGGCCCTTCAAATTATTATCTAAGAGCACCTTGATGATGTGGAAAATTTGTTTCTGTATTGTAAGAGGACATGGGAGATTTAGAAAAGATTCTTCAATACGATTGATGTAAACTAGACTGACCTAGAATCAGAAAGGAAGTGGATATTAGATTGGCCATGAAGGATTAGTAAGATTTAAAAGGTATCTCGATGACAAGTCTTATTACTATAATTTTGAATGTATGACTAGAAAGGAACTATGTTTGGAGAAATGATATTCAATGAGGAGAACTTGGGCAAAGTTACAGGATTTAATATTAAAATCAGTCAATACTTTGAACTTTGATGCCCATAACAAATAAGCCATTTCAAGAAAAGAATAAATTCTAAAAAGATGGAAGCTGATATGAATACCCGATAGTAGGTTTGGGGAGAATATCTTGAAATTTAAAGGTCTCTGAAAAGAAACGTCTTCCAGATTAGGTAAAGCTCAATTATTTTGGAGTTCCGAAAGAAAATGCAGGAATAGCAAGATGAGGAAGGATCATTAGGGATGACAATGGACAAGAACCATCAGTGTTTTCACTCAACTTTAGATTGTCAACAAATAAAAAGGAAGAAGTGATGATTCTCTAACAAATAAAAAGGGTGGCTGAAATAAAAATGATTGGTGTAAACTTTAAATGGAAAGGTAGTAAACTCTCATTATTGAAAAGGGCCACAAGGGAGAAACACATTGTCTAGAAAATAAACAATATGATTCAAGAAATTAAGATAAATAAAAAGGATTTCAAGATCTCACGCTAAAATATCAAAAAAATTAGTAATACAATAAAATATATAACGGACAATTGAGTGGTGGAAAAGTAGGTCACAATTGTTTAGTGCATAGATGGAAACATCACAAAATATTTAGTGAGTCACCAAGTGTTTGCAGGTTAATTTGTGGACCAAGTTTTTATATTTAAAACTTGCAACTCAGGAATGAAAATTATGTGGCAAGTTTTAGGGCCAAGCTCACACAATTGCTCATGAGCACTCAGTAATTACAGCCATTAATTTGCCATACACAATCTGTATACACTAACATGTTTTGGACACAGTTTTCATGCAAAAACAGTGTTTTGCTATTTAAGCCGTAGATGCCTACAGCTGAAGCTCACACAGCATTTGAACAGCAGGAAGAAAGGCAATTATGATAATAAAAAGTACACAAGTGTTTTTATTTGTATTTACCTTTTCAACTGTTACTTTGCTGTGTGTTGATAGATCAGGATCTCGATGCACCTTTGCATTGTGCAGAGAAAGACTAGTATGCCTTGCTTGATCAAGTACACTAGCAATGTTTAATTGGATATTCACCTCATGTTAGTCTTTTAACAAATGGAATGTAGTGTGTGTACCCTTGCCTTGTCTAACATGTGCAAAATCTCCAATTTTTCTGCACTACAATACACAGCTTTCAATATAAAATCAATCAGACTTCAGATAGTTGTGTGCAGCTTTGCAAGGTGCACAAGAAGCATCAAAGCATGATAAGTCCAACCATTTTTCCTTGTATAAGTGTCATCATTAAAGAATGCATCAGAGTTTAAAGATGATTGTATTTGCATGATGATGCTATTTTCTACTTTATTTGTATAAAAATCTAGTAGCAAATATTTCCCCAATGTTTTACAGACACAATTGATACAATTTGTAATCATACTTTGCATAATTAATGTTTCGTAAGAATTTCAGTTTTTTTTCAAGTTTCTGAAGCAGAAATTTCAATCTGCAAAGTACAAGTATGTGAAATATGGTTTAATGTTCGCCCTCCACATCAATAAAGTTAACCTTGGAAGATCATGCCAAAGCAAGAGAGTTTGCTCTTCATTAAAACTTTAAAACTCAAGCTCAACCAAGAAAAGGATAATGTGCATAAATATTTGATTTGATGTGCATTTACACGATTGAATCAAATAAAGATGTAATGGATAAATGATGAAGGCCGTTAGCTTTATTTTTGGCTACCTTTCTAGCAATGGAACATCATTGCTGGTAAAGAATAGAAATTGCCTTTTGTGCAGGAAAAACAGATGCTTAAATTTGGGTTTTAAAATTCATGTCATATTTTTAAATTCTCAATTTGGTGATGACACCAATTGGGAGATTTTCTGAGTCTACTGTCTGTTAACCCAAGTTTATTCAGTAAAAACAAATTATACAATTGGAGAAGCCAATAGATTTGTTGAGTAAACAAGAAGAAAAATTGAAAGATCCATGAGGCACACAAAACCAACCTAAGAAGAGAAAAAAAAATTGATTTTCTTATTTTGTTTTAGTTTGTATCCATTCCTGTTAGAAATATTTGTCATTGATGTCAACAGTTTCAAGCATGGACGCGGGATGCCTATTGAACTCCTAAGAAATCATCGAAGGTGTAAATCGTTGATGATATAAACAACATACTCGAACCTACACATACATCATATGTGTACATACTCGGGACTGTATGATAAGCAATGCAATGAACATCATGATCGATCCAATTTTCAGAGGTTGCCACTCAGATGGTTGAAGATTGTAAAAACCGCACAATGATGGTATTCATTAATACGACATTGATGCTGGGCATGATCGAGTGATATGATAACATGATGAACAAGCAATCTGTCTCAAACCGAGAAAAAATTTAAACAGCATATACAAAGAGCCGACTTCGTAGGAAGAATGAACGACATGCTGAAAGAAGACATGTGATTAAGTGAGCAATTAAATTCATTAAGAAGACAAGCAGTGTTCCATTCAAACTGTGTCATTTGTACTTCACAGGTTGCATATTTCAGAGACAAAAAATGTCTTATTGATTTCCAAGTTTGATAAAGTAAGAAACGATGTTGCTCCTATTTGGCACTTGGCGTGAACAAGAAGTGTTCGGATGGCAGATGTTCAGAAAATATCGGGTTGTAGTTTTGAGAAGACTATGTTTTGGTGTTTTCAGAAACAAAATGAAAAGCAATTGCCAAACTAGAGCAGATGAAACAATATTGTGTATTGTTATGGCACGTAGCTTCAGAAAGGAAGTAATCTGAAAACATTATATTCCTGGCACATCATCTCAAGTCAGGAGTTTTGGAGGACATATCAGGGCTACATAATTTGAAGGAGAATCCATTGGAAGGTTACATCTGCTAGAAAGCCACATTGGCAGACAGTCAGTTACAGTTATGTTGGTTGTAACTCATTGGTAACTTCTTAACTTATTACAGTTAGCTGATCCATATGCATTCTATTTATACATTTTTTCATTCGAATGATGAAGGGTGTATTTGGATGAAATTATCACAAAGGTGATAGAGCAATATATGAAGTTTTTAAAAGGAGGATTTTTTATTGAGTGGTGTGTTTTGTGAAGTGTGAGGTGATCAGGTTTTAAGACGCCATATGTCTGATTCAGAAGTCTTCTGTGTAGAAGCTCAAAGAGGATGTATCGTTGAAGAAGTATCATACAAATCCTTGGAAGTACGGCTGATGAAGAATTTGATGAGACTGTGAGAAGGATGTGTGCAGAGGTTTGAGAATATATTTGCTTTGATCAGGTATAAAAGTTCCTTTAAGATTATTCTAAGCTTTTAATAATTGCTGATAACAGACATATGTTTGATGATTTTAAAGTGTTTAATGGTCTGACAAAGAATTCAAATTCCCTTTTGTTCCATTGATAGCATTCAGTTTTCAGAAGGTTTTTTGCAGAGTATTCTTATCAAAAGAAACAAGATTACGCAAGATAGTTGAGTGGAATGACAATATTCAGATTGTTATATCTTGCTTATATATTTCTAATATTGTAAAGTATAATACTTTTGAAGTTGAAATCAGTTATTATTTGTAATTTTGATTGGTGGGTGGGTTGGTGCTCAGATTATTGAGTGGGTGCTCATATTTGAAAGAGTTGGTGCTCTTAAAGTAGGGGTTTGGTGACTCCTTAGGGTCGGTGCCCTTAAACATTGTAATTGGATTTATTGGTGAGTCTGGATTAGGACAGTAGACCCTAGCAGCGTTTCTCAGCATGGTTTTTCCCATCCTGGGTTTCCACGTAAAATCTTGTGCATTGTCTTTATTGTGTGGTTGCATCTCTTTCTGCATTCAGTTTTAATTCCCTTCAGTTTTCAAATTGAAGGTTGACAAGTTTCATCAAAGGTTTAATTTGATTAAGAGTTAAAAGCTTTTATATACTACTGATTCAACCCTTCCCCCCCTGTAGAATTGTGTTCTACAATTCCCACAATTCCAACAAATGCGGATACCAATGGATTTCCATTTTGAACTTGAGACCTCATGGTCAATCTGGAACCATGTTACTACAGAATCACAGGCTCTAAAAAGGGTCAGTGGCATTACAATAAATGATAAGATTTTTGTCTCACTCTTATATGTTGTAAACATAAACCTTCTCATTATTCAGGCTGTCTCGTGCATAACTTATAGCAGCTCCCTCCCAAATATGTTCCAATTTCTCTTATGATTCAGATTTTCACCAGTTACTATATGAAATAAGTTAATAAGATCATTTTCTCCTATTATCCATTCTTGGTGAAAATTTCTAAACACAGATTGAGCTAATGCAAGAAAGTGACAGCACTTTCATTGATGCTACAAGTTAGTAAATGAATAAGATTTCATTAAGGAATAACAATTAAAATTTGTTTTTGAAATCCTTTGATCTCAAGAACAAGCTCAATCCATGATTGCATCCATCAAATATGAAAATGAAGATTTCTTTAACCTACATACTGATTAGAGTTGAAAGGATCTACAGACAGCATACCTCAAAGATATTCAAGTACTGTGTGAAAAGAACTGGAAGGAAACATTCCCAGTCAATTGTATGGCAATTTTTTATGACACGAGACATGATAGAAGCCCACTGAAAATCCCAGAATTGACATTTGGGCATTCCAGCCCACAGATCCAAGCCATCCTTTATCCAGTTGCTAGCAGATAAAAAGAATATAAGATTACAACTAGGAATGATATCAAAAAGTACAAAAGCTAAGGAAGAAACAAAAGCAAAATTAGTATTTACTTGCCTATTATAAAAACCACAGTTGACTGGATTTGTTGGCAGAAACAACTGGAGAAAACCAACACCTTCCAATGATGAGTTATGCCATAAGTTATCCATAAGAGATCTGCATAGAAGAATCCCAAATTACACAAAACTGGAAGCCTGTCACTATATTCCAGCAAAGAGTTAGGCCAGAGCTAGAAGCCCCAGGAATGCCATTATAGTAGAAGATGTGACACAGTTTAGAAAACATAAGTATGGAAGATAGGATGAAAATGAATTGTTCCCTTGTCTATGATAAAAACTTAAAAAAGATAGCAAATAAGTACTTCAATGAATGAGAATCTCTAAAAACTTTCTATGATGATTCAAAAAGATGCTTTATCAGCTTCTTTGGACAGTAAAGCAACAAATGCATTTTCAAGGCTAGTATGTTATCATTTCGTTTTGTCCAAATATTAACAAATATAGCACATATTCCTAGTGTTCAACTTCCCCACTCCCAAGCACTAACCTGAATAAACAGATGTTATAATAAATAACCAAAAAGAATCCTTTCCTTGGCTGGTAACAAAACAGGAGTTTAAATCAGTGTATTTATTTATTTATCATTTATGTACAAGTTTTGATTTGAGGATCCAAACCTTGCTCAGAAAGTTACTGGAAATAATTTTTTAAAGTGTAAATGTCTGGTATAAGCAATCAACCTGAACTCTAGCCATATTTCTTCTGCAGAACCTGCTGGAAAAAACTTCCGGCTATGATGAATTAGAGATTTCATTGCATCCAAATGATTGCGCTTTAAGCTCAAACCCTCTGCACTTTGACACCTGTACACGTGCAGAAAAATGATTATCACAATTACTCTCAAAAACATAAGCTTAGATGATAATCAAGTTCTACCACATTAAAAATAGGCATTAAATAAATTTTGAACTACATTTTATTGCAATTATACAATGTAATGTCCCCAATTTTTAAGTGACAATCAAATTATTTTTTATTTAAGTTGTCAAAAAATTAAAAAAATATTCAAATGATGACTTAATATTAATTAATTTCAACAAATAAAATAAAATAATAAAACATTATTAAATGTCACTTTATTAAATAAAAGTTCTCCAGAATATTATTAATTTTTAGGCCAGCCTAGTGGCTTAATGTTCTAGATGCTTCTTGGAGTTCTTTATAAGGAGTTTGGATGGAGGAAATAAAGCAAGCTTGGATTTGATAAACAATTTTGAATTTCTGGAGATGGAGACCATAAGGAGTTTGATAGGAGAGCTGGAAAGCTGGTTCTACCAGACAGGTGGATTTGTGACGGAGTCTACATCTCTGTGTGAAATTTGTGAAGTCTCCATTGGAGATAAATTTAATGTTTAATTCAGCAATAAATATAAATGCTTTGTCAGGAAATATTAGCAGGCACCGGACAGCTTAGCTTCTAAAGTATAATATTAACAGTGAGTTTTCATATTTACGGCCTTTTCAATATTGGTTAAATAAATCAAAGAAATAGTATGAATGCTTTGATGGGAGGCAAAGGTGGTTATAAGTGCAATTAATATTGATGTTGCGGTGTATTGAAATATTATATCGCATATAGTGGAAGCTGAGAATTAATGAAAGGTTTGGTGTTGAGCCAAATTCATTTTGGGATGACTCCTCTAGGGTTGGTTGGGGATTTGAGTAATATTGGTGTGAATATTAATAGTGGAGGCAGTCTTTATTTTCTTTATTGAGTTTATGTTATTGAAATTAATAATTTTATTGGACTTTCCACCTATCAGAGGTAATAAGGATTGATGAGGATATAAAAGATTGATGTAATATAATATTTGGTGTGGCTCTTATCTTTTGGATGTTTAGCAAAGCTCTGTCATATACTGATCTAGCATATACAAACTGAGATATTAACTGACATAATCCCTGGAACTGAAAACATAATAGGCTCTAAAAAAGCAACTAAAAATAAAAATTTCTGATACCGAGGTAAACATTAAAATCTTGAAACTTCTGAACACTAAAAAAATCTGAATTGCCAAGTAAAAGTCTAAAATTGCAATTGCATAACCCTGGAATCTGAATTCTATCTTTTATGTAATAAAAAATACATGGAAAAAACCAAAGCATTGAATTGATAGAAAAATAGGTTAAAATACTAAAAAGAAAAATTTTCCAAAGGACTCGTGCTGAATCCAGAATATGAATGACGATATCCTGATAAATGCAGCCAACAGACATGTGCACAAGGGCTTCTTTCCATAAAAGATATCCTTCTCTAAAACCTACAGTGAAAGTTGTGATGTCCCTGTCCTGATATAGAATAAATAATAGAAATTTATCACAAAAGAAAGATTTAATAAATAATATTTAAAATAAATAGTAATTTAATATCTAAGTTCTAATATTAATAATATAATATTATTAATTAATGTAATTAAATAATATATCATCAATCAATATATAGATTGATCAATACTATATCAACCTTGTTAGTCAATATTATTAATCAATAATATCAATAGTATGACCTTATACCGAATAGAAATATTGTAATTAATAAATAATATCACACCATTTCTTAATATTGATAACATTATTGTGGACTCCATAAATGTTAATAATATTTACTAATATTAATATACAGCGATAATGTTATTGTCAGCGATAATGATAATAATGTTATTAAGGTTATAAAGATAGCAATTTTCAAAATATACACTAACCACATCGGTGGAAAAGGATGGAATAAAGACATGGCATCGTGGGAGAACTTTATCGTGAGAGGCTTGGACAAGCTGAGTCTCAATACTGTAAAGAAGACAATCCAAACCTGCCGAAAAAGAAGACCAGTCAAATATAAATAGCTAATATCAAGAATACCGTGGGACCAGTAGCAAGGAAGACAAGAACATTAGGTAACATCACTAATGGACAATAGAAGGATTACTAATGATTAATTTTAGTAGAACACTGTATGCAGCGATAGACAAGTATTGTTATAAGAAACAATTATGAATTATATCTTAAGGTAAAGTAATCTGAATTTACAATCTAACAGAAGACGTATCCATTGGAGGCATCCCATCTGTTCAAAAGATATATATTGGTTATCAAATATATTATAGAGGGATATCGGAAGATCAATAAGAAAGAATAATATAAGAAAGAAATCAGGCATTCATGAAAGGAAATAATACCATACGTATATTTCTTATTCAAATAGAGATTACAGAATATAATTGGTGTTCATCACAAGGATGAGGGAAGAGGAATTATTATTTATAAAGGGTATTCAGAAAGAGTACACATCAATTGTGCTTATAAAAAGAGAATTGATATTATATTATTTCGCTGGAAAGTATCATAGGTCAGCGTATTGATATAATTTATCTATGTATCAATGTTGAATTACAGAATATTATCTGCAGTCTTTTAGGATCAGAGATCCTTATTAAAGCTAATATATTTGAGTGAATATATGTTATACACATATTTTCATAATACCATAATTATATATAAGTTACATTTTATATATGTATGACTATATATATATATATATATAAAGATCATAAATGAGTAAACATCTATATTAATAGTATAAATATTAATTAAAATAAAATAAGAATAGATATATAGAACCTATTACTAAAGTGTTACCAAGGAGGGGCTTGTCAAAATCCAAGCAATGGCTATCTGTCCCAAAATAGGGTGGGGGTCAGCGTCCCAATAGTTTGGGCTTGGACCTGTAAACTTTGAGGAAGCCCATTGTAGTTGGTCTCTAGACACCTTGGATAACATCTACGCTTCCCTTCATGGAGTTAAAATAGTAATAAGATTGGATATGAGTGTTAAAGATAACTAAATTTAATAAGATAAATGACTAATCCTATCATGGACATTACAATCCAAACCCTAATTGATAAATTTAAGATAAATTAAGAAAGCTCCCAACAGGGGACATTACAAAAGTATTACTAGCTCTTTTTTTAATTGCATGTGAGCCAATTAGTTTCTAATAAAAGTATATATAATGAACCAAAACATAAATGAAGCCACAAGATTAGGCCCCACATACCAACAAAACCATATTTTAAGAAACAAGCTAGTGGACCCATGTAATGATAGCATTGGACTCGATGAAGGTTATAATCATTATGCAATGTAACAATCCATTTTTGTTCCTTTAACCTTGCAGGTTCTATTCTCATTGTGCAATGTACTTGCCTACAGTTCACATATGCTCTTATTAGTTTTGTCATCAATTATCTAGGACGTTTCTTTATCCCTTCAGCTTTGTGGGCTCTTTCCTAACATATGCAGAGGTCATAATCTCAGTCAATTTTATGGACCTCTATCCTTCAAATGGTTTTCCCTTGTTATGTTTCAAGGAATATAATAGACTTCATTTTAATAGAAAATCTAAGCATCCCTGGAGATTATGACCTAATTTCTTTAAGACGATCACAATGTTTCAACTTCATATCTTATTTAAAGAGAATACTAGGTCACCTTGTGAAATGTCTTTGTACCAAAAGATTATAAAATGGTCGCCAGAGAATTTTTAAATCAAGCTTCTTTCCATATTTCTTCAACAGCCTCGCCAGGAGGTTGGCCCACCTCACCTAATTGCATACAAATGAATATCAATAAAGTCGCACATATACCTTTCATGATAAAGCGAACAAAATACAGCATACAGTAGAATAAAACAATAAGAATTACAAGAATCTTTTAAGTACCTGGACCATAAGGTTATCTTGTGACTGGAAAAATAAATCCAGCCCTGTTTCAATGAGCACTTTCACATCTTCTAGAGCAATTTCACTTTTTGCTTTCAGAAAACTGTACATTCAAAAAACAAGCCCAATTTTTTAATTATCTCATGAATATATCATAAGAAATGCATAATCTTCTATGTGAATAATGGTTTACTACTGCTGCAAAGTGTCCATATAAATATTACAAATTATTGAATAAAATCATATTGTTTGAAACCTTCTGAGATGAACACATATATAAATGGCTTTCCTTTGGAAAATAAAAATCCTTGTGCTGCCTGTAATAGGAACCAGCAATATCTTCTTTTTGGAGAGAAATACATCTTATACTACTTACATTAGTCTAAGATGGATATACCAGTTAGTTATCTTCCTTAGAGATCTAGGGAAACTGCCATATCTTAACAATACAGTTAGTCTGTGTTCCATAGCAAGTTACCTCAAGGCTAATATGAAGATGAATGACACGTCATTTAAAAGGATAAAAAGCCACTTAACAATGAGAATTCCTTCAACTTTCATTACTACCACCAAGTTTAAACATTTTCAACGACAATATAGGACAGAAGAACACAAGCCATTTGTTATATGTCATTACTAAATGCTTCCTCATTAGATAAATAGCTGCAAAATGACATAATGGAAGCCAAGCTTTGAAAAAAATAGAAACCACAGCATTTTTTTATTTGCAGAGATGCATAAAGAGTTGGTTCACATGAAAATAAATCAGTAAATAATGACAGGTTGAGTGCATGCCAAAACCATCCAAATGTGATTTTGATGATGGCCTGGCATTAATAGTCCAAATAGAAATGATAGGAGTTGGGAGCAAGACCCATGCGATTTTGACAGCATAATTTATCTTCCATTCAGAACGGCAGCAAATGCCAAATGGGCATCCAAGCTTGGCTGGCACTCTGATGACTCTCCATATGAAAAGGGAGCTCTAAGGAGTATTCAGCAAAAATGCTTGAGTCTTTCCACAGGTAAATAACTTTAGCTTCTCCACCTTACTAAGAAGAGTCAACATTTCCATTCTGGCAGATTTCCAACACAGTACTTTAAAGTAGTGCAATCATAGATTCAAATTCAGATATTCATCAGTGAAAAAATCTGTATTTCTGAATTGTCCACTGGACTAGCCGAGGCAATCACAGATCATATTAGTATGAACTGGTATTGGTATGAAGCTAATCAGTTAATTGTTACAAAGAAATCCATTTGCCAATAACTGAGTCTCTTATCTTTTACTTACACATTTTCTTAGTTGTTTGTAAACTTTTGCGCTGCTACACTTTTGTCTTAGCAATAAAACCAAGGGAAAGCTAGAGATGAAGGACAACTTATGCAAAAAGATACATGTGCAAGGAGGTGAAATAAGGAAAACAGCAAGCAAGCATGAAGCACCAAAGGGGTGAAATAAGAAGTAAGCGCAAGAATGGAGCACCAAAGGGTGTAGGATTGGCATGAAGAAATATATCTCAAGCTTGAGCCTAAAGTGGCAAATCACTTGAATCTACATATCTGACAGATTGGCAAGGACAGAAACCCTAAATGGCAAATTAGGAGTTCCATTAGCTTTCCATAAGCTGAGTGAGAAGAAAAAAGAAGAGCAGCTTTAAATTACAGTTGAAGGCCAACCAAGACCCCACAACATTCAAAGAAGCCAAGGTGGAGATTCGATTCTAACAATGCCAACTGGTTTTGGAAAGGCTCGGCAATTAACTCCAGCAGATTGAAGTAATATTTCACCATTCAATACAATAAGTGAGAAGCGAAAGATTGCATTTTCTGATCTTAAGTTGACTACAGATATTCACCCTTGCTAAGAAAGTTATGTCAATGCATTAGCCACAAAGAATTGACGTAGATAGCTGAATGGGAGGAATTCATTCAATTGATCAGGTTCTAATTTTACCTGATGGGTAATGAAGATAGAAGACTAAACAACTGACAATACTAAAAGGAAAAAAACACTAAATCATGCCAGGGTACACAAATAAATAGGAAGTGAAGAAACACACATAAACTTATTCTGAGAGTGGAGGTGAATCAGTATAAGACCGACTTTTACACTTGATAACTTTATCAATCATAAAGCAATAATCAAAGCATCCACACAAGTAAGATCTAACAATAAAGAACACAAGATGCACACACAATTTACATAAAAACCTTTTCAGCTCTCATATTCAAGATCTCTTTGTCTCACATGTAACCCCCTTGCTAACCATTATCTTTAGTCTTCACCCTCCAGCTTCCTCCCCTTGACATATTGTTGGTGTTTTGATTTGTCACTTTTGTGGCAACTAAAAGCATAACGGTGGATGAGGAAAACCTCTCTTCACATTCATAGGAGAAACTCCCTAATTTAATCCACTCTAAAATCTAAAACAAAAACAAGCTTGCTAATATGAACATTGTACAATATGTCTTTTGGGGTTTGCATAAAGATAATATAAATAAGCAAACTGAACCTATATGTTTTTGATCTTAAACGCTAGAGCACAAGACTTTGAAGAACTCCACTTCTCACAGCTAAATTTTATCAATTTATAACAGCTAAAATATTTTAAAAAAAAAAAAAACCATCCAAAGTTTAAAATGGATATCTTTAGAGTTGTATTAAGTATTAACAATAATTTTATATTGAAGCCAACATAGCACATGAAAATAACAATGCCAAGAATAAGAATGCATAAAGACAACTAATTATTACAAAACATATAAAGTAACTTCAAAGAAGCAAACACTAATATCACACAAATTTTAAACAAATCTTCTTATTAATTGGATTCTTCCTTGAATTATAACACTTTAGATTGGACTTGAATGGAAATCTTGGCAACATAAGAAAGCTTCAATTTTGAAATCTTCACACATACACTTTAAACAATTTAATCTGACTTATAATTTGAATGGCAAATTCTATAACCTAAGTCTGGCATCAACTCCCATTGCAATGTATGTGTAAATCACATATAGTTTTTCAACTTCTTAAGCTTCAAAAATAATAAAATAATTATTTTGAAAGCAATTCTCATCCTCTGAAATTAAAAATTAATTTCCCTCAATTCGTACTTCTCATCTTGGGCCTTCAGCTAAACCAAGGGCTTTCATCTTCTGGTTTTGTCAATTATTTGTCTTGATAGATACTAACCTCCTCTAAACAATGATAAAATATTGATATGCTTCACCTTAGGCATGGCTTTAAATGGAAGACTTAAATTTATTGATTTATCTCTTTCTTTTGCTTTACTCAATGTCTTCTTTCACTTGGGCCCGTATACTAACTTGGGCACTGTATCGACTCTAATTTTATATTCATTTTGGCAAGAAAAACATGTTATTTTGAAGTAAGATTGAGTTTAGACAATCTTTTACTTCTGGTTGATGCGGTAGAAGTTTTATGCCACTAGCATGACGTTATAAAAACTGACAAAGTTGGCACTTGCTGGAAACTTCTCTACTTGATGCCAAAAGCTGCAACTACTGGAGGTTACCATCAATACCAAATTGGCAAAATTGGCACTCGTTGGAACTTTCTTCACTTGATGCCAAGAAATGAAAATTGTGGAGACGTTTGCCATCAATGCCAATTTTTAAATGATTAACTCACTTTCTTGAATTTTTTTTAAATTTATTCTATTTCTCATTTTCAAACATTGACATTAAGAAATTTAGTTCACATTGCCTTTCATCTTTCCAAATTCCATTTTCACATGAAAAAGCTTGAAACTGATGCCTTTACCATCCACCACCTTATGCCAAAAAAAGCAATTTTTTTGAAAAAAAAAAACTTTGAAAATTGAAAGTTTGATCTAGTATTAAACTAAAATTCCTTGACCTAAATATTGAACCCTATAAAGTGACAACTTCGTGCTTGGAAGACAATCCTCTTATGATGTTGTCTCAATGTGCTAGAGAAGATCTTTAGCCTCAATCATTCCTACCTATGTCTAGTGTCTACCAACATAGTCTTTCTTTCCTTTGCCTATGCTAGTGTCTCCTTCAAGATTCAGCTCAATAATCTTCATAATAATCAACCTACATACCTTGTTTTTGGACCAAGACAAACCAACACACCCAAGGATTTTGGATATTTTCATAGGAAAGCTGGCATAATGGACATTAATGTGATGAAAATGACCTGACATTTGGTCAGACATATTATTAATCTTGAATTTTTTTTGTTCGGAGAAAGCAATTTTCAGTACCACCATGTATCACAATGCATTTTGATGATGAGAACTCTATTGACTATGCTTCTAAACTAACCCAACTTATGTCCATCTTCTACTTCCTTCTACCTTCCACTATTGTTACTATTGGTTTTACCAACTGATTGCTTGAGTTCTTCTAAAGACTTGCCACCACCTTATACTTAGAGACCTCAAGTCAGTTGCCAACGAACAAGAAACAGCCTCTAAGGATGATTTCTTCTGCATTTTTGGTTCTGCAAAGCCAACGAGGGTGATCCTTACACAATACCTAGCAATATACTCAATTGACAATATGGGTATTGTGAAACAGAAATGTTATCATTCAATTAGATCAGGAATACATAAAATATACAAAAGATTTCGCTTAATTCCTGGATATGGCTCTAAGAACATATATTCCAACTTCAAATAAAGAAAATACTAAAAATAAACTTGTGATTTATCAATTTCAGTTTGATACTGTTAGTTAACAGATTTGCTACCTAACTAAATATTCTTTTGCCCATACAAGTGACAACTAAAACTACCAGTTGAGCCAGGTGTGGTGAAATTTTACATCTACTCTTTGCTTGTTTTACAAGGCGCAGCTACCTTCTAATAATGTACAAAGAATAAAAACCACATATGCTTTTAACCAAAAAGCAAATAAGGCAGAGCTTTTAATCAGAAAGCTTTAAAAGGTGAAAATCACAACAGAATTATAACCGAATAGAATGCAAAGATTCTACTTTAAAACACTAAGATTCCTAACATTCAAAACATCACTCTTCCATTTGTTCAAAGCCAAACCATTCACAGCAATGTACATATATGATATTCTTTAAATTGTTCGACGGATATCAGGAAAGAGATAATCTAAATAGCAGTGCATTCAGCATAGGAAGAACAAACAATCCATCAACCATAACTCAAAGTATACGATTCATGAAACCACATTCAGACGTCTTTCATTAATATTTATTCAAAAACAGTGAAGCTCGAAAACCTAAAGATCCTGTTCACACTACCCATCTAGCATATATAGATAACATTAAAGTAACTATCTTTTGGAAATAACGACCTCTTAAAGATGATCGTTTTTTAAAGGAAACTTCAAATTCATGATATAACATCAAATAAAATAACGGGCCTCCAAAGCCTATAGTTTTTTGTCTTCCAACCATGGAAAGAAACATTAAAACATCAGAAAATTAAATTCAATTAATGATAACAGCTCCTTCATTTTTTGCTCCTTGCTCTCCATGCAGTGCCTCCTCTGTTGCATTGTCCGTGGGTGCTTCTTGTGTTGTTTGTGCCCATACCTTTGCTCTACATGCCCTGTATTTGGAGATGATAGGGGCCAGTGACTCAATGTTAGGGGTGCCAGTGATATTGACCCTTGTCTTATATTTATTGAGCTTCCTATCTGCTTTTGTGATCCTCTGGCGTATGTCATCAACATGATTCTTGAAAGATGGAAGATAGGTCGCTATGTTTCTCAAGATATCTAATGTCTTTTCACTCACCTTCTCTGCAAACAGTTCCTCTTCCAGTCTTATGTTGAGGCTTTGAGCCGCATCAGTACTTTTGCGCAATTTATTTCCATCTTCTTCAAATATGTTTATTTCTAAAATTGACAAGTGGTGCTTCAACTCCTTGAGGTCCAAGCAAAACTGTGCCATGGTTGATCTTATTTCAGTATCTAGCTATAACCATATCATCGATTATTTCATTATTATTAATATGTAAATATCGTTACTTATTAATATGTATCAAATTTAATTAAGTATTGTTATTATTAATATGTATTAGTATGTATTGATTTAGTATTAATAATTATATATTATAATTGATGATTTGATATTATAATTATTATTATGATTTTGATATTATAATTATTATTATTATGACTTGGATATTATAATTATTATTATTATTATATATTACAATTAATTATTATAATTGTTTTCATATTACTTATTCTCTATATTATTGAGAATACATTATCCATGAATTACATAGATTAACTATCATTATTAAAACATAATATTCTTTGCACATACATCACTGGTGGCTCGTGACAGTCCACCCCTCTTGAATTTGCTTGTCCTCAAGCAATTTGGGGTGCGAAGTGATTTCTTCTCCCACCCATGTAGCATCTTCCTTTGATGGGAAATTTCTGAAATGATCTTTGGGTGGTGAATGATCAAATTTTTTGCCTTAGAAATTGCTTCACTTAAGGATGTGGGTTCAAAAGCACTAACCGTACTTCGAATTGATTCTTTTACTCCCTCTATGAAAAGGTATGTGAGCCACTCTTGAGAATTTCAGGGACCATGACTGCTAATTTCTTAAATTCATTGGCAAATTCTTCCACCGTTCCTTGCTGCCATAGTTGAGTTAATTCCTTAAAATACCATTGTGGATGCTTTTGATCGAACCTCTTGACGAGTTTTTGGGTGAACTCATCATAAGATGTTATAAGTAATAAGTCCATAATGCCACCATTCATGGGCCATCCCTACTAAATGTAGTACAACAAATTTAATTGCATTCTCCTTTGTCATGGGGCTTAATGATAGGTATGTATCTAGCTTTTGGATCCATGCTTGGGCAGAAATCTTTTCAGTCCCATCAAAATTGGGTATGGTTACCTTATTGATTTTTTCTTTAAGATCTTTATCAGATTGTTTTTTTCTTTTCGAGGGTATGGTTGGCTTTCATTTTGGCATCACAATAATCCTTGAAGGATGTATGATTTCTTAATTCTGGTGCTAATCTAGAATATGCTTCTAAGATTTCATCAACATTATCTCGAGGTGGTCCATTTGCTTCCCCTTCTTCCTCCTCTTGGTTTTCTCTAGGTAAGAAAGAGGGTCTTGTTGGCCTTGGGTGGGATAACCTTGGAGAAGATTTATGGTTATTTTCGGAATGGTTAGAATTAGCATCCCTTCCATTGGTTGGGTAGGGTTGAAATATATTATCATTCATACTTTGTATGGCTTTGAGAAGAACCTGATTTTGTTCCATAAGGGCTTGGGTGGTTTGGGCAGTTTGTTCCATAAAGGCCCTTATTTCGTTACTTAATTGCTCACTCATTTTGTTTCCTTTCCTTTGGTATGTTTTCATGTACTGATTACACACAGGTTGGCAAGAAAGTTGCTTTGATAACACTATAATGTCCCTAACTAATCTGATTATTTAAAACCTGCCAACATGATCTATCCATTAGTTATTGGTTCATTTTAATTTAGAATCTCATTACTATTTTTCATAATTTGGAGAGTTGTGACATACTAGAGTGGACAAGAAAACCCTCCATAGTTACTTTCCTCCCCTAACCACGCTTAACAAGGAAACCTGGGATAGTTACTTTCCTCCTCTAATCATTATTTGTCCTTGTATCTTACATCATAAGGGAGCGTTGAGACAGACATAGCGGGGCCTTTGGCTCGGTAAATCTAAGCTTCTGGTATGATTCCCTTACTTATGATTAGAAATCCAGCCTACCCTCTTACCTACTCTCCTCCCTCCAACTATGATGAGATGTATCTATTCATTATTAGACTGAATTGTAGATTGTGATGTTGGAAGCTAATTACCTAGTTATTATTAATCATTTGTATATTATTATTGGCAATAATAGATTAACAAGAAGTTATATCGATTTAATAATCTAATGATCCTTATATTGTTTATTATCAAATTATTATTTTGATTATAATGGTCGTACTATCTTATGTTCACAGAATATCTAATTTAATTGCAATCTGTAGACAGTGCAGTGTCAATCTATTATATTTTATTTAACATCCTAAATTACTATCATACCTGGTGTTTACTCTATCCCTTCCTCTAATTCCAACGCTCTTATAGTATGCCTTGTTACTTATTCGATGATACTCCAATGGGGATGTGTGTTGACAGCGCAAGTAGAGAATAATTATTGGGTCCAAACCATATCAAATGCTCTCCTCTGTATGTTCTCCTTCCCCCAAGATCACCTCTATATATGTATATCACTAGTGGATGCGATTTCGGGTGGATGCGAATTTCGGGTGTCATTTTAATAGACGTCGATGATGATAATTAAGTCATAAGATCAATGTTATGGTCGACTTTAGATCCATCGACCATATCATCGATTATTTCATTATTATTAATACGTAAATATTGTTACTAATTAATATGTATCAAATTTAATCAAGTATTGTTATTATTAATATGTATTAGCACGTATTGATTTAGTATTAATAATTATATATTATATTTGATGATTTGATATTATAATTATTATTATGATTTGGATATTATAAATATTATTATTATATATTACAATTAATTATTTTAATATTACTTATTCTCTATATTATTGACAATACATTATCTAGAATTACATAGATTAACTATCGCTATTAAAACATAATATTCTTTGCACATACATCACTGGTGGCTCGTGACATTATTGCATAAAATTGTTGTTGTGCACGTGGGAACCAATGGGTTTTTCCGAAATCATCATATTTAAAGTTCGATTTTTTAGTGTTTTCGGAGGTCATCAATGGTGTGGCCTCCCGAACTAGTTTTTTGGTCAATTTGGACAATTCATGTTCCCCACATGTAGATTTGGAATGGGGTTTTTACATACCATTACGCTGTCCATTTCTCCAAGTGTGGACGAAATGTGGATTTTATTGCATAAAATTGTTGTGCACATGGGAACCAATGGGTTTTTCCGAAATTGTAATATTTAAAGTTCGAATTTTTAGTGTTTTCGGAGGTCATCAATGGTGATGGCCTCCCGAACTAGTCTATTGGTCAATTTGGACGATTCACGAAAAGTGGATTTTGTTTATCATAATTTGATATTATAGTGTGGAATGATAAGTCTGTATATGATATTTTCATTGAGGATCATTTTGGAATCCGTTTTACATCATTTTGGCCTTTTGGGCATTTGTGCATATTTGATGATTTGGGGCTCAATTTGATGAAAGAAAACTTGATGTTGGAATTTGGTATTTTGGTGGTTGGTTTTATGTTTTGGTTTCATTGAGCCTAGGGTAGGTAATAGGACCAATGATGGGAGTGGTGTCCAATGGGGGTCGAGGCACAAAAGGGTCGTAACTCATTATGCATTGAGTAATAAGTGAAAAGTAATGACATACTACTAAAATGAACCAAGATAAATGGAATCCTCAAGTATGCCATGAGCGCTATCAATGAGGCTATGTGTGATTTGGGAAGGCAAGTTCACACGTGTATGGGGATGTTGTGGCTATTCTTGCACAACCGCCATTCTCACCCGTACAAGAGAATGCTCGATGCTAGGTGGTGGTGCAATTCCTTTGAGCACACTTGATGACACTTCCCACCCTTGTTTCCTGTGTACCTAGCCCTGTAGCTCTAAGTAGCACCCAGAAGAGGATGTGCCTTCCATGTTGTTAGTGCTTAAAGGAGGCAGCGAGTGTGTGTGCCTTGTTGTGAGCCATGGTTTTACAAGATTCTTGCTGGATAATTGAGTTGTGCACATCGGTAATTTGTTGTTGCCTCTCCTTGTGGACTCCTTGTGGAGTACATCCTTACTTTATGAGTAGATGGATTGTATTGAGGTCATGTACACCCTAATTCAATGTTTGGGAATGTCTTGTGAATTGTATGTAGGTGGATTGTATTTGTTAAAATGCACAGGAAAACTCTCAACATAAGACACCAGCTACCCTGGGAAAAACCCTCTTAATGCAGAGGGAAACAACCTAGCAAAAAGAACCTTTATTAATAGATAATACTAGACATATTAGAATTCGAGCTCAGCTGAGAGAGGCTCACTACACATGTCTAACAGCTGAGACTCGAAAGAACTCTCCACACAAAATAGAATACATATCCAATGATCGAATGATCATGCCAAAAGATAGAATAACACACAGGACATAAGAGCATCCCGTTCTACTACAGAAAACAGTCGAACAATGAGTCCCGAAAGAAAAAGTAAAAAAACGAAGAGAGAACCGCTCGCATGAATAACTGAATGAATGAGCTTGAACGCTCCCAGGTGAATACAAGACATTTCATCCACCAAAGAGCCAACTCACTCCCGATCGCTGAGCGTAACCAAAGAAGCATCTTTGGTTTTACGAGAATCAAACCGTTTGGCAATGCGTGAGGGAAAAACAATAGCCGGAAGGAGAGTGCGGGTGAGGAAGATAAGACGAAACTGATGACAGCTGGACAGCGGGCTCAACAATAGGAAGAGGAGCTTCCAATCGTGGAGAATAATCTCGAACTTATGAGAATGCCATTTGTCATTCTGCAAAGCAAGACAAAATACTAGCTTCTACTAACAATAAGAATGAAAACATTTCATAAGGAATAAATAAATATTAGCCAATATATTTCATTCATATAAAGCTATAAATTTAACACTCCCTCTTAGCTGTTATGAATCAAAAATACATGTAACCATTTTAACAATTTGAAACCACAGCAAAGAGCAAACAATTCTGGAATCACTCAAAAATAGATTTATCAACCAAAATCATGGAATCACTCAACATGATATGAATTGCAAGAATCTCCACTAAGCCTTTAATCACGGAATCTCTCAACATGATGCAGTCATGGAATCTCTCAACATGACTTCCAACTCTCATCACGGAATCTCTCAACGTTATGCAGTCATGGAATCTCTCAACATGGTGCTCACTCCCAGAGTGAAAGAGTTATCATAGCTGATTCTTACAATCTTATTAGCACACAGCATTATCAAAGCAACACACCAAAAATGAGACTTAGTTCCATTTAAGCCTCAAGATTTACCATTCCTAACTTCTCCTTGAAGTAAGAGAATTTTACCTTTCCTAAAGGCTTGGTAAGTATGTCAGCAGTCTGATCATCAGTGCTGATATACTTCAACTCCACAGCCTTTCGAAGTACCATATCCCTTAGATAATGAAATTTGATTTCTATATGTTTGGACTTGTCGTGAAAGACAGAATTTATAGAAATCTTTATGCAGCTCTGATTGTCACAGAAAATGGTAGTAGGATCTGCAATTTCTCAAAACAGCCCACTGAGTAGTTTTCGAAGCCATACAGCCTCACGAGCTGCGGAACAAGCTGCCACATATTTAGCTTCAGCAGTACTTTGAGCAACACATTTTTGCTTTCTGCTACACCAGGATATCATAGCCGATCCAATGCTGAAACAAAAGCCTGAAGTGCTTTTTCTATCCACAATACATCTTGCCCAATCAGAGTCAGAAAAAACATGAAGGAGAAGATCATTAGAACATGAGAACTTTAAACCATACATAAGAGACCCTTTCACATATCTCAAAATATGCTTGACTGCAATGAGATGGTACTTCCTTGGGTTGCTCATGAACTGACTCAAGTGATTTACAGCAAAGCAGATGTCAGGCCTTGTGTTAACAAGGAACATAAGAGAACCAATCAACTGACTATAATGAGTGCAATCAATAAGTTCTGAATCGGCTGCAACTTCTTGAAGTTTCTTCAGGTTGGCCTCCATAGGTGTTACATTGGGTTTGCAATCAATCATTCCAAATCTCTTAAGAATATCCAGAGCATACTTACCTTGACTAATAATGATTTCATTTGGCCTTTGCCAGATTTCCAATCCAAGGAAGAAATGCATTAATCCAAGATCTTTCATCTCGAACTAGGAAGTTAATTCTTGTTTACATTTGATAATCAACTCATCATCACCAGTGAGAAATAGATCATCCACATATAAAACAAGAATCAAAATAAGATCATTATACCTTTTCATATAGATGTTAGGATCAGCTTCATTTTTCTCAAACCCCAAACTCACTAGATATCCATCAATGCATTCGTACCAAGCTCGGGGAGCTTGTTTAAGACCATATAAAGCCCTTTTGAGCTTGCAAACATGAGAAGCCTTGCTATGAATAATGAAACCATCTGGCTGTTCAACATAGACTTCTTCCTCAATCACACCATTTAGAAAGGCTGTCTTAACATCCATTTGATGTAATTTCCATCTTTTAGTAGCAGCAATAGCAATGATAGATCTGATAGAAGTATACCTTGCAACTGGAGCGAAGATCTCATCATAGTCTATCCTTTCCTTTTGACTGAATCCTCTCGCTACAAATCTAGCTTTGAATTTGTCAATACTTCCATCAGCAGCATGTTTAATCTTGTATAACCATTTGGAAGAGATCACAGATTTATCTTGAGGGCGAGGAACGATTTCCCAAACATCATTTTTCAAAATAGATTCATATTCTTCCAACATGGCATCTTTCCAAACTTGCTGATTTGAAGCTGTCTCAAAACAAGGAGGTTTGGAGTCAATAATATTACACATAAGAGCAACATAATTATCAAATTTCTGAAGTCTTTTACTTTCACAAAAGGTTCCTTTAGGAGCAGAAAAGTTTTCAGCATCTTGTACAGTATTCCTTGCCCATAAAGGTCTTTTCTTTGAAACTGAAAAAGAAGTAGGACCAGCTTCTAAAGCAATCTGATGTACAGGAGAAGGAGGGCAAGAAGGAGGAGAATCCTCCCTCTCAGAGAGGCAAGGAGAAGAGGGAACAACGGGAGGAAGATCTTGAGAACTAGAAGGCATATCCAAATCAGAATCAAAAGAAAAGTCAGCTGAACTTTTACAGGCAATACTTTCATCAAAAGAAACATCTCTACTAAGTTCAATTGATTTTTGACCTGGAATGTAGATCCTATAAACCTTTGAGGATTCACTATAACCAACAAAAATACCCTTCTTGCTAGAGGGTTCTAACTTAGATCTTTTCTCCTTGGGTGCATGAATATAAACAGGAGAACCAAAAATTTTAAAATGACTTACATCAGGTTTGGAGCCAGAGAAAACTTCTTCAGGAGTGGAGTTATTTAGAGCTGAGTGAGGGCTCCTATTCTGAATATAAACAGCAATCTGACAAGCCTTTGCCCATAGGAAAATCTGCAATCCTTGATCATGAAGCATGGCTTTAGCAACCTCAACAATAGCTCTGTTTTTTCGTTCAGCAACCCCGTTTTGTTGAAGGTTGTAGGGAACAGAGAACTCCCTCTTAATGCCAGCTTCTGTACAAAAAGATTGGAACTGTCCAGAAGTAAATTCTCCTCCATTGTCAGACCTAAGAGTCTTGATCTTCTTTTTAGAGAGATTTTCAGCCAATGCTTTAAATACTTTAAACTTTGAAAGAACTCCATCTGAATCCTTGGATTTGAGAAAGTAAATGCATGTCTTACAAGAGAAGTATCAATAAAAGTTACATAATACCAGAAACCACTCAAAGAAGCAAAGGACATGGGTCCACACAAGTCAGAATGAATAAGTTCTAAAATCTGATTTGATTTACTCTTGCTGGAATGAAATGAACCTTTAGAAAATTTACCCAAAGCACATCCTTTGCAAATGCCGTCATGAGTAACACTTAATTTGGGAAGCCCTACAACCAGCTTTTCCATAGAAGACAAGGATTTGAAGTTGAGATGTCCAAACCTTTTGTGCCATAGCAAGTTGAGATCAAAACTGTCATGATTTAATACTTGAACTAGATTTGCAGAAAGCTTATAAAGACTTTCGTGCCTCACTCCAATCACTTGGGCTGAACTGAAATCAGAATCTTTCCTCCAAGTAACAACGTTGCCATTTGAGAAAGCTACATAGAAGCCTTTATCCTCTAGAGCTGAAATAGAGATGAGATTCCTCTTGATCCCTGGAACAAATAACACATTGTCGAGGTGAAGAGAGACTCCAGAGTTTAATTTGAAGGAAGTATTACCCGCTCCTTTTATAGAATATGAAGCATCATCACCAATCACAACTTTCAGATGAGAATCCTTTTCTGTTAAATTTGCAATGTGCTACTTATATCCTGAGATGTGGCGAGATGCGCCACTATCTATCAACCAGGTATTGCAATCAGCAGGAACACAACTTGAAAGAGCTGAAATTAAGAGAAGACCTCCAGACTGATCGAAAGAGATCTTGGAAGGAGATGATTCTTTAATGTCTGACACAACAACTTGATGATTTAGTTTCACAGTGCAATTTTTGGCAAAGTAACCATATTTCTGACGTCTGAAGCATTGGATTTTGGAGATATCTCTTTTCCTTTTAAAATCTGAAGAAGAGGGGGAAAAATTCTTATCATTAGAAACATTTATTTTCCTTCCCCTCTTGTTAAGAGTATGAGCTGCCAGGACTTGATCTTCAGACGAAAGAGATTTACGAAAGTTTCCTCTAGCTTCCAGCCTGCATTCTTCTTGAATGCAATCTGACCTTAATCTGTCAAGGCTAGGAACCTTACTCCTACCACTAATACCTTGAATGAATGATTCCCAAGATTGTGGGAGACCATTCATGGCAAGCATTACAAGTTCCTTTTCATTCATTGATTCCCCAATAGCATTTAGCTGATTCATTAAATTAGTAATCCTCAAGAAGAAAGAAACGATAGATTCACCTTTACTCATTTTGATGTGAATGAGTTGCATGCGAAGAGCTAAAGCTCTGCTAGTATTATTTATCTCAAACATGCTGTGAAGAGACTTAAACATCTCATTAGCCAATTGCAGTTTAGAGATGGCAAGGACAAGATGATCTTTCATAGAATCAACAATGATCCTCTTTGCCAAAACATTTTTCTTCTTCCATAAAGATAATTTTGTTTCATCCTCTGGAGCTTTGTTATCAGAATCCACAAAGTTAAGAAGATCATTTTCTTCAAGAATCAGTAAGATTCTAGACTTCCAAGAAATGAAATTTGAAGCTCCTTCAAGACGATCTTCAACCTTCAACCCGAGGACCATGATGAATAGAGGAGAACTGAAATCAGAAGAGAAAAATGAAGCAGTAGAGGTGGTTCTGAAAATTTGAAAATTCACACACCTAGCTCTGATACCATGTTAAAATGCACAAGAAAACTCTCAACATAAGACACCAGCTACCCTAGGAAAAACCCTCTTAATGCAGAGGGAAACAACCCAACAAAAAGAACCTTTATTAATAGATAATACTGGACAGATTAGAATTCGAGCTCATCTGAGAGAGGCTCACTACACATGTCTAACAGCTGAGACTCGAAAGAACTCTCCACACAAAACAAAATACATATCCAATGATCGAATGATCATGCCAAAAGATAGAATAACACACAAGACATAAGAGCATCCTGTTCTGCTACAGAAAACAGTCGAACAATGAGTCCCGAAAGAAAAAGTAAAAAAACGAAGAGAGAACCACTCGCATGAATAACTGAATGAATGAGCTTGAACACTCCCAGACGAATACAAGACGTTTCGTCCACCGAAGAGCCAACTCACCCCCAATCGTGGAGTGTAATCGAAGAAGCATCTTTGGTTTTAGGGGAATCAAACCATTTGGCAATGCGTGAGAGAAAAACAATAGCCGGAAGGAGAGCGCGGGTGAGGAAGATAAGACGAAACTAATGATAGCTAGACAACGGGCCCGACAATAGGAAGAGGAGCTTCCAATCGTGGAGAATAATCTCGAGCTTGTGAGAATGCCATTTGTCATTCTGCAAAGCAAGACAAAATACTGGCTTCTACTAACAATAAGAATGAAAACATTTCATAAGGAATAATAAATATTAGTCAATATATTTCATTCATATAAAGCTATAAATTTAACAGTATTGAGGTCATGACACCCTACCCATATCTTGATGCTGCATTCCTTCTTTGGTTGGACTTTATGTTGTTGTTCTTGTACTTGTATGACGTCTGTGAGCCTAATTCCCCTTGTGTGCATTGCATTATTGTTTGGGTTGTGTGACTATCTCCACGAGCCTAGTGGGTGGACCTACAGGATCCACATAGTCATGTGACATGACAAGCCATTGTTGGGGACCAACATACAGGTTCCAATTTGGAATTGAAGGTGTGACCACCATTTCCCTTCTTGTCCTTCTCTATATTTCTTATGCAATTTGATACTTGTACTTTTGTAATCAATGAAAATTCTAATTGCAATTGGATGCTATTGAAATCGAGTAAAGTAGGCCTCAATATTATGTATTGTACTCCCCAATGCGGTGCTTGTAATATTTTAGTCGTACGTTTCAATCGGTAAAGTTTGATGCAAATTTTCCTTAAGTTTTGGGTCGGAACTTTTAGTTTGGGCATCTAAGGTTGTCCATCGACATATGCGCTGATTGGCATCTCTGTCTGTGAAGCGGCATCTCCACCTCACTAGTCTAAGACTTTTTAGTGTCTAGGCAAGTCATTCCTGCAAACCAGCATCTTCGTCTATAGTTTGTCATCTCTGTCCTACTAGATTGAAACATATCGATAGTGAGCAATCTGATTCTGCAAAACAAAATCTGCACCTGCAGATTTTCATCTAGGCTTTTCAGCATCTAGGTATGAGTATTGACATTCACGGCTACAATTTGGCTTCTCTACATGTCCTTTGGCATCTCTATCTAATTAGGCTTATATGCTTGGTTCTGACATGTTTTTGGTTGCAGGATTTATTGCGCCTATATTTATGATGTTAACCAGTTGTATTATCATGTTGGCTAATGGTTAAATGAACAAGTGTAAGATGGTCATCATACGAACATTTTGGGTTTGGTGTCTAAAACAAACCTTGAGTAGTCGTTTGTCTTGACCCGGTTTCAATAGAAACTAGCTCATCGGATTTAATCCAAGCTTTTGTGGCAATTTGAGGAACATTGGATTCCATATCTGATGAACTACAACTGATTGAATATCTGAATGAACTGAAGAAATAGTGATTAGAGATCATCGAGTACTGAAATGATATGTAAGATGATTAAATCAGTCAATATGTTGTCATTGATGTCAACTAGTATTGACAGTACTTATCATGTTAGTTACAAACATTTGAACATCTATTTGAGGAAGAAAAGATGAAGAACTGAGATATCTACATGAGAAAAAGATGGATATGACAGATAAGGATAAGGTAAACATTGGGTAACTTATTGGTGAGTCTATGGCTTTATATTGTTGACTTGAGCATGTTATCTTAATCTATTATGAAGAAAAGATTTGAAATTGAACATGTCAATATGGTCGATAATTGAAGATTTTTGTATACACCGCACAGTGCAGTGTATACCGACTAACAGTTTTAACCGAGCTAGTTTAACTAGTTATCATCGACACATTTCTATATTGACCAAGTATGGATGAAAACATTAAATGCAAAGAACAGCCGACTGAAATTTGATGCGCTGGAATTGTTATGATTTCGAGATTAAGGATTAAGTTTGTTATGAGATCCACGGTTGACAAAATTCGGAAAAGATCTAAAGGATGAGATTGAAACGTGTTAATGACACATCTGTCGAAGAAGGTTTAAGAGGCAAAATGGACGAAGGAGATTACGCAGCAAAATCTAATGGCTAATATGAAAACAGTTTACTTGTCTATATAAGAGATATGAGTTTCATTGTTGAGATATGTTGGAGGAAGAAGACTGCAACGATTTCGCGTGAAGACTATTCATGCATGCCTGATCAAACTAGTTATTGAAAGAACCAAACTGCAGAGTTAACCGAGCGTCAGAGAATCATTTACCGAGTGAAACTAAGTTGAAGAATATTGATGAAGTGAATTTGATTATTGATCAGAGGATTTGTATGGGCTTCGCATAGATCTGAATATCTGCAATTGAGTTGTATTTGAATCAGATCATACTGTATCAGTTTAACCATTGATTCAGAAAATCTCTTAACCGAGTGGACTTAACAGTCTTATATTCTGCCCTATGTCATTCAAAGAATGTAAATTGTTATCTTGTTGACCCCATAGTGAATGCTGGTCAAAAGTTAACTGTTAGTGATAAATCATCTAACCAGGTCACACTTAACAGTGTGTTTGTAACCTTTAACAGGGTTGGCTCTTCACCGAGCTCACTTCAGAAGAGTGAATTATTTTGGATTACCGGTCCCAGGTGGTTTTTCCCTTAACAGGGTTTCCACGTTAAATCATTGTGTTATGTGTTATTTGTAATGATTGTTTTGCTATCATACTTTACATACTGCATAATTGATTTGGTCAGTAATCACAGTTAGCTATTTACTGGTAATCGGTAAAGTGAACAGACAGATTGATATTTTATGTTTCCGAGCTGCATAATTTGTTGGAATTATTTGATAAGGTACATCTTTGTATTTGGGACTGTAGGATAACTGATCTAACCGATTCACCCCCCCTCTCAGTTATTCTAACAATATCAGATTGCTCAGTTGGGTGTCTTGGAACCCTTGGAAGTATGTTAAGACTTCTGCTAGTGCTTGGTCGTGAAGCAACCAATCGGTTTATCTTTTTGTTGAACACAATGCTCTTGTTATCAATACATGTTGGAAGTTAATTGTCCAACAAAAAAAATTGTACATGTTCTACCCTATGTTCCAAGGGTTCCTTAGTGGGGCATTACAACTAACTTACATTAAGTATCATCCTTAGGCCTTCTTACTCCTGCTTCCACCATTCTCTATATTGTTTTGCATCTCTCCCATCATAAATCTTGCTTTTCAAGTGAGAATGAGAATGTCTAGTTACTCATTAGTCATACAACTATGAAGCTCACTTGATCACATTAATCAAACTGTATCACATGATTTTCAGTATGACAGCTGGTGTTCTTAATTGGAGAGGATGCTACGTAAATCTTTTCTTTTCAGATTTAATAAAATTCTGATTTGGCACTTTGATGTACAAAAATAAACTTTTGCAAAAACCATTTAAGCATCCAGAAGATCTATTAGTAAGAAGCTGAGATTGGAATATTGGTTTTTAAATAGTAATATACCGAGTTTTACACTGTTTTCGCCCAAAAAAGTTGAGGAAGACATACTATCATTGTTAGTGTTCAAGAACAGCAATTATGATTTGGTAATGAAATTCATCTCTCATTAGTAACCTAAAGTAAGACCAAGAAAACCGCCTCTCCCCGACTACTCAAGTCAATATCTTCAAATAAAAGCAATCAAATTTTCCTATGAACAAGCATAAGCATGTTAATAGTAGTGTTCAAGGAATAAGATACTTATAGAAATGTACTACGCCATTAACCTAGCAACTGTATTGGGTTATGTGTAGCCAACTTGGGGCTAGCATAACCCTTAATTAAGCTATAGAATCATTCCAATAGTCTAATATAGGTAGTTAAGTCAGCCTAGATGGCATCCAAGGCATAAGTATGGTATATATAGGAGCTAGTGGTAAATGGTTAGCTTATGATCGTCATATTATGAATTGTGCTCTTATTAGAGACTTTTGGAGCTTTTCCCCCTTGAATTGGATTATCAAGTATTAGCAACAAAAAGCAAGTTATTCCATTACAAGTGGTATTAGAGCATCACCTTAGCTTCCAAAGGCAAGAAAAAAGGCTTTTTTTTTCAATTCAAGATGTCAAATTGTGAAGCGAATATCTTTCCTAGTTTGGCATTTTTTTATGATTTTAACATGTTGAAACTACTACAATCCATATTTGCAAGAGTTATTTCAAAATTAGGGTTCCACCAAATTCACTATCGAGGCTGAGAAATAGCAAAAAAACTAAATTATGATGGGTTGATCAAGGACATAGTGAAACTACTACAACAAAATTGAAGAAGCTATTGCAAGATTAGGTTTACCACCAAATTTGCTCCCAATGTTGCAAATTGATGAATTTCTTGGAGATATTTCTTGATAAGTGGGATCCAAGCCCTAGTAAGTTATAATAGGAATTTCATATCATTTGGAAATGTTTTGTAAATTTGTTGCAAAATTATTTTGAGGCAACATGGCAGGGCTTCGACAAAAGGATAGGAAAGAAATCCCACCATGTCTAGAAAATCTCCACACAAAGATGATTTAACAATTGAGTAGAAGGGTTCCATTGATGTGGAATCTCTTAAGTATGATATTTTGGCATTAAGGGAAGAGATGAAAGGGTTCATTAAGAGTGAAGATATCAAAACGGAAGTCAAAAAGTTTGATTGTCTTCTAAGTGACATAATGCTTTTGGGATTAACTCAAATCTAAAGATGGATAATCACACAAACCATTTTATGCTTGAAAACTTCACACCAAGATGGAAATTCAAGAATTTGATCGCAACGATACAACCAATTAGTTGTAGTTCTTTAATTTTCACCATGTTTTTATGTCAACAAAAGGTTACAATGGCAACCTTATACTTGGAACCAAACCAATTCATTTGGTATTGTTAGCTATGTGAACAGAAGAAAAAGAAGGGATGGCTTGTCACATGATCTATTTTCCAAGAAATCCACTAGACATTATAGCAACAATCTTACAGACAGCTAATTCAGACAAATTACCAAATAAAAGAAAACAAGTACAGTGAACAACTATACTCAACAACTCTAAACTAACTTTGAAGCATATTACAAAGGAAAATTTGAAAGAATTATTTCTAGGTGGTTTCAAGGACCACATCAAGTATGAGGTATGCACGTTCAATCCAAATTTTGTATAGCAAGCAACAGTTATGGCCAGACAAATTGAGGAAAAATATTTAGCTAACAAAAAGGAGGAATTCCCTAGAAACAAAGATTAGAGGACCCTACATCATCCTTCAACCTGCAAAATTGACAACTCAACAAATTGAAGTGAAGAGGGCCAGAAGAATATGTTTTAACAAAGATAGAACATACAATAAAAGACATAAATGTGCAAAGAAAAATTGTTCTCCATTGAGGGCATGTATGATGAAGAAGAGACAAACGTGGTTCTAGAACACTTGAAAGATGTTCAACCAACTATCTCTTGCCATGCACTATCAAGTATTAGCACGCCACAAACCCTTAAAATACTACATTTCCTTAAACAATAGAAGGTAATACTAGCGATCAACTCAAGAAGTGCTTGTAATTTTGTCAACGATAAATTGGTAACATAGTTCAACTATCCCATTTATCCAACCCCACACTTTCAAATTATGATTGCAAATGGAGGTACAATTAGTTTTGGGGGGTAATTCCATAGTGTTAAACTCATCATGGGAGATTGTGTGCTTGATTGTCCTATGTTTTCTATCCCCGTGGCTAAAGAAACCATTGTTTTAGAAGTCTAATGGCTCACTACCTTAGGGACAGTTGCGATGAACTTCCGAGTGTTGTTTATATGTTTTCACGAAATAAAGGAGCTGCATGTAAAGCATCCACAAAAGTTAAACTCGCACCAAATGCAAAAGATGCTGAACAAGGGGAAAATAGGAGTGTGGCTCAATTGTTGTCATTGGAAGTACACCAGTCAAAGATTCCTACATTACCAAATTGTAATGTCCCGATTTTTCCTAGCACGTCAATAAATATATAAAGACTAATTCTAGCCTATCATCTATTCTCCCCATAGGCTAGAGCATTAAGTTAATAAAGGGAGTTAAGTGTTTAAATAAATAAAGGGAGGAAAAAGCTATAGCTATTCCTAATATGAATTTAGTTATTCATTAGCAATTATTAAAAAGGGGCCAACTTAAGTTATGACTTAAGTCTTTCCTAGGCCATGGGGATGAATTATTAAATGTGAGGCATATATTATTATTTGCCTAAATTGCTAAATAAAAGAATTAGAAGAAGGAAATCAATAGCTTTTTGGCTGAGGATTTTTATAAAAGGTTTGATTCGGGTTTTGAGTCTCATTCTATTATGATATGTTGATTTGATACTTGATACTTTCATCATTGTTGCTGGTTTGACAGTAGCAGCCATATCTGAGGATGGAAACCCTTGGATATTTGTAGGTTGAACGGAAACCCAACGCTACTTGAGAGGTGGGCTCACTCAGGATTCATCATTGAGCAGATTTGCATCATTTTAAATAGGTTTTGGAGGAAAATTTATGCATGTTCTAGCATTGTAACAACAGTATATTTGATGTAACAGCCATGGATGTTTTATATCAGAATCATTATCAATAGATTTAAGTTTGTAATCGCTTATTTCCTTGGAAATCTATATTCTTTCTTTTGCATGTTTTCATGTTGTTATTTTGCAATGAAATGAAGCAAAACGTGGCAAAAATTGAAAACCCAAATCAGATTTGAAACAATATCCTAGTTTGGGATGTTTCACAAATCCACAAGTTATTTGAGGGAGAGGCCAAAAGGATCTTCTCCCAAAAGAGACCCTAATAAAGACATTCAATCAATGCTAAGGTACCATCTACTACCCTTCACCTCTTCTTGAAGGTACACCAAGAGAAGTGGAAGAACACATTCAACGCAAACAAGATGCACTCTCTAATCCCATGGAGAACAAGGCAAAGACACCGAACAAAATGAAGTGGCAAACTGATCAGTGAAAAAACTTAACACAAACAGTGCTACCTCAGCTAGATGCAGAGAGAAGGCCCATCTTGGGGCCTAAGTTAACTTTCCAAGCACACAAAAAGAAATTGAAGGCTAGGACAATCATACGGTACCCCATTAAATTACAAATTTGTCTATAAAAGATGGCATGTTCAGAGATAGATATATAGTGTACAAGCATCCACTGTTAATCAATTTTGAAGACTATGCATCTCTAAAAAGGAGGGGCATGCTACATCCATAACCTTTTGGCCACTTTGTGGTTTAAAAACCTTCAATTAAGTTATATAATCATTTATTTATAGTCTAATATAGGTAGTTAAGTTGGCCCGGTTTGCTTTCACGGCATAAGTAGTTAGTTTATGATCATCACATTGCAAATTGTGATCCTATTGGAGAATTTCAGAAGTTTGCGTCCCTGGATTGGCTTACTATTCTCAAGTTTATCAAAATATTTGCAACATATTATATTCTTCTCTTGTGCAAATCATTCCATTACAAAACAGTGATTACAATTCATAACCCAACAAACCTAGGTCTATAATAATGCAGACTGCATATCATTGCCTCTAGGAAGGAAATTGTGGCAAAAGAGTTGGCTTTCCCTAAATCTGAGTGCGATACCTAATCGGACTGTTTACCTACTGAAAACATAAAGAATGAATATTAAAATTTTATGCAGTAATTATCTCGTTTGTAATCAAGCAATCTTTAATTCAATAATTTGAAAATTATATAATTAACAGAATTTCTTAATAGATTGCAACCTGAATACGCAGCCGTTTTGAGCCTGATTAAGTGCAGCGCAACCAAAATAAATCAAATTACATCCAATGATATATCAATTATGATCCAATCACTTAACCGATTGCATTAAAACATCTTTGCAACACATTCAAAAGCTTAACCGCAAAAATATTAATTAAGTTCTGACTTCTTTGGAACTTTTTTTTCTTCATTGTTCGTATCCCTTTTAATGAAGATGCTGTAGATACTCTCGTTGTATAGCTTTCTCCGCTACGTACTATTTTTCAGTCCTAAGGGCCAATCTTTGCCACTTGTGGATATAAACTAAAGTGGTGCACAGATAAAAACTTTGTTAAGTTCAGCATCTAACATTAATAAACTGATAGTGCTTATATATTCTTAAAGAAAGCGTCTTCACATTTCAAGCAATTGGGTTTACCTCATAAAATATCAATGCTCATTGTCTATCTTAACATAACGGCCCCCTCAAATTGGGCAGAGAGCACAATTTTGTTAAATTCCCGCACAGTGCAAATAAAATGGAGTCAATTCAATTGTATCCAATAGTAAGAACACTCAGAGTCCATGCTTGTCTAGACCTGCCAAACTTCGGGGGAATGTTTTCACCACATGAAGGTTGGTTATTCTGTTATTAATTTGGATCAGGCAATCTCTTTCACTCTTCAAACATTGTATGCTTTTTCTCAAAACCGGCGTCAAAATTACCATAATTCACAATTCAAAACCTCAAAGGAATTATAGTTGAATATACTGTCCCACTGAAAACCCTACAAAGCTAAAACATAACATAATTCACTATTACAAACCCAACAAAATTGAAATGTGATATAAAGATGTTCTTACTTTTGAACGATAGGAATCCACTTGAGCGTGGCAAAGGCAGAGGAGGGATCTTCCGGGTGCCACGTAGACTTGATCGTATCCACCACTTCTATAAACGCCTGTTTTTCTTTAACGGCCAATTCCGCCACCGGAGGAGGCAACCAAGCATTGTACAGATGCATCTTTGCACGTTCAAAAAAAGTAGTAGTTTAGCCTTTACAGAGAGCTTTGCTAAAAGTGAAGAGCTGGTAAAATATACAGAATTTCTCCGAGAGCAACAAATTTATAGCAGAGGATGGCTTCAAGTCCAAGGCATTGAAATTTATTTATAATCCCCCTTTCTGAAGGAGACTGGATCATTTTCCAGTTCCGTGTGGACTTAGGAACTATGGAATGTAATTTAGCCTTGTTCTCCAAGTCTTCGTGGTTTGGCCTGAATTACTTAGTGGAAATGCGAGGCCCCTTGATGACGTGGGTAAAATAGCTCCAAAAAACAGAACCCTAAACGTTTATGCCACTTTTTGTAACCCCTATTGGAAAAACAAGTTATGTTCCTTAGTTTTTTTGAGTCAAACTCATTGACTCATGTTTCGTGAGTAGTGGTTCATACGAATCCATCTTTCATGAGAATGAATGGCACACTTAGCACTTATTGGATCTAGGTGATGCTCACAGAGGTGAAGCATCGGGACTTCTCAGGGGGTCACCCATCCCAATACTACTCCAGCTTGAGTGCGCTTAACTACAAAGTTTCCTCCATGGTTAAACCCACTCTACTTGCAACCCCATTTGCAAGAAGTTTGGTCTATCAACACATCAAAGTTATGATTTTTATCTTGTGGCAAAAAGAAAGGGAAATCGACTTGTGTTTGGAGAAAGTCTCATGGATGAATATGTGTTTTGGTTGGATTTTCAAACTAAATTTTGTTGGAAGATTGTTTTAAGTCAAAAAGAATAAATGGAGATAGAAATTTAATATTTGTATAAAAGTTAATATAAAATTATTGTTAAAATATTGAATCAAGATGGTTCTATTTGGACTTTTTGTAATACTAGTGGTGTTTTATTAGTATGAAGTTTGGGCTATCAACACATCAAAAATGAAATGTGGACAATTAAAGAGGTTACAAAAGCATTTAATCACAAGCAATTTCAAAACTAAAACTTCAATGCCATATAAGATCTTTTTCTTGAGGTAGTATTTTTCATTAGAGTATATTGATTCTAATATATTTACAAAGTTGTCTAAAAAGAATAGAGAGCATGGAGTCACATTATTAGCACAAAATAGTTGGAGGAAAAGTTTAGTAGAAGAAAACAAGTGTGGATGAAACTAAATATTGAGTGGATCTATAAATAGAACATTAGCATGCAAGAATGTTCAAACACCAATGAGGGAATCAAAGATATGTGAGAGAAAAAGTCAAGGCAACTATGGGGTAAAGTAGTCAAGATGAAAGAAACAACATGGCATTAGAGAATTCAATTCACGATATGACCACAAGCAAAAAGGGTATATAGGCGCAAAAATAAAATGGAGATCAAAATGTTGATAGCTAAGGTAAAGAATAGCTTCCATCTTCTTAGATGTGAGACAACAAGATGGACAACATGAAAAGAAGATTGGACAGGTCATAGAATATATCATTTTTGCCATGATTTAATACGACATCATGGAGTATCTATTTTACAAGGATATATAAAACAACACAATAATATCTTCAAAGTTAGCTCCTTGATTAACTTATTCAAAGATGAGAGATTATTTCAAACAATATGTATTTTTTAGGAAGATTCATAGTCTAAGATCCAAAATTACAAAAGAATAGCTATCAATTATGCATAATTAGGCCAACAATTATTGAGAGTGTCTAGCTACATGCAAAGTTGTTTCTTTCATTTGATCTTATAGATTGTTTGATCTCGTGGATGTCACTAAAAACTTTCTTTTCATTTCAATGAAAAGATGACAAATGAGCAAACTAGAATAAGTAGTATGGGAGATCTCGCCAATAGTAACTTATTGCTAGTAGAAAAAAAATGTTAGCGAGCAAAATGTTCAAAGGATAAAGATGGATTATTGACTTTATAATTATTTGCAATGTTGTGAGTGTGTGGAAGAAATATGGAAAATATACATATGAAACTTATAATGGCATAAGTATTGCATTATGTCATTTGCTCACAAAATGTCATAAAGAAAATGACAAAAGTAGTGATTTAAGATGTTCCAATAGATTTAAAATCAAACTGAAGTGTGGTGTGTGTAAACTTATTCTAGAGAGAGAGAGGGGGGGGGGGGGGGGGGGGGGGGAAGGGGGGGTACAAAATTTTCAAGGAACCACTAAAGCAAAAAACTTTAAAGGAGGAAAAGGAACGCCAAAATATAGGATTCCAAGACTCGCAAGTTAACAAGTATAATTCAAGAAGGTGCACTAAAATATCTAAAAGAGAAAAAGAATAGGAAGAAGCAACTAGGTAGTTCGGTTATAAGTGTAGCTCTAAAAGATTTAGATAAAGAGGAGGTTTAAAAATTGTACAGAAAGATAGTGAAAACAAAAAAGAGGAGTTTGTGTTTACAAGAAGAGTAAGCTAATAATACATGGAAGAATAAAATATTTTGGAGTGAATTTGACCTAGAGAAAAATAAACAAAGAATAAAATCTTAACTATCTAATAGCTATAATATGCAAAACAACTATATGAACACGAGTCAAAGGAAGAGGCCCCTCCCATTGCTAATACATTGATAAAATTATTCACTTTATAAGTGGTTAGGGAACATATTAAGAAGTTGGGTATAAGAAAGGCTTTCAACATGGATGGGCTACAAGAAAAATATTTTAAATGGGGATTGATAAGCGCAACCCCTCACATTAATAAGATAATCATCAACTTCTCTAAACATGAATTTCCAAGAGATCTGACAAATAATATAGATTGACTCTCTTCAAGATTATAATTAAGATGCTCTGGTCTAATATCATTTTTTGGATGAATAGTTTGTTTACTCTTTTACAAGATTCTCTCAAACCAAACAACAACTAACATAATAAAAGAGATAGATTTGAAAGCATATCCCAGATTTTAATAAATGAAACAAATTCAACATACATCTTCAATGAGACTTTGAAAAATGTCACAAAAAATATGTGTGCGCGCTCATGTCTATATGTGCAATTTTTGTAAGTACATTGTCCATGACAATCACTAATAAAATTGATCACAACACCCTACATTTTATTCAAACCATACATTAAACTATGCAAAAATAATGTCTCAACTAAAGATTGTTTGTCTTATAGCAATTATCAAGAAAAAAAAAATATAATGACTTGATTTCCTTTAACATTCTCATATTATATGTATATTAACTTTGATCTTTACTTTTACTCATCTTAATGATAGAATTGCAAAATCTAATCCTACCTATTAATATTTTAATCTTACAATTATTTTTAAATATAAATAATATATATTATAAAATTTGATGCTTTCAATTCTACAATTTTAAAGGAGAGATACCATTGATCATGCAAACTAAATTTATAAGAAAAATAGATTACCTTTGAGATGATACCTAGAAACGCAATATTTACACCAGTGATTGTAGATTTTGAAAAAAAAAAACCTTTGACACGATGCTTAGAGACAAATTATGGAATAGAATGGAGGAATTGGGCATTCCATATTAGTTATAGAACTGCAATGCATAGACTTTCTTAGCAAATGGAGCTAAATTCATAATAAGTGAGGAAACATTTAGACAATGACATTGGTGTTAAATAGGGGTCTCCTTTATCCCTCACTTTGTTTGGCCTATACATTGACATATTGGGAAAATGGTTAAGCAAAATATATGGGAGGTATTCATTTGGAAAGCTACATGTTGAGCTAATCTTATGTGTTGATGATCTTATCCTAATTTTTTTTTTAAATGTATTAAGAGAAAATTTGAAGGCTTTGGAACTCTTTTTTTAGGAGGTGAAGATGCAAGTGAACAATGCAAAGACCAAAGCTGTGATTATTTCACTAGAAATAAGGTAACTTTGTTTTCGAAGGTATCACTTTTGAAACAATGAAAGGATACAAATATATTGGGATTGATTTTCACTATAAGCTCAATTGGGAGACTTGCAGAGTGAAACAAATAGAAGGGGGATATAAAGCTTCTTAATTCACACAAAAAGTGTAGGAAAGCTAAACCTTGGGATTGGAAAACTAACAAAGCCCTTTTTGACTTGCTAGTTACACTAGTTGTCTTGTATGGTTGCAAATTTTGGAGAAGTGACATGTTAAATCATAGACGAAGGTAGTTAGAAAGAATCCAAAAGCATCTAATCACAAGCAATTTCAAAGTGAAAACCATGGGCTCTTATGAGTTTCTTCTAATTGAAGCAAAAAACCTTATCGTTGGAAGCAAACCCAATAACTTTATTGCTAAACCATCTAAAGATGGTTAAAAACATGGATAACCATCACTAGCCCAAAATAATTGTGGGTGAACGAAGTAGGCCCTAGGAAGAAGACATGTATGAAGCAGAATGACAAGTGGTTGAGCAAATGGGACACCAATTCATAGGAATTCCCTAACATAAATAAAGGAATGAAAAATTATATGGTGAAAAATTCAAGATTGTCATGTGCACAAAGCAACTAAGACAAGAAAGTGAGTGCACAACTTATGAAAATATTTGTAACTAGTACAAAAATAGTATAAAAGTTGACCACACTCGTGAAAATAGTGTAAAAGTTGACCATACTCACAAGTTATTCAATTATGCAAAGATCAACACGATAAATAACTTTTTAATCAAGATCCATAAAAAAAAATTGATATAAAATAATGTAAAGATAGTTTCAAAATAAAATTCAATATATAAAGAAAATTAAAGAGAATTTCAAAATATGATCCCTTCAATTACCTAATCTTATAGACACGTTGACCTCTTGCAGCCCTTGATACTACCCTTAATCAATCGTTGTTCTATAATTCTCCGACATGACTTCATAGCTCTAATTCTAAGAAAATGACTATCCAACCAGCCAATAGAATGTCTAATATTATTATTTACTAATCATTTAAAAATCATAAAAATTGCTTAATAATTATAATTTAATTATTAAATATAAATAAATGTCTAATCACAACCATTACATGAAGTAGATAGACGCTGCCCTATTCTAGGTAACATGGGCTTGAATTTCCACCGACCTTTTCCATGTACTTGATGATTTATTTATAAAATCTAGGAACATCGCAAATATTTATTAACGTACAATAAAGAATCTTTCCATAGGAATTTGTATTTACAAATACGAAAAATAAAACACCAACTCCTCACCAAATCTTGTAGGCTCTCCATTTCCATTCTTTTTAAAGATATTTTTCGTAGTATGTCATGTTATTCCTCCGGATGAATTATTGGTAAGGGGACTAACTGAAGATTTTTAATGCTATGAACAAGAAAGATTTAAAGAGTTTGATTTTTTGGTGGGCAATAAAAACTTGATATTTATTTCACCCCACGTCTAGCCTCATTTTTGTAATGATTATATTTTAAATTTATTGTAGTTGAGTTGTTAAATTGAGAATTTGTAAAGTAATAAGTTTGAGGTTAAAATATATAGAAAACATTTAAAGAATAAAAGTTAATTTGGAGATTGATGTGATGTATTGTTTTGAATGTAGAGATGTAGTTATAAATAAATGAAAAATTAAATTTAGAATTGAATTTGTAGTTGGAGATTTGTGATAGATAAATCATAAGTTTTTATAATGTTGTAATGCATTTGTATTTATGATATGGTTTAAATTGGTGTAATTTTGTTCAAGTGACATAATTATATTTGATATGAAGTTTTGTTTATTGAACTATTCACCGCTGAGTTTACAAGAAAGTCTAGAATTAAAGAGAATTGTTGGGTGCCTACTATGTAGAGAGATAAGTTTTTTGCTATGTCAGTTGAATTCAAGTCGTGAAGTTGATTTTGATCAATTTCAAATAGAGATAAAGGTGAGCATGGATGTCATTTTTGTATTTGATTTATTCAATGCTAATGAAGGTGATGCTAATTAAGACTAGTGAAAATTGATTCTCATAATATGAGGTGGCGTTAATCTATAATAAAATTATACTAGAATGATGTGCTTAAATGCGTAATCCTAGGCACATAATTTGAAACTTTTCACACCCACACATATAGGTAATGGCTATAGACCTCAAAATGATCAACTTAATTAAAAAAAATTAATTTCCAATCTTAGACAAGATCATCTTATAATACAATACAAGGATCCAAAGGTCATTAGAACTAGATCAATGAAGCTTTTAGACAATTGATTTAGCATAACAAAGATTTATCTATAGTTTAAGGGTCAAAAAGAGATAAAGCTAGTTTTAGAGTCATGCATTAGAGACATCCACACAAAGTTGCATAAAGCATAGAGGTGAAAGAGTGAAGTATACACTTTTATCCTCTACATTTATCCCCATTTTGATGTGCATACAAGCGTAGTTGGAAAAACATGCCAAGTATAATTAAAGGAAATAACACGCAAAAAATGATATCATTTTTTTGGAATCTTGGAAGATCAAGAAATTGGAATAAGTATGTGATTCCTTTATCTTTGATATATAACCAAGATCCATTGAGCCTAGAATATTGTTAAAGAAAAAATAACCAACCCATAAAACTATACAAAAGCTAAAAATAAAATAAGTGACAATATTGGGAAGACAACAAGATTAAAACTAAAATGAGGACATTAGATGTTAAAGAAACTTATTATGATTGATAAAAAATAAATTGAACAAGATTAGGACCCTTAACTCCTAAGCTTCTATTATTATATTGGGCATTCTAGTGATCTTATTTTAGCTCTTACTACTTTGTTGAATGGATAACAATTTCTTAAGTGATAACTTGTTACTTTCTTGATGATCGGGACAATGCTTAGGAACACCTTCATGAAAATATTGTAAATTTTAATTTTGGTTGTGCTTCTCAAGGTTAGCTTGATAATATAGTTACGTGTTTATTATTTAGACATAAATGAAGTAATTTTATGCAAGAACATACTCTCTTTCTATGACTTAGAACTAATAATTAAGTATAATAGGAACATTTGATGGCTAACTTAGTTATGGCAACATTTAGAGGAATACAAAATGTGATCATTGAAGGGGATTCCTTATTGGTAATTTATAATTTGAGATATTAATTCCTATATTGATACCTTAAATACTACATGGAGGAAGTGCTAGCATTAGGAATTAAGTGATCCAAAGTTTAGATGATAACATTGCATGTGGATAGACAATTTTATAGCTAATTTTTCAGCGAACTATGGAATCGACCAAGACCACTTGTCCAACAAATCTTTATAATAATGTTTCTATAACATGAGAGGGGATAGAGTCTCATATAACATTTAAATCCTCCTAAGTTTTACCTATATTTCTTAAGACCTTATAGTTTCTAGATAATGATGAGGTAGTGTGTTATATTTTTGACACTATAATTGATCTTTAATTTTGTGCAAATAGTTTGTATGATTTGCAAGTGTAGGAAGCCTTGATAGCTTTGAGTGACAATGATATGTCTTTGCATATTTGGTTGTTTTTGATAGGCTATATGTTAGGTTAGCTCTATATGTGGTATTTTTAGGCTCTTGGTTAGGAATGCTCAATACTCAAGTGACCAATTTTAATTCAAATAACAAGCTTGTACTAGTTGTGAGGCAATAATACTAGTACTTGTTTAGGTTGTTCAATTACAAGACTCATCTCACTACAAAGCTATAATATAATTTAAATGATTAAAATGAACAATTCAATTAAATAGTAGAAGAATCATGATTTTGATTAATTAAACAACTGGTATTTAATTAATATTGTTCTTGACCATTTTTAGGTGTATACATTCTTCTATAGAGATTTATAATTTGGATTATCATTGTAGCTTACCTACTCATAAATATGTAATTTTTTTAAGGAGGACGTCCCTATAGATATCCCTATGTGGTTAACCTAAATATCATAGTTTGGTATCTAAAAAAAGGGGGGTTGGGGGGTAAATTTTATTCAACTCCAATCAATATTATAAAGCAAAAAGCCACAAGCCCAACAAAAGAGAAACAAGTAAGCACCATGAAGAAGTCCCAAGAGGAGCCCTATAGAAGAACCAACTACATGTTCTTTTCCGCCACAATTAACTTTTTCAAAGCTTTAGAATATTCTGGTGACAAGAATCTCCATCCACTAACATTCTGCCACTTTAAATTATCTAAATCCTATTTACCTAGGTAGTTTTTCACTCCAATCCACTCTCTAGATATGTCACAAAAGGAATTATATTCTAGATAGCAATACAAATCCAAAATCTACTTAGCCACTAAGGCCATATGTCAATTAATTGGATCACAACTTTGTGTTTTTGTATCGACCAAGGTTTAAAACCTAGTTGGAATATTGTGATTGCATGCTTGTGTCCTTTTTTATCTAATGTGCTTGTGGGTTTAAGCCTTAGCATTGTTAATGGGGATGAGGTCCCCCTATTTGCTGCCTCACTTGTTCATAGCTCTGGGTCAAAAGTATCTCACATAGGGTTGGAGGGCATTTCATGCCAACATCATTGGTCATATAATTCAAAAATTTAAGAGGCATTCATTTAAAAAAAGGTCATCTACTAATTAACACCATCCAAATTATTCTTATTTATCATATCCACCATAATTTACGATTTTGATTCATATATAATCTTTTTTCACCCAAAGGAAAAACCTCTTTCAATAATATAAAGAATATTTAGGACCTCCATAAGGCTATTAATATGTTTCTTTATGTAGTAAAGAGGACAAGAAAAACACCTCCATTACTACCCTGCCAATTCTACTAATCCATGCATATACAAGATTCTCCCTAGAAGAATAATCTATATTCATCTTCAAAACTCCTTCAGGAGGAGGAATCCACCAACGCTAATGATGAATCTCCTTTTTGGCCTGCCAAATCCTTTTACCTAAACAAGGGACAAAACCATTATCAACCATATTCAAATTCCATATAATAGTCAAATCACTAAGATCCATTGTATCCAACACATCACATTTTGCTAACATAGTCTCCTGGATCATGTCAATGTTATTTTACCACAAAAGAGTAACCATCATTTTTGAACCTTGAAAGATCCTTTAGTTCATTTCTAAGCAAGGACTCTAGATACTAAAATTAGGTCAAATAACCCAAGCAACATAAAGAAAATAAGTTTTAGATAGTAGACTACCCAATCTTTCCTAGAATTCAACTAGAGATGTGGAATGAACACAAGAAGTATTCCAAACCCCCGTTAGCGATGAAAAAACTCCCTCTAATGAGGACATTGGAAAAATAAATGTGAAGTAAACTCTTCACTAGTTACAAAGAACACAAATAAATGATCCCTAAAAGCATCTCTTCCATAATTTCTTATAAGGAACCTATTCTTGACCACCATCCATAAGAAGAAGTTACACTTGGGGCAATAAAAAATTATTTCATGCTTGTTTCCTCCAATGGACACCAACATTTCCATAGAACTATCTATCTAGGTCATTGTACCTTGAGGCAACTAAGAATTTTACCTTGGGTTATGGCCCCGAGCAAGAATATTACTTCCTTTAAGGGAGTTGCACATTATAGCAGCTAATATTTTGTCAAGCTCTTGTTTGTCCTCCTCAAAAGATCCTAGAGGTCACTCTTGAGGATCCTTCTAGTGATTCACTTCTACCTAACCTACAACCAAAATAACTTTGAAATAACCCACCTTACTCTAGAACCTTCTTCAAGGAAACTATTATAGAGGGACTATAAAGGAAACATTAAAATAATAAGGGGATAACCATTGAATAGTCTCACAATAGGTAGAGATAATCATGTCATTATCTCTCTCTCAAGGGTACCATCTATGCTACGGACTACCTATCCCCATCATGAGATGCATTTAGATTGTCAACCCAGGGACGTAGACTTGAAATGGGACAACACGGTTTGTGCACTAAGTTCCTTTAAGAGTCAAAACACTTATTCTGGAGGAAGATAAAACACATGAAAGAAATCTATGCTATTGCTGCAAGAAGGTAAACACACTTGACTATTGAATGAAATTACTGCAGAAAACATATGAAGTAAACCTAAACCTATTTAACAACTCAAGACATTCACTATACTCATCTCTGCAAGTGCTGCAGGAACAACCATAGATATATTGCTGCAGGAATAAACAATAGCTCTATTCAAAAATAAGAAAGTACAGAAAATAAATCTATCTTACTTAATCTAATCCACCTCCCAAGTGGGCCCCCTTGGTTGGCTTCTACTAACTACTCAACACAAGAAATAATCCAAAATCACTCTTCCATTAAAATCTTCTCAATTGGTTACATCATAACTGAATAACTCATCAAGAACAAAAATAGAGCAACTTTTCTATGCTGAGTACATAATTCTATCTTTTTCTATTTATACTAAAATAATCAAAATCCCTTTATATCAAGGATTGACACTTATGGAAAACATAACAGAAAAGTCTCATAAAGACTCGCCACACGCGGAGAAGATAAAATGACCATAACATGATACAATTACTACCGTTAATAGAATGATAGTTTAGAAGAATTGTAGCAAGGCTAATCCCCTGTATTTTCTGGAACAATAGCTCCTTCAAAGCTTGACACCTTCATCAGAAGCATGTTGAATTCTCTCACTATACACACTAAATAGTGCACTTCTCTAAGTCATTACTTCCAAGGGAATCCATGAATGAGAAACCTTGAGAAAGCGACCTAGAGCTCCCTAGGCATGGAGTCACAAGGATGTTGATGGTGTTCTCAGCTAGAGCTATTGAAGCATGCAACCTTGCTAGTAAACCACACAATGGGAGATTCAATGAGACAAGGGCAAGAATGCCAATATCCTCAAGAATCAACAATGAAAATGCAATGCAATGCAAGCTATGCTAAGAATGAAGATGCAAGCTCAGCTATGGAAATGAAATTATTACAAACCCTTGCTAATTAAGCTATGTGAGCTAATCTAAAGCATAAAGGAAACTAAGCTAGATGTCATGAAAGCTATGATGCAAGAAAGAAACTAGAATGCAAGAATGATATCCAAAAGCTCCAAAGTCTCCAAGAAATCCTACAGCATAAGATTGGCATAAAAAGTTGGGGATCTAAGAATGAGAAAAGAGCTCTCCTTTTAAAAGAATTGAAAAGGAATGGACCATGGAGATTACGTGGCAAAAGATTTAATCAAGGGTGGAGCTTGAACGAGGAGCAATCCATGTGCACAAATATCCTCTAATGAGAAAATAAGAGTTGACTTTTGTGTCCATATGAGACAAAAAGTGCTTTTCTTCTTTTTATAAAATAAGAATAATGCTTTATTTGTGCAACTTAGGATAAGAGGAAAAGTGGGGGCTTTTTATTTAATAAAAGAGGAGGAAATTCCTTATAAATAAATAAATACTTAGGATAAAATGGTTAGCCCATGGAAAATAATCGAATAAATGATAGAACTAGGATTTGATCAAGGAAATTAATATAATTAAAAAATGTTAATTTTTGAAAATATTGATTCAGGGATTTGATAAATTGTTGAATGGGGGCCCAAAGTCTAGGCGACCATTTTAGGGTGCATACATTTGCCCCTCTTTGACTAATGTGAGATCAATTTGGGATCACATGTGGTCAAAGAATGGAATTGAAATGTGAGATCGATTTGGGATCACAAAACAACCCAAACGTGTGTTCGACGGATGGGAACACATCAGGACAAAGATAAGCATAAGCTGACAAAGATAAGCTGAAAGACAAGACCAACACACCTGTAAATAGGAAATTATCAAGTCTTAAATAAGAGATAAGAATCTCAAGCAAGGTTTGATTGATAAAACTGAATCAAGGTTTGAAGCTAATAGATACTACCCCCTTGGAATCAAAATCAAAATCAAGTAGAGGAGAAACAAAAAATTGATAAACTTGATCAAGTCACTAGAAATCATAATCGAAGGTGAAAGGAGATAGGATAACCATCAAGCAGTGAAGACATGCCCTAGTTTAACTAAGAAAGATATAGGATAAAAATGAAGTCAAACTTCAAAGAGACAAATCAAATGAAAATGAATGAAAGGCTAGAAGGTTGAAAGAGATGGGGATGAAGAAATGAAGGTGCCCCAGCAAAGATCGAAGGATTAGGCCTCAAATGGTCAGCCAATGACGTAGAAGAAGGAGAAGTTTTGAAATATGATTTTGACTATCAAGATGAACTCATATTTCGATTTCGATCCTGAAAATGGATCCAAGACGTTGAAATTAGCTAGGGGTGAAATTTTCACGCAATTCCAAGGTGTTTTAAAAATTGGTCAAAAAGTCAAAATGCTATATAAGGGGCAAAAAAAAAAAGTCATTTTCAAATTCATTTGTCTTAGAGTGATTCAAGAATTTTTGAGAGCTTAGAGAGAGAAAATGGTCGAGCAAGTGATTCTGGTACACAAACATCAATTCAAGCGCGCTCGGTTGCACAACTGGCCTCCTCAGTATGGTGCCCCGGTAAGTTTTCAGAAAAACTCACCCACTAGAAAGACTCATGTTTCTAAAAATGATCTCCTTGTTGATATGGATATGATGATGAGATTAACCCCTTGTGATGACAAGAAAAGAATGTGATGTGAAATACAAGGAGCGAAAGACATGATCGAGAAAAAGTGAAAGGTGAGCATAGTTGACCGGCAAGTCCACGAAAGATGAAAGTACAGCTCTCTCCATATGCAAGATGCAAAACTAACTAACATGAACCTTAAAATGCAAGCTACTATGAAAAGTGGTTTACTTGCAAGGTCACAAAGCTATTAGACTCTAATATTCATCATCGAGCATTATTGGTAGCGTCACAAGATCATACAATACACACTAGGATAACTATGGGTATATGAATATGATTTGTATCAGATAGGTATGTGGGAATCCCACCTAGGCACCAAAGACATATAAGTCAAGATGACTAGTGCAGTGGGATTTCCTAAGTTTAATATGGCAAGATTATACTCGCATCGAGACACAAGGAAAGTCAAGATGACTATAAGTATGTACTTACAAAGACAGTCAAGGATAATACCTTGTAGACCCTAATGTCAAGTGGAACAAGCATAAATGCTAATGATAGTTAGGACCAACAAAATGTACCCACAAGTAGAAAAAGCAATAAAACATGTCCTCATGCCCCCAATCTTCTAGCTCAGCATCATCGAAAACTATTAGGGAGAGAACAATCATCAAAGAAATCATCATAGACAGCATACAAAGACATAAAGTCAAACAAGTCTCAGCTAGTCGAGTGTTTTAAGTGCGTGTGTGTAGGTCACAGAGTCAAACTTTGAGTATCACATCTGCCAGTGAGGGAACATCATATCATGCTAGACTACGGGTAAGGTATCTAATAAGTGTTGAGAAACACTTGATGCTAGGGTAGTGTTGAAAAACACAGTTGGGGTGGTGTTGAAAAACAACGTTTGCAAGATGTCCTAAAGACCAACGCATCCTAGAGACCAAAGCTAACACAGTTATGCCCCCTAGACAAAGACAAAGATCAATTCCAAACCAAGGCAACAAGGCCAAGGCATGATGGAGAAAGGCTAAGTGTCGAGGACGCATGCTAAGAAACAAGGGTGCAAAGGCCTCAAGTAGCGCCTATTTCTAGGTTTTCACCACTTGGAGATTTTTTTATTTTTCATTTTTTTTGTATTTTTGCTACCAAGGCGCCTGTTTCCAGGTTTTCACCAAGGCACTTTTTCTATTTTTTTGAATTTTTTGCATTTTTTGCTTTTTTTGTATTTTTTGAGGACTTTATATGCTTTTTAGGATTTTTTCAACATCATATATGAATTTTTTTGGAATTTTTTTAGGATCAATAAATATATACAAAGGATGCCCCCAGACAGAATAGGCATCATGGATAGAACTTCTTGAGGTGCAAGACATTGATAGGATCAGGGAGTTGTTCTCCCTCTGGATCAAATAGTAAATAAGCACCTGTACCAAAAGCAGTAGTAATAATGTATGGTCCAAGCCAATTAGGTTTGAATTTGCCCTTTTGCTCTCTATGTTGTTGGTTCTTAGGGTTTTCTCATAGGACAAGATCTCCCACTTGAAATTCTCTAGGGCGAACCTTCTTGTTGAATGCTTTAGATATACGCTTTTGGTAGACTCTCATGTGATCAAAAGATGCTTTACGCTTTTCATCTAGAAGTTCTAGTTCTTGTAGCCTCATGGCGCAGTAGTCTTCATCTGTCACTAAACCTTTAAGGGAAACTCTAAGTGAAGGAATCTCCACCTCTAAAGGTAACACTGCTTCAACATCATAAGTGAGGGAAAAAGGAGTAGCCCCTATTGGAGTACGAATACTTGATCTATAGGCCCACAAGGCCGGATTTATCTATAGATGCCAATCTCTACCATTCTTGTGAACTGTTCTGTGGAGAATTTTAAGAATAGTCTTATTTGAAGCCTCTGCTTGTCCATTTCCTTGCGGGAAGTAAATGGAGGACCAATGTCATTTTATCTTGAATTTCTTGCAGAGATGTTTAAGGTCCTTGTTTTTAAACTGACCTCCATTGTCAGTGATTATTTTAGAAGGCACCCCATACCGATAGATGATATGGTTCAAAATAAACAGAGAAACTATCTTGCCTTAAGGCAACAAAAAGTGGGACAACTTCTACCCATTTGGTAAAGTAATCAGTAGTAGTGATCATGAATTTGTGTCCACTTGATGAGTTGGGATTAATCTGCCCAACGAGGTCAAAGGCCCAGTGCTGAAATGGCCAATGAGAAATAGAAGGAATAAGCTCCATGCCTGGAGCATGTATCAGGTTACCGTGTTTCTGACACTTTTCGCATGATTTAGCAAAGGCTACTGCATCTGTCTGCATGGTAGGCCAATAGTACCCCGCCCTAAGCAACCTTTGGGCCATGGCAAGACCATTGGAATGTCCTCCACAAATGCCCTCGTGAATGTCAACTAACACTTGGTTAGACTCGTCCTTTTCCAAACACCTAAGAAGTGTCCCATCTAAACCCCTCCTATACAGATCACTAGAGATAAGGGTGTGGCGAGAGGCATTTCGGGTTAGGTTTCTTCGTTCAGAAGGATTGAAGATTCAGGGATAGTATCATCACAGAGGTATGAGTAAATGGCACCATAGTGGGATGAATCATGGCCAATAAGGGTACAAACAACTTGGCTTTCTTGGGAGTCATAGATAGGGTAGCGTAGCTCTTCCACCAAGAATTCGAATATGGACTCATGTTGTTCTAGCTGAAGAAGTGAAGCCAATGTAGCCATAGCATTAGCTACTTTATTTTTTGCTCTAGGGATTTGTTGAAATGTAACAAAGGTAAAATATCGTCACAATGAATCAACCATTTTCTTGTAGGGTACCATTTTTTCACCTTTGGTTTGGTATTCTTCATTAACTTGGTTGACTATTAATTGTGAATCCCCATAGATATGTAGCTCTGTGATTATCCATTCTATTGCCATTTTTAATCCATTTGTCAAGGCCTCATACTCAGCAATGTTATTTGTGCATGGGAATAATAGTTTGTAGGACTTAGGAATGGTGTACCCATGAGGAGAAACAAACAACACTCCAGCACCTGAACCATTTTGCATGAAAGAGCCATCAAAGAACATCTTCCATGTTCTTGTAGTCATGTACATTATGTGCTCATCTGGAAATTCAACTTGAATTGGTGCTTTATCTCAAATTGGAAAATCAGCCAATTGGTTTGCAATGGCTTGTCCTTTGATGGCCTTATGCTCAACATACTCTATGTCAAATTCTAATAAGATCATCATCACTTTAGCAAGTCTACCTGTGAGAGCAGCCTTACCAAGAAAATATTTGAGAGGATCAATTTTTTCAATGAGGTGTATTGTATGCGCAAGCATGTAATGTTGCAACTTTTGGGAAGCAAACACCACTGCAAGGCAAGATTTTTCAATACTAGTGTAATTGACCTCATATGACACAAGAGTATGAATGATGTAATATATAGCTATTTCTTTTCCAATATCATCAAGTTGAGCCAATAATGCCCCCAAGGAAGATTTTGTTGCTGACACATACAATATGAGTGGTTTTCTTGGGATAGGAGGCATCAAGATTGGAGGATTGGCCAAGTATTGCTTGATTTGGTCCATGTTTTGCTGACAATCTTCATTCCAGACACATTTAACCCCTTTGTATAAAGTCTTATTAAAGGGTTGAGCTCTATCAGCCAGTTGTGAAATGAACCTCCTTATAGATTGAAGGTGTCCTTGAAGACTCCTCATTTGGCTGATGTTTTTGGGAGGTGACATATCCAATATTGCTTGAACTTTCTCTGGGTCCACCTCTATTCCTTTGGCTGAAATGATAAATCCTAGGAGTTTTCTAGAGGTGACTCCAAATCCACACTTTTTGGGATTTAATCTTAATTGAAACTGCTCCATACGATCTAGAATGACTTCCAAATCGCCTAGGTGTGTATCCCTTTTTTTAGATTTTGCCAAGGTGTCATCCACATAATATTCCATATTCTTATGCATCATGTCATGGAAGATAGTTGTCATAGCTCTTTGGTAAGTAGCTCCTGCATTTTTTAATCCAAATGGCATGACATTCCAGCAATAGGTTCCCCATGTGCAAGTGAATGCAGTCTTTTCCTAGTCTTCAGGAGCTATTTTGATTTGATTGTACCTAGAAAATCTGTCCATCAAAGAATAGATCTCATAACCCATGGTCATGTCCACTATCATGTCTATGTTTGGAAGTGGAAAATCATCCTTTGGGCATGCTTTATTAAGATCTCTAAAATATGTGCAGACGCGAATAGACTTGTCATGTTTTGAAACTAGTACAATATTGGATATCCATTCGGCATAATCAATGGCTCTTATGAATCCTGCACTGAGGAGTTTTTCTAGTTCAGCTTTGACGAGAAGAGCTATGTGAGGATGCATTTTCCTCAACTTGTGTTTTACTGGTTTTGTACCTGGAGCTATGGACAAGTGATACATAATGAGATTAGTGTCCAATCCTGGCATGTCTGAGTAAGTCCAAGCAAAATTAATCTTCTTTCTCTATAGGAACTTGGTATATGCTTCTTTTTCTTGTATTGACAGAGATTGAGCTAAATGTACTATTTGTGGAGCCTCTTCTATATTCAAATTGACTGGCTGTGTAGGCTCGACAAGCACTGAAGATTTGTCTTGAAAGTAACTTGGAAGATGATCAAGTACCTCATCCTTAGGTGCCTTGGAGAGGTTTTCACCCTTGAATACATCCTTTATTTTTACCTTTTTAGGTTCTGACACCACCACACAGTGGTATTTGCCATCAGAACTCTTATTCTTTTTTTCCTTTCTTTTCATTTTGTGACTAAGGTACTTGATATCTGGTTCTATCATGCTTGTAGTTGGTTCGCTAGTGGAAGAGTCTATAGGTTCAAGAGAATTTAGGTAACATGCTATCTCATAGTCATTTTGGAATGTTAGGAGCTGAGGCTCTTAATAGCGTTGAGACCAATCAATTAGGTGAGGATTGGCAAGGGGTAGGTCAATGACTGGTTCAATATTATGTATGTGAATGGTATCATCTCTGGTGATCGTAGAGTTAGGGTCTGTCAAGTATCCCTCTAAGGTACCCAAATCGGGACTTATCCTACCAAACAAAGCATCATCCACTAAAGCGACTTGTAGATTTGAATGCACTAATCCTACACTAGACTCGTTAGCTACCTCACATTGGGAACCATATGTATGGACAACATCAATGTCCATGTCAACTATGGAACAATCAGAGAGAGATTCCCACTCATACTCATGTGAGTCTGTATCTGAATCCCGACTGGGATGTTTACACCAAGCATATTTTCTAGGCCTTGAGGTAGAGGCTTTGATGTCACCAAGGGTGACACCCTCTTGAATGCCATTTGTGTATTGATGTTCTTGAATAGGATCCTCAACATGATCTTCAATAATGGATACTTTTGGTTCTAGGTCTAAAACTGTTGGATTGGTAACTAGAGTATCTAAATCTCCCCAAAGGAGATTGGTGGAAGGGACCCAATCTTCACACTTATCTTGTTGATTTTGAAAATTGGGTATGTAGTTTGATTCATCATCACTATCCATCACAGCAAGGATAGGAGCAGTTTTCTTCTTCTGACTTTCAAAACCTAGGCCAACCATTGTTTTAGACCTGTGTCCAAAAAGAGCATGATCGAGTGGTTCGGCTCTAGCATCTAATCTGTGACTAAGAGGACCATGACCTGGATAGCCCATACTTTTGACAAGGGTGTAACCTCTTCCATAGACCTTAGGAGAGGGAGAGAAGTTCTTAGTATGCATGTATTTGTCTTCTCTATAGATCCAATCCTTGACAACTACCTCTTCTTATTCATCCTGGATGGGCACTGAGGACTCTACAAATGTACCAAACAGAGTCATTGCTAAAGATGAAGGACACATCTCTTGTGAAGGTTTACCATAGGACCTAGGTGAGACTAGCAGTTTTGTAAAGGAGTTAATTTGATATCCCCCCATACCAAGGTCTATGGCTTTAAACTTATTCTAGCATTATGCTAAAGTGGCATCAAAATCCTTTGCTTCTCTGTTGAGAGGAACATGAGTCCCTGCTGAAATTGCATTAACAAATAATGTGCTATCCCTAGGTATACAAACTTCTACTCCATTATAGGGGAACTTAACACATCGGTGGTAGGTGGATGACACTGCTTGCATGTCATGGATCCATGGTCTACCAAGTAGGATATTATATGCTAAAGGACCAGCATCAACAATTTGGAACAAAATGTCCTTTTCAATGGGGCCAATCTTGACAGGAAGGATGACCAACCCTTTAGAACTTCTCTTAGCCTCATCATAGGCTTTGATGGTAATTTTCTTCTGGGTATCAATAACTTGCTCAAAATAACCCAATATTTTCAAAAAACTCAAGGAACAAATATTGAGCCCAGCACCCCCATCAATCAACACACGCCTGACACGGGTCTTGTGGATCATGACTTCGATATGAAGGGCAAGATTATGTGGATGGCTCTAGGCTTTGTCATCTTCTTCTGAGAATGTGAGGTAATGAGGGTTGGCAAGGTGGTTAACCATGTTTTGGAATTGGTCAACATCTATGTTGTTAGGAACATTGGCTATACGCAAAGCATCCTCAAGGATAGGCTTATGTCTTGGGGACAATTCCAAGAGTTCAAAATTTGAGATTTGAGCTAGCATTCTTTGTAACTATTCAACAAGATTGTAGCTCATTTCAGGGTTGACTACTGATTTGGTGGTGACATTCTTGGATGTCACTTGCTTGGGTTTGTTGGACTGGTTGGAACTAGGACCTCTAATAACCACAGGACCTTGACTTTGGCTTTTGGTGACAGCGTTAAGAGCTTGGGATGACCTTTGAAAGTGAGGACCCCTAAGCACCACCACAGGTTCTTCATCAAATATAGGAGGAAAGCCCACATCATAGCCATAAGGATCTATCTCTCATCATGTTGACACTTTCCTCGACAATCTCAAGCATATTAACCACATTTTATACACCTGTGTAGGTATAGTTGATTTTGACCTTACCATTCTTGGGTTTAGAGGTTTCCCCCTTTTTATATTTGGGAAAAGGCTCCTTAAATGCCTTGTGGTCTACATTGGTATTGAGCCCATCAATCTGAAGTTTTCCACTTTCAATAAGATCCTAAATAAGGTGTTTAAGTTTCCAGCAATGTTCGATGTCATGGCCAATGCCATTGTGGAATTTGTAGAAAGCTTTTTCATTCCACCAATGTGGCTTAACATCAAGTATGCAAAAATTTGTTGGATCTTGTGGTTGTGCAAGATTGTTGGCAATAAGGGTCTTGAAAACATCCTCATAGGAGTCACCCAGTTTAGAAAATTGTCGCCTCTCCTTCTTGGGCTTTTCTTGATACTTTGGTTTATGCTCTTGTTGGTTGGAGGATGTATTGAGCTTCATAGCTTGGACTGCACTAGACAAGTGGAGGACTCCTTGATCCTTGGGTTGGGAAGAGTCCACAACTTCATCGTTGACTACTTGCTTATTCTTGTTCCAGTTCGAGTGTTTACCTTTGCCCTTATTAGCATTGTTAGTATTCTGACCATTGTTGTTATTGCTATGTTTGGTCAAAATGCCTTGCTCTTTCAAGACATCCTCAATTTGACATGCGGTCTCAACCATAGTATCGAAGGAATCAAAGACCATCTTCCGAACCTCATAACGCATTTCAGGCACCAAATTACTAATAATGATGTCAATCCTTTCATGCTTAGGAATAGTCCTAGAATAACGGGAGCACAATCATCTCCACCTTTGCAAGAAGGTAACAAAAGATTCCCCTTGGTTCTGTTTCAAATTGCACAAGTCTAACATAGTGATTGATCTTGACAAGTTGTATGCAAAATGTTGAACAAATCAGTGGACAAGTTCCTTGAAAGTTTTGATGGGAGGGGTTATGTTGGTAAACCACTCCATGGCTTGGCCCTTGAGGCTCCTTGGAAATAATCTCATAAGATAAGAGTCATGTTGGTGAAACTCAAAACTCATGATGTAGAACTGACGCACATGATCATGTGGGTCACCATTGTTGTCATACTTGTCGTATTGGGGGATTTCAACTTTCCTAGGAAAATCCGTCATAGTCACACTTTTTTCGAAAGGATTGGGGCAAATAGAATCAATTGAAAAGGAACTTTTCGGTGCCAACACTTTTTCCATCATTCGTTTGAGTTGCTTGATTTCCTCTTCTTGAGAGGGTCCTTGTTTCTTGATTCTCCTATCCACATCAAAGTTGTAAGGGACCCTGACACCCTTGTTAATCAAGCTCTCTAGGAACCTATCTTTGTTTTGATCAAGATAATTCTCCACATATTATTGGAATAGTGGCTCTTGTTGCATTCTCATAAAATCTTGGTCATCAAAACTTGCACGACTTCCTCCATGTTGAGAGCCATGATGAGCTCATTGGGAGGGTTGTCTCAAGTTCCTAGGAGGTGTTCATCTCCTATGTTGTGAAATCCTCCTTCCTCTAGGACTAGGAGATCTTGAAGGGGTCCTTGACCACCTTCTACTTCTTGGGGTTCTTGAGGGAGTAGAGGGTGAAGAGTTATTTCCACTGTTGGTACCCCTATTATTGAATTGATCGTTGAGTTGTTGGGCCAAAAGCCTATCTTATTCCTCTTGGAATGCTTTTCTTCTCAACTCTAGCAAGGCTTGTTGCTCTTCCTCTAGGTGTCTAAACCTTTCTTCTTTAGTGGCTTGTTCATCCAAAAAGGCTTTCTTTTCATGCTCAATTCTTTTAAGTCTTTCATTTGCATATCTTGAGGTTGTTTTGAGTAGAGAGTTGGACCTTTAATGTTTGAACAAGTCATTAGTGAATGCGGCATTTACATGAGCGTCACCAGATTCATTATTTTGGTCTTCATGTTGTGACCATGCATCTTGGTGAGCTTTCCCATAATGTCTTTCAGCTCTTTGATGGGCATCTAAATATCTTGAGTTAATAGGGGGTGATTCAGGTTGATTGTCATCACAAAATAGCATGTTATCCCCATGTCTTTGGAAAATGTCATCAAGAGTTTGATCCATCACTTCTCTTTGTTTTCTAGTCAAGGTGTAGCTCATGTCCATATTTGATTGAGAATATGGTAAAGAGGTACTCAACTCACTAGGATTGCTCTTTGGGTCAAACCAAGCCTCAGACTCACTCCTAGGTGATTGATCAAAGACGAGTTTCATTCCCTTTTGCTTTTGATGAGTTTGGACTAAGGGTAATTGTTCAAAGACAACTTGAGGTCATTTTCCTTGACTAACTTGGTACCTTGTCGTAACTGATATGAAAGAAAAAGACCCTTGGTGATAAGATGACCTTATGAAACATTAATACCAAACTAGGATAGTAAAAGTGTTCAATTGTCCAAAAAAAGAGATGGTAAGATAGAAAGCTGCAAAAAGGTGTAAACCAACACTAACATAGAGGTGTATAATAAAAGGATGAGTATCCTAACACATATGGACCAGGAGGATGGATTTACCAAAATATATAATTGAAATTGAATTTTGATGGAAGTGATTTGGACAAAAGAGTACTGAAACTCTCCAAGTGTGTTACCAAAGAATCTAAAGGTGTACTTTTTCAACAAGGATAATTCCTAACTTATCGATGCCAAGCAAGACTACTTTGTAAAATCAGAGAACACTAATTCAAGGGGTCTAAAAATAGGAACCCAAGGTACAAACAGGTTTCTAGCAACAGAGAAAGTTATCTACTAAAATTTGGTCGACTAAGGAAAGGCTAAAAATTGCATAAACTGGATAGACAACAAAAAGGTTATGTGCTACAGTTTCCAGGCTAACAGTATGATAATTTTTGACCAGGTGATATTTCGCAATAAGTAGTGCGACAGTTTCCAGGCAGCTTGTGTGATACTTTCCAGGCAAGCAGTGTGATAGTCTTCCAGTGACGAACTATTGCATGATAATTCTCAGTACAGTGTGCGATACAATTTTAGGATCATATGACTCTTGACCAGTGAGTGTTAAAAATCTTAGTTTTAAGGGCAGTTTGTTCAAAATTTCAGTTTGAAGGTTGGCTTTTTCAATTTCAAGCACAGTGACAGTAGTAAATAGACAGGTTTGCAAACAGTAGGTGATCAAACATGTCATAAAACACTTGCACAAGGGCAAAAGAAACCTTGCCAAGACAAGCAATTGTGATATCAAAGCAATAAAATCCTATGAATGCTACCGTGATGTTTGATGTTTGAGAATGTTTGCACGGGTATATCACATCGAGAACACTTCAAGCACTTACTAGCCTAAAAAGACAATGGCTCAATACTTAACAACTTGGCCCACACTTGATGCTCCATTGCCTCACACAAAGTGGTTGCCCATAATAGATATTGGCTTTGTCGTGGAAGTGCCAATGACATAACCAAAGGAACACAGATGGTGAGTAATCTTGGGGTGATTCGGGTTAGTCCACTAGGATCAATCCTTGCACCAAGAAGCTAAGCAGCAAAATAGGGTGGATTCTATCTATGGTTCTTAATAAGGGCTTCTGTTCGTAATACCCCTCTTTCTCCCTAAAGGGACTCCTTACCTTGTGGCAAGTAACGGACCTCACGGCCATAAGAGTACCTTAAGCATTCTTGCTCAACATTTTCCTCATGGTCACAATCCCATAAGTACTCACATCAAGTGAAGACAAGTACTACGTCTACCAAGGTTTTGTGTCCTTGATAGCTTTGAGTTTATAGTGGGTCAGAATAGCTAGCAAAAAGCTTGTCCCCACTTGGGTCTTTCCTCTTGATTGCTCAAGAGCAAGCCTGCTAAAGGATTCTAAAAGCTAAACAAAGAGCGGATCAACCTTTGAGTGTCAGGATTTCTATTTCACCTCAAGGGTGATGAGCATAATCTCCTAGCTCAAAAATATCTCCCAAACACACCAAGCAAAGGTTTAATTACCCTCTTGCTTTCAAAATCTAAAGATGGGTCAAGATTTTCTGGTTCACCACAAGGGTGAAGAGCATACTTCTACTACCACCCAAAGATTCCTACAACAAGATATTAAGTGCCTAATAAATGAAACAACTAGTAGATGCCGCACTCAAAAGAAAGCAATTAAACAAGCACTTGATTGTGTTGGAAATATAGATGCAGTAACTGAGAGGGGGGGGGGGGGGGTTGAATCAGTTAACCACAAAAATATTACCACTGATCCCTTAAATATCTTAACAAATTATTTACTGTGCCACTCGGTAAATATACAAAGAAATGTTGAAACTTGATCCTTGAAGTGTGTAATAATTAAACTATTCTTAAGCATTCTGTCGGGACCCCAAAAAATTGATCCAAATATCGTTAGGGAAGTGATAAATCTTGATTTATATGTTTTAAAAGTTCAATTTTTAAAAATATTTCATTGTTTATGTCTAACCCCTAATATATTTGATGTGTTTGCATTTTGTGATTTTCAGGACCTCATGATCTTGCTAGTTAGATGTTTCATAATGTGTGGAGTATCTTCTGAATTAAATATAAATTTTTGGAAATGTTCATTGTATTATTTTAAAAAATGCAAAAATAAATGTTATTAATGTTGTTGAAAGTGTATGTTATCTTTCTTGACCAAAATGATGGGCGGAGGGAGTTGAACTCATGACCTCTCGCCCAATCCTTCTCCCTAATGTTTTAACCTATCTACCTTAGCCATGTTTCCCTAACCTACTTCCTTGTTCCTATTTTTCCTCCCGTTCCCTTTATCCCCTTTTCTTATGGTAATTAGGGGTAAATATTTTCCCCTCTTCCCTTATGTTTAGTTTTACCTCATATGTCAATAATTTGTTCGGCAATTTTTTTTCATTTCGTAAAATCTAGGTTTTGATTCTTGTTTTTATTAATGTTTTTTACTAACCCTAGATGTTTATGTTTTTTATTATATAGTTTTGTTTTTTAGTTTTTAGTTCTTTTTATATTTCTTTTAAAAGGTGTTCTAAGTTTTAGAAGTTTTAAATGTTTTCGTGAATTTGTTTGTTTTTAATTTTTCTAACCTAATCTTTTTTGGTATTTTTAGATTAGGTTTTTGGTTTTATTAATGTATTACCTAACCTATGGTTTTTTAGTTTTATTTACCGACTAACATGTTGTTTTGTGTTTTTGCTTTTGTAGATGTGGTGGGGAATGAGGAAGAAGGAGGTTGAAGATTAATTAAAAGTTTGTAATAGTTAGGTTGGGGGGGTGGTTAGTGGTTTGGTATTTGTATAGGGGTGGTTTTATTTTATTATTTATTAATGAAAGGGTATGTCCTTTCATTGAAAGGGTATTTGAAATTTATAAATAGGGGGGGGGTATTTTTATTTTTAACAACAATAATAATATTCATATGAGCAAAAATATTTCAAACAATTTTGTGATGGCATATACACCTATTATGGACTAAATTTTTTATGGGCGAATCTGGAGGGCTGGTATATGAAATTTGATCAGTACTGTAATGCTGCCAGAATGAGATAAGTTTAAATTCTTCAATGTTATAATTCAGTGATTTTGATGATATTTATGTGTGGATGAATTCTTTTGAGTTCCTTTAATGTGATCGATCTGAATTCTGTTATCAGTATATTTGATGAAAATATTGGTCTCCTAGGATATGTTTTTAGTTAAACTCTTCCAAATTGCACAATTGGTAGGCCTATAAACATCGGAGTTAAATTCAATAAAGTTATCTATATTGATAATTTGGAATTCATTTCTATCTCCTAACCCATTTTGATTGTCAGGACTCTGATGCCCAATGTTATAGGCACTGATCTCATATTCAGTATTGTATTCACATATATGATTGTTTCATGTATTAGTTTCTAGGTTTTGCCCTCATTTCAATTCTAAAGCATTTCAATCAATCTTTAGGTTTTAGTTTATAAGTTTTCAAATTCGTATTTCATTGATTAGTTATTACATTGATTTTCTAACATTCTAACCCTAATTAGCATTAGGTCCTAGATTTCAATTTTGTTAGTTCAGTATAGCTCATTTATTTCACATTCAGTTTTCAATCCTAACTTAGATTTGTTAATTGTTAGAATCTGTAGTCATAAGTTATTTGCAAGTTTTCAGTTATTGGGTACACCCGCCTTGGTTTCTAACCTAAAGTGTAGGGATTCAAGTTAGAGAAAAGGTTTCGAATCCGTCAATTGGCATCTCATAACCACTAAGAAGAAATCCAGTGATTTCAGGAGCCAACACATTCATCACTGATTAACTTACATGAATAAAGAAAATAACATGAACACAAGAGACACCAAATTTACCGTGGAAACCCAATATGGGAAAAACCACCAATGTAACTAGTTATTATTTTTCACTCTTCTGAAGTGATGCTCGGTTAGAAGCCAACCCGGTAAAAGGTTACAAAACACACTGTTAGGTGTGACCTTGTTAGAGGATTTAATCACCCTGCTAGGAGTGGCCTTGTAAGAGGTCTTGAAACAATTCAATAGAACTGTCACCTTGTTAGAGGATTTACAAAATGGTTGTAAAACCAACTTGGTTAAGAGATTTTGATATCACTGCTACAATTGCAAGAGAGTAACAATGAAATGACCTGCAACTGAATTGCTGAATATAGATCTTTATTCTGCTTCACTAGATCCTTACTGATCAAATAAATCTTTGCTGCTCCTCAAGGATATCTGACCATCCTTCAAAATTCACACACACCTTTCTTCAAAATGATTTCTGCATGTTGTATCCCTTTTATTCACCACTTGACCTTCTATATATATATGCCATTTCATTAACATTTAGATTGTCAAGTTGGCACTAATAATTATTATAACAGTCGGCTTGGATAAAAAAACTGTAATAACAAATTTTTTTGAAGGGCCGACCTTGCTCGGTAAACATTAATCCTGAAAAGATTTCCTTCGGTGACCGAGAGAGCTCGGTAACCACAGCGAATTCTGCAACATCCTTCGGAGACCGAGAGAGCTCGGTAACCACTAATTTTCCTTCGATAACCGAGGAGGCTCGGTTAACACTGTTACCCTATCATGTTTCCTTTAGACACCTGAGAGAACTCGGTAGACACTAAAAACCACCTAGCTGACCGGCTGAGCTCGGTAGATACTGAGAACCACTTAGCTGACCGACTGAACTCGGTAGATACTGAGAACCGCTTAGCTGACCGACTGAACTCGGTAGATACTAAGAATGATAATTGATATGACATTTTTGTGACATCAAGGACAACACATAGCTAATCCAATAATGTCCTTCAGATAATTGTATCCAACAGATTGGTTTTTATGCTTTGGGCAGCCCTGCAAAAACCATTAGTATCCCTTGTGCATTTGGAACTTTGACATGCATTCTTTTAAGCAAATAATTTCAAGCAATAGGAGCACCTACAAGCATAACTTGTTAGCCCTACAAGGGTTAGCACATCAAAAACCAAATGAAATCTGCAAATAGACCCCTGTTCTACCACAATAAATCAAAAATCCGAATCAAAACCAAGTAAATCTTGCAAAGAAATGACAAAAATTGCTCACTGCCAGGCTTGGTGATATTTTTGTTAGAGAAAGGATCGTGCGATATTTCATTCTGTACTAGTGCGATACTATATCTCTGTGCGATAATTCCTAATACCTGCATGCGACAAAGAATAAAATAACAGTGCGACATAATCTACCAAAGCGTGTGATATTTTAACTAGTAAAATATCACACTAGTATGTAAGAAACTATCATACGACACTAGAAAATTGTCACATGATAATTCTGTCACAAAAAAACTAGAGAGCAAATATTGACGAAATAGTAAGAAAATATTGATGAAAAAATGACGAAAATGCATAAAAGGAAGGACAAAACAAGAGTGTTCTGCCCCACAGTGGGCGCCAAAAATGTACACACTAAATAGTGCACTTCTCTAAGTCATTACTTCCAAGGGAATCCATCAATGATAAACCTTGAGAAAGGGACCTAGAGCTCCCTAGGCATTGAGTCACAAGGATGTTGATGGTGCTCTTAGCTAGAGCTATTGAAGCATGCAACCTTGCTAGTAAACCACACAATGGGAGATTCAATGAGACAAGGGAAAGAATGCCAATATCCTCAAGAATCAACAATGAAAATGAAATGCAATGCAAGCTATGCTAAGAATGAAGATGCAAGCTAAGCTATGGAAATGAAAGTATTACAAACCCTTGCTAATTAAGCTATGTGAGCTAATCTAAAGTATAAAGGAAACTAAGCTAGATGCCATGAAAGCTATGATGCAAGAAAGAAACTAGAATGCAAGAATGATATCCAAAAGCTCCAAAGTCTCTAAGAAATCTTGCAGCATAAGATTAGCATAAAAAGTTGGGGATCTGAGAATGAGAAAAGAGCTCTCCTTTTAAAGGAATGGACCATGGAGATTAAGAGACAAAATATTTAATCAAGGATGGAGCTTGAAAGAGGAGCAATCCATGTGCACAAATATCCTCCAATGAGAAAATAAGAGTTGACTTTTGTGTCCATATGAGACAAAAAGTGCTTTTTTTCTTTTTATAAAATAAGAATAATGCTTTATTTGTGCAACTTAGGATAAGAGGAAAAGTGGGGGCTTTTTATTTAATAAAAGAGGAGGAAATTCCTTTTAAATAAATAAATACTTAGGATAAAATGGTTAGCCCATGGAAAATAATTGAATAAATGATAGAACTAGGATTTGATCAAGGAAATTGATATAATTGAAAAATGCTGATTTTTGAAAATATTGATTTGGGGATTTGATAAATTACTGAATGGGGGCCCAAAGTCTAGGTGACCATTTTAGGGTGCATACACTCACTATGGTTGGTCTTCTAACTTCCTTCTTTAATGCGGATGCTGTATTTACTTGAAAGGTTAGTATACTCGGTACACATATGCAAGTCAACATTCAACTCCTACTTAGATATTAGAACACAACTTGAAATAATTATATGAAATATTGCATTATATTTATAATAACAAGCAAAACATATCATTTAGGCTACCCTTAGATCTTGTGACTTTGGCTATACTTGGCATAGGTTCACATAAGTATAAGTAATAAAATGTGTTGGAAATGTTTGTCAAAGTATCAACAAAACATAAAGGATCATAACAAAATTGAGTCAATAAATAGATTCATCATCTACCCCCTACTATCAAAATGCTTGTCCTCAAGCATTGTATCTCTTTGCAATTGTCCTAAAATCTCCAATAGTAGTTTTTCCTTTCTTTTCACTTTTAAAAGTATAGTAGAATCCCCTTGTGCACTCCAAGTGATTTCCCTGATGTTCCTCAACCAACTGATCTAGCCTAGAAGTACTGATATCATATAATGGCCAAAAGAGTGTAGGTGGCTGAAAGGATAAGGGCATCAATAGTTCCCTCCTGGACTATCTTCCTAACTTCATGTAGTTTTTCACTTTGCTGACAACTGCTTCATAATTAATGACACTATGTGGCTCTACTTTTCTAAAAGCTTATGGCAACCTGTTCCACCTACTTCTGACCCTAAAAGGGCTCTTTGGGGTATAAAGTTGGGTAGTGTCTGGTAGTCCCTATAAAATTTATCCCTTAATGCAAACACTTTCTCTCTAATCTCAAGCTTTTGTTTCCCATATGTCAAATTGAGCCAATCTCTTAGAAGAACATCCGGTTTATGAGACTCAGCCCTTAATGGAAGAGGTTCAAATTTCTCTAGTTCCCTATAGGTGTTTAGCTATCTATCATAATTGGTCTCGTTATGCATCCAAGACATTAAGGCTCTTAGGTGAATGTCCCCTATATAAAGCACGGGATTCCACTCTATCTCATGTGGAATAACAAAATTGTGCAAATAAAACTCACATAATAGGTTTTGCTGCCATGTTGGCAAAGTCTGATACAGACCATAGAATTCTTGGGCCGTTTTGAGCTCACAATCAATGTCCTTTAGTGTCATCATTAGTTGGAATAGAAGAAATTGCTCCTTTAAGCAAATAGCATATATTCTAGGTGGTGGCCTACAGGCGATCACTTGGTCAACTAGTTTCAAAGCCTTGTTCATTTGCTCTTTTTGTTTCTTTAACTGTTCTTTGAGGGATTCAATTTCCTCATCTTTCTCAAACATCTCCCTCTACATTTGATTCCTTTCATGCTTCCACCATGTTTTCTGAAAGGTGAAATGGTTATATAGATGAAAGAGGACAGATTGGATAGTTGATAGAGGGAATTCTTTCATTTGGGCTTTCTTTTTCTTCTCCTTAATAGTTTGCTGGAAGAAATCAGTGAACCATGATGATTGATAAGGTATAATGGACATATTAGAATACACAAGATGCTGGGAAGTAGACTGAACATTCTCAGGAATGTTCTCACGAATTACTTCAGGGTTTGGCTCAAGCACTCCCTCATCATTCTGAGGCATACTACTGCTCGGTTCTTGCTCATTAGAAGTTTCCTCCATGTGTTGGGATCCTACTTGGGAAGGAGAGTCATCAAGAATAACTTCAACAGAGGGCTCTTTAGCTAGTGTTGGTGATGGAACATATAGTTTTTGAGGAGAAGGAGGGGTTACTTGTCCTCTCATTCGAGGGCTTCTATGCATAGTTGCCTCTTCAACTACTACAATTTTAAGTCAGTGAGACCTTTTTGCTTTATGTGCTGTAGGAATAGATGTTGTAGGAGTAGTTATTGTAGGACTTGACCGTTTCCTTTTATTAATCTGGATTGCAGGGTTTGAAATTTCTCCTTCTAAGTTAGGGATTTCTTTCCTAACTTTCTATTTTCCTTTTCTTAAGGAAGAAGTGGGTACACTACTCTCTGGAGTAGGTTCAGGGGGTTGGTTTTCTGGCAGCAATTTAGGTTCTTTTTCTTTTACAACTGCTTCTTCAGTAGGGTCGAAAGATTCTACTGCATCATCTAAAGGTTGGGCCACAGGATTTGCTTGAGGTTGCAAAGTTTTAATTTGAACAAATTCAGCCCACGACATTGGGGAAGCATCTCTAAGCGATTTTTATACTAAGAGATTAATTAGGGCATGGTGAATAATTGAGTTTGCATTTCTTCTTTGAGTTTCTTCAGTGCCAATACTTAGCATATTATAAAGAAAATTGGGAATATTAACTTGAACATTGTGCCTGACACAGCTAAGCAACTTAAAATGGTGAGCATGTAGATTTGAAAATCTCCCCTCATAGGTTAAATACCTGATGATATGTGTAGCTAGCTTTAGGAATGGTTGAGGAAGGGATAATCTACTACACCCCTGCTTAGTAATCTCAAGTGGAGGATCACCCGACCTAGAAAATTGAGCATGAGACTACCTAGCATCATGCTCATTTGGGTAATGTTCGCCCACAACTGGTATTCCTATAACTTCCGTAATTCTTTCTTTAGTGGCCACAACTATCAATCCCCATACTATTGCTTACCCTTCTTCAAATGTACTCATGAATTTTGTAGCAACCTCCTCATTAAACTCTGTCAGCTATAGAAAATAACCAAGCCAGCCGCATGCATTGAACCTGTGAACTGCCTCAACATCTGCAAAAAAAAACACCATGAACGACTAGTTCATGTCTCTGTAAATGTCCGCCCATCTTAATAGTGCCCAATTTCTAACTTCTCAACTCTTCAACCCACTGCTAAGCTTTCAGTTTTTTTTTCTCTGCAAATTCCCTCTTTTGAAATGCAATTGTGATTCTTAAAAAATGTCGATATTTTCACTTGCATTACCTTTGTTTCACTTGACATGAACTTTAATTATGGCATTTATTTCAAAGGACATCAATATCTTAAGTGCGAGTTACCTCATAGATTAATTATGATCCTTTTGGAGTCATGTCAAGTTCAAGAAATGAGGATTTGAAAGTACAAGGGAATGTGCGAAGGATTTAAAACTTAAATGAACGCAACCTTAGTACAATAATGATGTGATAGGGGTATGACAAGGATAGTCTAAGAATGACACTTGGAAGTTAGTACACTTCCCTTGCCCCCTACGAAAATTGAACAAGTGTCCTCACTTGTTAAGTTAGGCACGAGGTTGGGAAACTGTCTTAGTGCTTGTATTATATATTTAATGCAATACTAGATATAATTAATTTAACCTGTGAGCTAAAAATAAGTAGAGTTAGAAAGTTGTACCTAGAAAACTTTATTATACATGAATGTGAGTTGATGAGAGTGTTGATTTTGGCGACCGTAGAAGATTGCTGACATGGCATTTTATTGAAAGCATTTTAAAATAGAAATTGTGGGTGAAATGGAGTTTGAGTGGGTGGTAGACATAGAAATGAGATGAGTTGGTGAGAAGAATTGAGAAACATGAATGGTGAAATAGACCTCATTAAATGAAGTTTTATTATGAATGCTTAAGGGAAGCATGTCATGGTGATGCTGCAGGAGGAAGGCTTTCACCTTCAGTTGCAGGAACTATTTCTTGAGGGGCTGTTAAACTGTGCATGTTGAACAATTTTAAGAACTCTTCCTTGGTTTGAGGTTTGTGATATAGGTGCAAGTGGTGTCCATTGACTAGCAGCTTAAATTGTACTAGATCAAGTGTTGTTAGTTGAATTGCTCCATTATCAAAGACATGTTGAATTTCATAGGGCCTGAGCCATCTGGTTTGGAGCTTTCCTGGGTTCTCCTTGTATCTGGAGTCATATAAAAAAGCCCAATCTCCTGCTTGAAATTGCTTATTCTTGATATGTGCATCATGCCATATTTTCCTTTGTTGTTGGATTATTTCTGTTCTATGTAATGCTGACTTGCACATTTCATCCAATGAGTTAAGATGGAGGAGGCATTCTGCTTGTGCCGCAGGAAGATTAATGTTTAGTTCAAGTGTTGTGCGCAATGTTTTGTGCTCAAATTCTATAGGCAACATTGTTGCTTTCCCATACATCAATTCAAATGGTGTGAACCCTTTTGTTGTCTTCCATGTGGTACGGTAAGCCCAAACTACTTTTGGTAATCGAATGCTCCAATCCTTGTGATGCAATTGTATTGTCTTTATTAATATTGCCTCTATTTCTCTATTTGTCACCTCTGCTTGTCCATTGGCTTGTGGATGATAAGGACTATACTTCTAATGCCTTATGCTATACTCCTTCATTAGGGCTATGATCAGGTTCGATGTAAATTATACTCCTTGATCTATAACAAGCTCTCGAGGAGCTCCATATTTGGTGAATATTTCTTCATATAGGAATTTAGCTACTTTTTCATCTCTTGCATTCTTCACAGCCTTCACTTCTACCCACTTTGTTAGGTAGTTTGTACAAACCAAAATGTAAGATTTTCCATTTGATGGTGGTTCAATTGGGCCAATGAAGTCCATTCCCCATTTGTTAAAAGGTGTTATTACTACCTGTGGATTGAGTGGCATCTCATTTGATTTGGTTGGTCTGCCCATCCTCTGACATTTGTCACATTATTTTGTATAATTAGTTGCATCTTTGTGTAATTGAGGCCAATAATATCATGTGGTTAAGGCTTTCATGGCTATCTGTTTTGCTAAAAAGTGACCTCCACAAGGCTCATCATGACAAGCATGGAGTATATCATATACTTCATCTTCTCTCACACATCTTCTCATTATCTGATATGGACCAGTGTAAAATAGATTATTATCTATCCATGAAAACTAAAAAATCTTCTCTACAAGCTTTTTCTTATCTTTCTGAGAGAAATGTGGGGGCATCTTATTTGTTGCTAGATAGTTGGCTATGTCTACATACCATGGGCTTTTAATTTCTATATGGAATAGATGTTCATCTGGAAATGTATCCTCAACTGGAGTAGTGTCTTCATTAGCATTTTTTAGTCTAAACAAGTAGTCGACGACTACATTAGCCTTTCCTAGCTTATCAACAATTGCTATATCAAATTCCTGCAATAGTAAGAGCCATCTCGCCAACCTACCTGTTATAGCTGGTTTATTCATCAGATATTTTATTACAGAGTGATCAATGTGAACAAAAATAGGATAGCCTGTGACATAGTGTCAGAATTTGTTCAATGCATAAACTACAACTAGGAGTTCTTTTTCAATAATTGTGTAGTTCAATTCAGGGCCATGGAGGCTTTTACTAATATAGTAAATGACATTCTCAAGATTAGTAGGCTTTTGTCCTAGCACAACACCTATGGCATAATCAGATGCATCTATATGGATGTGGAATGGTATAGACCAATCTAGTCCTTTGAGGACTGGTGCAGTGGTTAGGAGTTTCTTTAGCTATAGGAAGGACTCATCACATGCTTGTGTCCACTTAAATTTAGCTTCTTTAGTAAGCAGGGTATACAGAGGGCTTGCAATTTGACTGAAATTTTGAATAAAGTGTCTATAGTATCCAGCATGTCCTAGAAAAGATCTTACATCTTTTTGTTTAGTAGGGGTAGGTAGTGTTAGTATTACCTCTACTTTAGTTGGGTCCACTTGAATTCCTACTACTAAAATGAAATACCCAAGTACCACTCCTTCCTGCATCATCATAAAGCATTTCTCACTATTAAGAGATAGATTATGTTCTTTACATCTGATTAGCACCTTTTCAAGATTCTTCAAAGCTTCATCAAATGTTATTCCAAATGTTGTGAATTCATCCATGTATATTTCCATACAGTCATGTGATATATCAGCAAAAATACTAATCACAGCTCTTTGAAATGTTGCTGGAGCATTACACGACCCAAAAGGTAGAACTGAATATGCATATGTCCCCCATGGACATGTGAATGTAGTCTTCTCCTGATCCTCTGGAGTAATAGTTATCTAATTATATCCACTATATCCATCAAGAAAGGAAAAGTACTTCTTACCGGCTAAGGTATCAAGTACTTGGTCAATAAATGGTAGTGGAAAGTGATCCTTCTTGGTAGCTTTGTTTAACTCCCTGTAATCCACACAAATCCTCCATTTGCCTCCCTTTTTGTGTACTATAACCAAAGGTGATACCCACTTAGTGTCAAATATAGGATATATAAAGCCAACATCTAATAGCTTTTGTAATTCAGTTTTGACTATCTCCCTTAATGATGGGTTAATCCTCCTTTGAGGTTGACGAAGGGGCAAGCTTCCTTCATTGATATATATTCTATGAGTACATAATGTAGGGCTCAATCCTTTCATGTCCCCATAATCCCATGGAAAGGCTCTCGCATGTGTTTGCAACAGTTTAGTTTAGTTAGTGAAGGCAACTTATTATTCACATGGAGATTATGACCTTTAGAAAGCTCTACAATAGTTATAAGGTCAAGCATGGATACTTCAGTTATAGGGCTTGTGTTTACTTCACTAGGTAGCAACTGGTGAATAATATTTGGTTTTGAAGGTAATACACAATCCTCCAAGTTATCTTCATATGTACTTAACTCTAACATAGAACTTTCAGATACATCTTTGATTACAACACAATCATTATTAAGAATTCTTCTGATAACTTCATCTTCTTCTTGCAGCTTTAAAAATTATTGCCTATGTAACATCATGAGCTGGACCACAAAATTCAGTTCTTCTTCCTCATCTCCTAAGTTTGGCCATATAGGTGTACTCAAGTGTGGTTGAGCTGGAGGATACAATGCTAGTTTCTTAGTGGCATTCCCATATGATGTTGTCATGTTCCCTGATCTACAACTTATGTTTGCATTAGTTGTTGCTAACCATGGACGTCCTAGAATGATAGGGTAACCAACAAGGTTAACTTTTGGTGAAAGGATCATAAAATCAGTAGGGTACTCCCAAGAATCCAAGCCAACTATTATATCTTCTATCATTCCATCAGGAGTAACAGTAGAGCTATCTGCTAATTGTAACACTGTTGGAGTAGCTCTCAACCCTTCAATGCTCAGTTTGTTCATAGTATCTTTTGTCATCACATTAATGGTAGCACCTAAGTCTATTACTACATTTTTGACAGACTGGCCATTAATGATTATATTCACAACTAGACTCCCTGGATCTGAATATTTGGGTATTACCAGTTTGCCTAGCATGATATCAGCTAATTGTCCTATAACATGCACTATGGTAGGATCCTTTTTCTTTCTCCCAGGCTTTTTAAGACAAGCTTCTTTAATTGCCTTTCCATAAATTGGAACATCTTTTATTGCTTGAAACAGGGGAATTTGGACATGCATGTTCTTAAGCTGGTTAATGATATCAAATGGCTACTCTTCTTTTTTTTGTATAGGTTCCTCCATGCTATGCCTTTGGGGAAAAGGTGGTGTAGCTAATGCTTGAAAATTAGCTAAGTTGGAAACAATTTCTGATGCAATAGTATTTTGCAAATCATTCTCTGGAATTGGTTATGCTACTGCAGGAACATCTGGTATTTCTATGATAAGGGGATGTTTAGGAGCTGGTAAGGTAGTACCTGATCTTAGGTGTATGTCAGCTATATCAAGTGCATAGGCAGGATACTGCTGGGCATTAGTAGCATACATTTGTTGCTGTGGCAGTTGACTATTTGGATTTGGTTGAGGTTGAGCAGGTAATTGCGTCTGCTTTTGGGGACCTGCATTTTGAGGTGGTGGCATTATTGCAGGCACATTTGTTGGAGGTGGTAGAGGTTGATATCTAGGATTTGGGTTAGGCCATTGTTGAGGTGCTCTCCATTGGATAGTGGGCTGCCAATTTCCTTGTGGTTATTTCCATTGGTTTGGAAATTGTGACCATTGGGGTTGTTGTGGAGGATACCATTGGTTTTGTGGATTATTTGGTCAAGCATTATTCCAAGTGGGTTGGTTATACTGTGAAGGACTTTGAACATTCCAATTTTGCCACTGATTATTATATGGACTTGAAGTTTGTAATGGATCTTTAGGCATACCTTGTCTTGTGGCTCATGGTCAGCATTGAACAACAAAGAATACTTGCTCGTCCTCTCCTTCTATCTTCATATATTCAGTTGGAAGATGCTGGTTCTCCAGATTCGAGACCAATTTGCACTGATAATCCTTCTTTTGTCTGCGGCAATGAGGACAGTATTCAACCAGTTGTGCTTCTATGTCTACATGTTTCTTCTTGGTGGTCATAGTGTCTAGGTGCATAGCAACATCATTTATGATGTCTTGCTTGAAATCTGACAACAGGTTTGAAATCTCCATCTTTGAAATACTAGAGCCACTTCCTTTATTCAGTGTTGAGCGAAATCCTCTTCCTTTCTTGACTGCCGCTCTAGAATAATTCATGCAAATATTCTGAAGGTCATCCTAGGAGGACTGAGATATATCACCTCTAGCCATAAGGTCCAGAGCTTCAAGACAATCTTCATTCACACCTCTTAGAAAAATTAGCTTTTGTGAATCCTCTTGCAAGGCATGTTGTGGGTTCTTTTGTAGGTTGAATAAGAAGCATGATGTGTAGTCTTCTAATGTCTCATCTTCCCTTTGTGACATGCGAAAGATGTCATCTCCTTTTGAATCACTCCCTTTGCAATATTCTTTATACTTCCTAAGAAACAAGTCTGTCATCCCATCCCAATTAGTTATTGCATTCACTCCTAAGCCCATGAACCATCTGAGGGATAACTCTTTCAAAGTTGTTGGGAACAACTTTAGCTTATGACTATCAGTATTGTAGTCAAAGCTTTGACATAGAATGTCAAACTCGAACAAAAAGGTGTCAGGATCCTCTGTAACAAGGCCATAGAACTTTGGAAGTGCTGAAGCAGGTATGTTCTTAAGGTTGGGATTGTTAATAAGACTTGGAATCAGAAATGGAAATGTAGGAGCTACCATTATTGGAGGTATTGGATATTGAAACTGTGGCTGGAAAGTATTATTAACTAGGGGATTTTGAGCAACAGGTGGTCCTGGATTGGGATTATTATTAAAGCTGGCTAATATCTCTACAAAAGGATGAAGGTCAAATGTTTCTTGGGTTTCTTCTTCTATTGAAGATGATGCAACAAACTCATGACTAGCGTCAAGAAATGGTAATTCAAGTTCTTCAAACTCTTCTTTTAGTTTAACAGGTTCTTTTGGAAGAAATATGCCATGAGCATCTCGCCTTCTTTGATGCATGCAAAGAGGTTGGTGACTTGTGAACCAAGCTCATAACTTCTTAATATTGACTAAAAATAGAAAACTAATCTGAAAAATAAATAACTCATGAAGGTTCCTAGTTTGACACCATCCCTGGCAATGATGCCAAAAATGAACAGTCTCACAATAGGTAGAGATAATCATGTCATTGTCTCTCTCTCAAGGGTACCATATATGCTACAGACTACCTATCCCCATCATGAGATGCATTTAGATTGTCAACCCAGGGACGTAGACTTGAAATGGGACAGCACGGTTTGTGCACTAAGTTCCTTTAAGAGTCAAAACACTTATGCTGCAAGAAGATAAAATGCATGAAAGAAATCTGTGCTATTGCTACAGGAAGGTAAATACACTTGACTATTGAATGAAATTACTACATAAAACATATGAAGTAAACCTAAGCCTATTTAACAACTCAAGACATTCACTATACTCATCTCTGCAAGTGCTGCAGGAACAACCATATATATAATGCTGCAGGAATAAATAGTAGCTCTATTTGAAAATATGAAAGTATAGAAAATAAATCTATCTTACTTAATCTAATCCACCTCCCAAGTGGGCCCCCTTGGTTGGCTTCTGCTAACTACTCAACACAAGAAATAATCCAAAATCACTCTTCCATTAAAATCTTCTCAACTGGTTACATCATAACTGAATAACTCATCAAGAACAAAAACAGAGAAACTTTTCTATGCTGAGTACATAATTCTATCTTTTTCTATTTATACTAAAACAATTAAAATCCCTTTATATCAAGGATCAACACTTATGGAAAACATAACAAAAAAGTCTCATAAAGACTTGTTAGGATTAACAAGGCAGAAATAACAATTATGTGCAAATATAACTAATATCAAAAAATAATAAACCACACAGAATAGAACACAAGACACACAGATTTAACGTGGTTCACCCAATCCCTGGGCTACATCCACCAACAGTGAGTCCAATATTATTATTATCCAGTGATTACAACCTGATTACAATCCGTAATCCCTTACAGCCCAATTCTGCCGCAAGTACTAAAATCATACATCATGAAAATCCCTAACCCTAAGCCATATTATACAATATTTTTCCGCTTTAGGGTTAGAATGAGTTATAAGTAGTCGGCCCAAATAAGAGGTCGGGAGGAAAAGTGTACAGTACTTTCCTAGATAGTACTTTCCTGATTAGTCACCACAAGCTAACAATCTCCCACTTGGTGACTGATCAGTATCCACACTATACTAAAAAACCTCCCACTTGGAGACTGATCCTGTAGCAATACCGCTACCCACATGAGGCCCCCACTGAATTGAACCACCTTGGACTCAGCTGTTCCTTTATTTTGTTCAGTCTAGAAGACCAACTGAAGCTGAACATGAGTTCAACTTCTCCCTTGTTACTACCTTTGTAAACACATCTGCTGGATTATCATCAGTATGAATCTTTTCCAGCCTTAACTGTCCATCATCCAAAACTGATCGAATGAAATGGTACCGCAACTGTATGTGTTTTATCTTTGAGTGCAAAGCAGAATTCTTTGCAAGATGAATGGCACTTTGGCTATATGTATGTAGAAAATTATCCTTTTGTGGATGTCCCAATTCTTCCATGAAGAATTGAAGCTATATCATCTCCTTGGCTGCCTCTGTAGCAGCAACATACTCTACCTCTGTAGTGGATAAAGCAACCACCTTTTGTAGTCGAGAAATCCAACTCACTGCTATCCCACCAACAGTAAATATATAACCTGTAGTACTTCACCTGCTATCTATATCTCCTGCCAAATCTGAGTCAACATAGCCTTGTACAGTAGTATTAGAACCCCCAAAGTGTAAACACTTACTGGATGTGCCTCTCAAATATCTGAGAATCCATTTGATTGCATTCCAATGCTCAATACCAGGGTTACTCATATAATGGCTAACGACTCCCATTGCGTGTGCAATATCTGGCCTAGTACATACCATAGCATACATTAAGCTCCCTACAGCTGAAGCATAAGGTACCTTAGACATTTTAGTCTCTTCTTCTAGTGTCTTGGGACACATATCCTTAGTCAATTTCAAATGACCAGGCAAAGGTGTGCTGACAGCTTTGGCATTTTCCATAGAGAAACGTTGCAACACCTTCTCAATATAATCAGCCTGAGATAGAGACAATTTCTTATTTTTCCTATCTCTACAAATTTTCATACCAAGGATTTGTTTTGCTGCCCCCAAATCCTTCATAGCAAAAGATTTTGCTAACTGTTGTTTCAACCCCTTAATGTGATCCATGTTAGACCCAGCTACAAGCATATCATCAACATATAAACATAAAATAATGTAGCTGTCATCATCCAACCTCTTAAAATAAACACAATGGTCAGAATGACACCGACTATATCCATGCCTATTCATAAAAGTGTCAAATTTAATATACCATTGCCGAGGTGCTTGCTTCAAGCCATATAAACTTTTCTGCAATCTGCACACCAAATTCTCCTTACCCTTGACCTCAAATCCTTGTGGCTGAACCATATATATTTCTTCATCCAAATCACCATGAAGAAAGGCTGTTTTAACATCAAGCTGCTCTAAATGCAAATCTTCAGTAGCCACAATACTTAAAATAGTACGAATAGAAGTCATTTTAACAACTGGAGAAAATATCTCATCAAAATCAATACCATATTTCTGTGCAAATCCTTTTATGACTAATCTGGCTTTAAATCTTTTTGTACCTCCATCCTCTTCTTTTATCCTGTAAACCCATTTATTCTGTAAAGCCCTTTTACCTGCAGGTAACTTACATAAATCCCATGTCTGATTTTTCAGCAAAGAGTCCATTTCATCTGTCATTGCAGACTCCCACTGAAGCTTTGTATCCACCTGCACAGCTTCATTATAACATTCAGGTTCACCAGCATCTGTTAACAGAATAGAATACAAAGATGGAGAAAATCTTTCTAGAGGTCTACTTAGCCTTGTTGACCATCTAACACTCACTGGGGTGTGTGGTATTTGTTGTTGCTGTTGTTGCGGAGCATAAGGAACTACTGGAACATGAACTTGTGGAGTATCATCCAGTACTACATAGTCATTTTCTTTCTTCTCATGCTACAGCAACAGATCTTTGTACAATACTTTCTCATTGAATATGACATCCCTGCTTCTTACAATTTTATGATTTTCAAAATCCCAAAGCCTATAACCAAATTCATCAATGCCATACCCAAAAAATACACATTTCTTTGACTTAGCTTCTAGCTTGGTTCTATTTTCAGAATCTATAAGTGCAAAAGCTTCACAACCAAAGGTTTTGAGAAAAGAATAACTCACCTTCTTACCACTCCATGCTTCCTCTGGAATACCACAGTCCAAAGGAGTAGAGGGGCTTCTATTGATTAAATAAACAGTAGTGTTCACTACCTCTGCCCACATATTTTTGGGCAGCCTAGCATGCAACCTCATACTCCTTGCACTCTCCATTATTGTGCCACTCCATTTTCTTGTGGAGTCCTTGGTACAGTTTTCTGCCTACGAATACCATTAGAGGAACAATATTCTTCAAATTCTGTGCTGCAATACTCACCACCATTATTAGATCTGAGACATTTTAACTTTTTACCAGTCTCATTCTCAACCAAGCATTTCCATTTCTTAAAAGTTTGAAATACATCAGATTTCTGTCTAAGGAAATAAATCCATACTTTTCTTGTTGCATCATCTATAAATGTAACATAATACAGAGAGCCACCAAGGGAAGATACCTGAGCTGGTCCCCATACATCTGTATGCACAAGCTCTAATCTCTCATTTTTCTTTTCCTTCCCACTCTTCACAAAACTAACTCTCTTTTGTTTTCCATAAACACAACTTTCACAGAAATCCATATTGACACATTTCAGACCAGGTAAAACTTTCTTTGAATGAAGTAATTTCATATCTTTTTCACTCATGTGCCTGAGTCTGTTGTGCCACAGTGCTGTGTCAGAATCTACAGCAACAGTTCGATGTTCTTCCTGCTCAACTGCAGCCACTGTTCCTGAACATTCATTATCTTCTGAAATAATTAAAGTAGAAGGAATAGTATGACCTGTACAAAGATATAAGGTGCCTACTTTCACACCTTTTGCTACTACTAAGGAACCTTTTGAAACCTTCCAATTTTTATCATTAAAAGTAACTGTGCAACCCTCATCACCCAGTTGCCCTGCTGAAATTAAATTCCTACTCAGCCTTGGAACATGTCTTACCTCTTGTAGTAGCCAATGATTCCCATTCTGCAACTTAATCTTAATTTTTCCCTTTCCAACAATCTGACAGGGTTCATTATCTCCCAAATAAACTAGCCCAAAATCCCCTTGGACATAATGAATAAAATAACTTCTATGGGGTGTAGCATGAAATGAAGCCCCAGAATCTAAAACCCATGAATCATCAATACTTTCTAAGGACAAGAGCAAAGCATCCTCCTTGGATTTGTTACTTACCACATTTGCCTCCTTGTTTCCATCATTTTTGTCTCCTTGATCTTTCTTCCGGGACCAACAATCTTTCTTCTTATGACCTGGTTTTCCACAGTACCAGCAATCATTTGGCCCTTTAGATTCGGACCTCTTTCCCTTTGATTTTCCTCTTGATTTCCCACGATTTCCAGAGTTGTTTCCTCTATCTCTTGTTCTACCTCTGCTTTCTGTGTTCAATACACTACCCGATGTGGATGCCCCTGAGCTTTTCCTATGAATTTCCTCACTCAATATAACACCAATAACATCATCATACTTTAGGGTATTAGAACCAGAAACAGAATTACTAACAGCCATTACCAAGCCATTCCAGCTTTTTGGCAAAGAACACAAAATCAAGAGAGCCCTAACCTCTTCATCAAAAGTAATTTTAACTGAGGTTAACTGACTTGTAACTATATTAAACTCATTCAAATGATCAGTAACTGATCCACCTTCTACCATTTTCATATTAAATAAATGCTTCATAAGAAATACCTTGTTTGAAGCTGAAGGCTTTTCATACAACTTCGCTAGGGTTTCCATCAGATCTTTAGCTGTCTTTGCTTCAGTAATATTGAATGCCACCGATTGTGCCAGGCATAGACGAATACTCCCCAGTGCCTTCCTATCCAAAATATCCCAATCCTCCTGAGACATTGATTGCTCTTTCTTGGCTACTCCCTCTAATGGCCGCCATAGATCCTTCTGATAGAGATAATCCTCCATTTTCATCTTCCATAACTGGAAGTTCTGCCCATTAAACTTATCGACCTTCAGCCTACCCTCATCTGCCATTTCTCCCACTTAACCGAGAGACTCTCCCACTAACTCGTGAGACCTGCTTCAGAGAATAGATGAAAGAATGAATGAAATAACCTCGCTCTGATACCACTTGTTAGGATTAACAAGGCAGAAATAACAATTATGTACAAATATAACTAATATCAAAAAATAATAAACCACACAGAATAGAACACAAGACACACAGATTTAACGTGGTTCACCCAATCCCTGGGATACATCCACCAACAATGAGTCCAATATTATTATTATCCAGTGATTACAACCTGATTACAATCCGTAATCCCTTACATCCCAATTCTGCCACAAGTACTAAAATCATACATCATGAAAATCCCTAACCCTAAGCCATATTATACAATATTTTTCCACTTAAGGGTTAGAATGAGTTATAAGTAGTCGGCCCAAATAAGAGGTCGGGAGGAAAAGTGTACAGTACTTTCCTGATTAGTCACCACAAGCTAACAAGACTCGCCACATGCGGAGAAGATAAAATGACCATAACATGATACAATTACTACTGTTAACAGAATGACAGTTCAGAGGAAATGTAGCAAGGCTAATCCCCTATTTTTTTTGGAACAACAACTCCTTCAAAGCTCAACACCTTCATCAGAAGCATGCTAAATTCTCTCGCTATGGTTGGTCTTCTAACTTCCTTCTTTAATGCATATGTGCCAATCTTCATACCACTCCGTATTTACCTAAAAGGTTAGTATACTTGGTACACCTATGCAAGTCAACATTCAACTCCTACTTAGATATTAGAACACAACTTGAAATAATTATATGAAATATTGCATTATATTTATAATAACAAGCAAAACATATCAACTAGGCTACCCTTAGATCTTGTGACTTTGGATATACTTGGCATAGGTTCACATAAGTATAAGTAATAAAATGTGTTGGAAATGTTTGTCAAAGTATCAACAAAACATAAAGGATCATAACAAAATTGAGTCAATAATTAGACTCATCAACCATCCTAAGAAACATGCTAGAAAAGAGTGTCTTATACCTTATAAAAATCCAAAATAGATCCTCTTTGATGAGCCTTCACCCTCTTTTGAGAGTATTCCAAATTATAGATCCATTACCTAAGAGGACGCATCAAGGTACATTTGAACTATTCACCCCCTGGAGATACTTTCAAGTAAGAATTCTAAACTAATCCAAATCTTGAGAAGTACACCACCACCAATTCAACCTTGCATCTAAAACCTAACCAATCAAACCTGCATGCCTAATCCTAAGACCTCCCTCTTGATTCAATCTACAAACAAAATCCCACCTAACCAGGATCCAATTCAAAGAGATAAAATTGTCTATCTAAAGAAATTATTGGGAAAGGGCATTGAAGTTCTTAACAAAGCCCAAAGGGGGAACCTATACAAAGAATCTCTAAATAGGAATACCATGTACAATGTACTGATTTCAAAAGAGTCATTCTTCTAGCAATTGAAATTCATCTACATGTCCAATGTCTTACCCTCTTACAAAATGTTTCCAGAACTTACTACCAAAACCCTCTAAGTTGAGATTCCACATTAAGGGGAATTCCAATATCAATTAAAGGAAGAGATCCAATTTGAAATCTAAGGATCTAAGGAATCCTACTCTAGATAAGCCAAGGAATATTAAATAAGAAAATAAAGGATATTTCCTCATTAATATATTTTCCAAAGGTCACCAAGTAAGTGTACAAGGTTCTTCTTAACTCACTACTTTGTTAATTTTGACGATGCTCATCAAGGTCATATCATCAACGAAATAAAGGTAAGAATGAGAAGGAAAGTTATTACACCAACTCTATCCCTGAAGAAAACCTTTCTTAAAATGAGACATGATAAATCTTCCTATCTCTTATGCATAATAATAAATAAATAAGGAGATAAAGGGTCTCCTTGACAAAGTCCCATATAAGAGCCAAATAACTCATAAGGATCACTTTTAATAAGAACCAAAAAGGAAGAGGAAGTAATAACACTCATAACCCAATTAATCCTATCAATTCCAATTTCAAAAGCCAATGAAGCTTTTTGTAAGAAGGTCCATTCAATCTCTATCATGGGTTTTAGCAATGTAAAGTTTGATGGACATGGATTTCTTCTTAGAGATCACAATATAATGAATAGTCTTAGAATAATTCATAATCCTAGCAAAAATTTGTTTATTAGCAATAAAACTACACTTCTCTTCATATATCAAAGATTTGGGACAAGGCTTGAGCCTCTCTATAATCAACTTAGTGATTATCTTGTAAACTACATTGCAAAGACCAATAGGTATAAACTAATATAGAAAAAAAAACTCCATCTCATTTAGTAATTTAGACCAAAAAAGTAGAATTCATGGATTTTAAAATATGTCTATTTCTTTGTAATTCCTATATAACCTCTAAAAGATCCAACTTCATGATTGCCTAAAATTCTTGAACGAATTTAGTTGGAAAGCCATCAAAGCTTAGGGTTTTATCTTTCTTCATTTGAAACACAATCTCCTCTAATTCCTATAACAAGATGGGTCAAATGAGAGCCACATTCATCTCATAAGAGACTAAAAAGGATAAGAATCCTAAAATGGATTTTTTCCTCATTACTAGTAGGGGACATCTTCATTAAACAAGGCTAAGGTAAGCTAAGAGCTTCCTAATTAAGTTCTCCCATAGTGGAAAGTTGTACCCCCTCTAGGGAAAAAAGAGAAGTAATAACATTATCATTTCTTCTAGCTTTAATAGATTTATGAAAAAATTATATTATTTTATCTCCTTCCTAAAGCTATTCAATTTTTGATTTTTTATTCCAAAAATATCCTCACAGAGCTCCCATCTATCTATCTCCTTAGTAGTTTTTTTCTCCTCTCTACTCAAATCAAAGGAAGACCTTGATCCCAAACTTGGCAAGTGATAATATCCAGACGAGCTTGACCTAGCATTTTATTGAAGTGGAGGTTGTTAAAGCACTATACATCCCACTTCTTGAGCTCATATTTCACACACTACAATCTTTTAGAAAATGAATACATATCCATACAATAACCGAGCTTCCCTTAAAGCCACAATTCCATCATTAAGTTTTGAAGAGAATGATCCCATAGCCACATAAGTTGAAACTTAAAAGAGGGATCCAATGAAATCTTGAGAGAGACAACTAATAATTTTATCAGCTAGTGATCAAAACCTCTCCAATCCAAGATCTCTAAACTAGGACTGCACATTTATCTCCAAACCAATAGTAAGAGATAAGAAACTTGTCAAGCCTCTTAATGAGATCATTATATCCACTTATTATATAGTTCTGAGTGAAGATGTCATTATTTGGCTTCAAATCAATTAAATTTAAAAGATCCATATTATCATTTAGAAGGTTGGTAGAAGGGGAAACCCTATCTAATCCACCTTTTTTTCTTTTTTCTTTGAGACTAGAAACAACATTGAAATCACAAACCACAATCTACTAGGGTAAGGGAATAATGTCCCAAACATATCTAGCATGAGACTAAAGTAACAACTTAATAGAGATTTGTTAGGAGCATAAACATTAGCGAAGAGATATTTATTTCATAAAAATCTAGGCTAGAAACCTTCATCAGTCTTATATTTTGATGAAATAAATATAAGACTGATGAAGGTTTCTAGTCTTCATTGAAATATAAGACTGATATTTATTTTTTTATTTATTTCTTAGATCCCAAAAATAATCCATACTACCTAATGTGCCATGGACTCCAATGCACTAACCAAATCCATGGGGCTAGACCTAAGAGCTCTATCTAACACACCCTCCACGGTTAATTTAGTTTCTTAAAAAAAAGACAATATCAATAAAATGAGTACCAATCAAGTCATGAATGGAATGTTTTCTAACGATGCTATACATACCCATCATGATCCATGAAACACATGAAAATAATTTATGGTATTGAGAGAAATAGGAGGCAATAGTCTTCACCAACCCTAATTCCACCAACATCTCACCAATTAACTTCACCTTCTCTTAATCTTTCTTATGCCCCCACCTTAGAAAATATCTCTAGAGACCCCTTTTCAAAGGATTTTATTGCAAGTCCAAGGCATGTACTATCCCATTATATTTTCCATTATCCAAGGTCTCCTTCACCTAAGGATAAGCCAAATCATCCAAGGCTCCAACATCCTTCAAAGCTATAGATTTACTTGGTTTTGGTAAATCTAGAAGTCAAGAGGGTAGATCTATATCCATATGATTATCCTCAAGATCAAACAAAGACAAGTTAAACTTACAATTCCCTCTTTCATCTGACAAGGCACCTCCTAGGGACCCAACACCAAAGGATAAATTAACTTGTATCCCCTCTTTCTAAGTCGATTCCTCTAAAACATCAAACTGATTAAAGATCTCATCATTTTGTCTATCCTTGAGATTCCTCTTTTGACCTCTCTCCTTATTACTTGGAATACCTCCATTAGACATGGGAGCCTTCCCTTTAGTATTCTTAAAAGAAATTTGGAGGAAACATTAGCTATAACAATCACCAAATTTAATTAAGGGGACTTCCTTTAAAAATTCTCATACATATGACAAATTTTACATATAAATGGAAGCATTTTGTAGTCAAGCTGTTGAATCTAGGAAGAAGATCCAATGCATATTCTATAGGCTTTGGAAAAGTGTTATTCAAATAAACTTCAAGGGAATAATAAATTACCTTCCTATCTAGAGTTTTTTTAGTAGAGATAATTGGTTTGCTAGCTAGAGGTATGAAGAGCAATCAAATGATGAACATCGCTCCAAATAAATGCAAGAAGAATCCAAATAATTCAAACTCAGGCAAGGACCCTTGAGGGGATCTCCTTTGTAGAGTTGAAACTCACATGTTAGAGTTTGACAAAAAGCCCAACTTGAGTATGAAAAAAAGACCCACCTTCAAATGACTTATTTATATCTATAATGCATGAGAACACAACCAAAACATGATTTTTGGTAGGCATCATAATATTTGTATTGCCTTTAGGGATCCAAATCCATCATGTTCAAGATTATAGCACTAACAGAGACTATTGAAGCCCCTTGAAGTTGCAAATTAATGTATGGTTTCTAAAATATGTCACATCCTACAAGATTATCTATGGTTGAATAAAAAATAATAGAAAATCCATACATCTCTTAAGACAACCATTCACCTTCTCTATTTTGGAATTTTTTTTTAAAGAAGAACCCTCATTAGTCAATTTTTTCTAAGAGGTTCCATAGAATTTGCATGCAAGAAGGGAGATAAATCATTTATCTCCATATCTTTAGACACCACCAAACTTTAGGAAGTATTGCACTACTCCATTAAAAGTACAAGTCCAAAGGAATGAGACACAAAACCATAGTCAAAGAACACCCACTGTACCATACCCTAGGGGAAAAACCCCAAAATTCCCAAGGAAACAAACCTCTTCTCATTGTTGTTAGCACCTATTATTCTTTATTACCCTTCTTTATTGTCCTTTCTGCTAAAAGATGCTATGGTAAACATCTGGTTATGACATTGGACATTGGTTTGGTTGCATATAGGTAGATGAAGGAAGTTGATGATATTGTTTATTTAAGGTTGATGAAACAAGTTGATGATGTTGTTCATTTCAGGTTGATCATACTAGTTGACAATATTTTCATTTCATTTGGTACATTGAATATTAGTTATAGACTAATGCATGATCTCAAGTTGATGGTCTTGATTGATACATTTGGATAGGTGATTGATATATTTAGACATGTAGATTCACTCATAGTGATACATTAAAACATGTCTATTTGATTGGCAATAATACTCAATGCTACATTTGGGTGGTTTTGATCACCATTCCATCTAGATATATGATACATTGTTAAATCTTTGACATATGGTATACTTCAGTAGACAAGATGTGGAAAAGTATAGAGATTGGACAATTTCTTTCACATACTTTTCTTGTCATACAATTTGATATGATTGATATATTATATCCATGTACATGTATACTTGGTATATATTATTGTTATTTGATAAATTATGTATCTTGGTTTACATTAGTTATATATATTCCAATAATGAATTAATATATTATCAACATTTCATTGATAAGATATTAATGTCTTATTACATACACAATGTATAAGTTATTAATGATCTATTGGGTACAAGGTCTGTAAGTATGAAATGATAAGTTGTAAATGATAATTTTAGATACACAAGGATAATCACTCGATCAATGTCAAAATTGTGAAAGTAATGGCATAAGACTATGAGGTGTTGATCTTGATTCTCATTGCAAAATAAATTTGGTATAACCTTGCAAACCATGGTATACATAAGTTTCATTATGGTTATGATATTACCTTTTTGACTTTGAGCATAATCCTCATAATAAGTGGCAAAAAACATTATTGATCATTGGATATTGTTTGTCATCATTTTCATTGAGGTTTTTGATGAGACATTAATCTTAAGGCATCGAAGACATTGAATTTTGTTTCAAAGGCTAGCATCTAGCTTTGAAGGAATATACATCATTGTATTTGAAGTATCATTGGAATTATTGATCTTTGGCATTGAAGACATTATATTTGAAATATTATTTAGTTTTATTTGTTTATAGGTGTAAAACCTATTCGTGGCTTGGTGAACTAAGGCTAGGGTACAAAATTTTCTATGGGATATGTGCTTGTGCGAGAGTATAGAGTCTTTTGGGAGGAAATTGCAAGGTGTTGGTTTTGATGGTTTTGGAATTTTCAAGTGATATAAACAATTTGTACAGAAGTGAATAATTGTTTTGGTATCATCTTCTTAACCCAAGTTTTTTGTTGGGTTATTTCAAGGCAACGATATTTTTGGAAATAGTTTCTTGTATAGTTTTTTGTTGAATATTTGATTTAGCTGGCTTGAGATACGATGGGAAGTTGTAAATCATTGTTTAAATGCTTTGTTCTTTTAGTTGTGGTTTTAGTTATGGAAATCAGTTGGAAATATGGTATTGTGTGATCATTTTTTAAAGGGGCTTCATATAATATCAAAGTGGTTCAATCTCTAAGGAAGAAAGGGGATGATCTTGAAGAAAATTATTCATAAAAGGGGTTTTTAATTGTTTAATCAATATTAAGATATATTGGGGTATCTTGCATTGTTGAAGTTTTCTTATTTGTGGTATACTAGTCATATTTTGTATGGACCTATGTTTTGATTATGAGGTTTTATCACTTTTTTCAATCATTTTACAATGTTGTATGCATATGGTACTTATATGTGAGCATAAAATGTATACTTCATTATTGATAAACTATAGTGCTGTATACATTTGAAACATAGATTATACTCAGTCTATTTGATTTCAAGATTGCAATATTTGTTTTCAAGTGAGGCACTTTTATTTTCCAATGAGGAAAATTCATTTATTAGTGAGATATATTAGCTAGAAAGGCTTTGTAAATAGTAAATTTTTTGATTAAGCCAGTGAGGAATTTTACGAGTGTTTTTTCATCTCTATGAAGGTTTTCCACTCGTGAAAAACATTATGTTATGATACCTTTGTGATCTTTGTGATTTTCATGTTGATCTAATTCATAATGTTTATAATGTTCATGGATAATAACATTTGACATTAACTGATCTATCAGTAAAGTTGTTTTAAAAGATTGACTTTAAGTTGAATCTCAAAACAATGATTCACGCGCCCCCCACCCACCCTCTTAGTATTCCTAGTACTTGAAAAAGTGGTATTAGAGATGAACCCTTTCCATAAGTCTAACCAACTCAGGGGATCCTTGGTAGATTACTTGTCATGGAAAATCAGGAAGGTCTTTCTACTTCCAAAGCTCCCATATTTGATGGTACTGACTATATTTTTTGGAATTTTAGGATGAAATTTAATATAACCTCTCTAGGTTATGAGGTTTGGTTAGTAATTGAAAATGCATACAAAACCATTGCAGAACCCTCTACTTTGCATGAAAAGGAATATGAATTTTATTTCAGGGATGCTAATGCTATTTGGTGTGGATTGACAAATGAGGTGCTTGTTAAAATCATGGACTGCAAAAATGCAAAATCTATTTGGGATAGAGTCTCTAACATTTATGAAGGTGATGAAAAAGTAAAAGAGGCTAAGTTATAAACCTTTAGAGCTAGTTTTGAAAGTCTAAAAATGAGAAAAGAAGAAATGATCTAGTTGATTATTTTTTAAGAGTCTAAGAGATTATAAATTCAATTTGCAGGCTCGATGAAGAACTAGAGTAAATAATTGTTGTTAAAAAGGTGCTAAGATCACTAACACCTAAATATGATTCTACAATATCTTCTGTAGAAGAAAGAGATATAAAAAGGCCACTTTAGATGCTCTGCATGGTATATTTATAGCCCATGAAAAGAGAATCAACAATGATAATCCTAGAATAACAAATAATTTTCTTTTAAAACTATGAAAAATGATATAAACTTTGATTCAAATAAATTGGATGATAATGAGTCTATACTTGTGAGAAAACTAAGGAGAGGGTCAAAAAAATATAAAGGAAAATTACCCTTTAAGTGTTTTGTGTGTGGCAAGATTGGACATTATGCTGCTCAATGTCCTAATAAAGATCTTGATAGTGGTGAAGATAGTAGAAAACAATGCAATAAATAATAACATAATTTCAAAAAGAAAAATACTTTTAAGAGGAACAAAAGTTTTTTTGTTGATATAATAGATAGTTGTTCAAAATAGTATGTTGAAGAAGGAGAAACTATGTGTATGGCTATTGAATGTTTTAATCATGTTGTTAAATTAGACAATGAAATTGATCTTGACCTTGAAGTTGATCTAGAGGGTGAACTAAAATGTTCTCTCAGTGAAATTAAAAAAACAAAAAAGGAAGTCTTCACACAGAAAAATAAAGAAAACTTAGAAAGATACTAATAATTTGACCCATAAGATTAATGAATTAGAAACAAAAAATTCAGGTTTAAAACTTCAACTTGAGGAAAACAAAAAAATTCTCGAGGAAGCTCAAGAATAGTTAAAGATCAAAGAAAAGGAATAGAAGCATAAATTTTTTCTTTAGGAAATAATCTTGTCATGTGTGAAAGCAATGACAAGTTGGTAGGTCTTATGAATATGCAAAAAGACTATAAAGGAAAGACTGTTCTAGGGTCCATAGAAGGACAATGTTCAAATTTTGAAAACCATGTTGATTCTACAAAAGAGAAATCTATTAACATAAAAGGTAATTTTTTAAAACATGAATTACATTTTGTTGGCCATTATTTTCATTGTAGTCAATATGGCCACACGACAAATGAGTGTATAAGGACTACATTTAAGAGACAACCTAGTTTTGTAAATGGAAGTCTCTTTAATTTATTGAAAAAATTCAAGTGTTATAATTGTGGTAATTTTGGGTGTATAGAAAATTTTTGTAGGCTTACCTCTGCGAAACAACAAAACATTCTCAAATTGACAAAACTAAATTAGTCTAGAAACCAAAGCAAGCTTATGCAAAGGATGAAGCAATGATTATCCAAACAACCCATCATTCTCAAAAGGAGCACTATGGGTTTTAGATAGTGGTTTCTCTCATCACATGACTACTGATAAGAGAAAGTTTGTTAAATATGAATATTATGTTGGTGGCTTGGTCAGATTTGGCAATAATTCATGTATTTTGATAAAAGGAAAGGTACTATATTTTTGGATAATGTTAATCTCGTGCATGATGTCTACTATGTAGAAGGTTTGAGTCACAATCTTCTTAGTGAAAATCATATTTGTGACAATGATTTTATAGTCACATTTACTGCTTTAGGATGCCAAATCATTGAAACATCTAGAAAAATTATTGTGGCACATATTAGGATTGAAGGTAATGTGTACAACTTGAAAAGCATCTCAAAGAATGAAAAACATGGCGATATTTATCTTGTAGGACAAGTTGTGGAGGATACAAAACCAAAAGAGGAACATTACTTGAAAGACTATTTTGACTTTGAAGGTGAGTTGATTTATTCTCTTAAGGAGATAAAAAGATTGAGAAATAAAGTTTACAAACTAGAAAATCAAAATTTTGATGAGAGTGCTAGTTTGGTTAATCGACTAAAAAATGAAGTTGAGACAGTTGTTGACTTGAGAAGTCAACTTAAAGAAACGAAGGAAACTGAAGAACTAACTAAAAAAGAATTATCTTTCAAGGTAAAAGAGTATCAAATTCTAAAAGAAAATTTTGATTTATTGAGAAATAAAATAGCAGGTTATGAAAATACCTACAAATTAGAAGATATTTCAAGAAAATCTAAGTTTGCAATCACATGATCAAATGGAGAAAACAACAATAGTATGTACTCTTTGAAGAGAAGATCAAAATTTATTGAACGACACTCAATTAGTTTAATGAACTGCCAAAGGTTTTAAAAATTCCATATTATTCACAAATTAGGGATTGTAATTTTATTCTAGACAAGGAAAACAAATAAAGTGAAGTTGTTCTAAGCATACAAGAACATGTGACAAATTCAAGGTAGAGATTGGGAACTATCCCATTCTTTTCTTCATCTTGAGACTCCTCAAAATCAGCTTGGTTTTAGGGGGAGCTTTTGCCTTCATAACTCTAAAAGTTTTCACAAATTAAAGGTATGTCAGTATGCTTCAAGGGGTTGGATGTTTTTTATATTTTAATTTCTTACTTGTATTAATTTGTTTATATATCTCTTACATTTATCACGAACTCATGTGATTACATCTGGTATATCAAATTTCTACAAGAAAGAGTTACAAAGATTCTAGTTGATTATCTCTTGTCGTTGTTGCATTTGGTGATTGCCTATTCTAGTAAATATTGCAAAAGAAAAATAACTTTCTTTGAGAAAGGAATGTTATACAAGCTCTTCTCTTTACCCCTATCACTTCTCGTTCCTTGTTCTTGACAGTATGGCTTGAGTAGTATTTTTTATTTGGACAATGATCTATAAGGACTCATGATATAGAAAGTTGTGACATGTGCACCATACGATCTAGTATCTTGAATTTCTTTAGGACTAAAAATGTATACTCAAATGTTCTTAGCTATGCAAAGCAGTTTATTTTTTGATAGGTAACATAGTAAAAGAAGCTTCAAGATTTATCTCTTCTACAAGGATTTTACAGAAGAATTTGAAGCCTATATATCTATGACAACACATTGAGTAATTTTTTAAGATTCAAATAGGTTTAGGGGGAGATATCTATGCTTATCTTTTATCCTTGCCTTCCATGTTATTTGTTACAGTTGTTATCTTGAGAACCTTTACATGGATATGTTTCCATCTTTAGAGAATGCCAAATTTTCTTGAGCATATTCATATCATGAGCATCCGTACCAGGTTTTTTTGGTTCTTGATAATTAGTTATTTTACAAGTTTTACAGACTTGGTATCTTGATGATCTTAGGATCTATTTTTTTATTTGTCGTTGCTACTAAAAAGGGGGAGAAATTTGTGGTATTTTTTCACCAAGGAAAAAGGGGAAGATTTTTGTTCTTTGCTCCCCTTATTTATTGTCCTTGTTTTAAAAAGACACTATGGTACACATCAAGTTGTGATATTAGATATTGATTTGGATTCATATAGGTTGTTGATATTGTTCATTTTAGGTTGATGAAACATGTTGATGATATTATTCATTTGGGGTTGATGATATAGGTTGATAACACTATTCATTTCATTTAGTACATTTAATATCAGTTATAGACCAATGCATGATCTCAAGTTGATGGTCTTGATTGATACATTTTGACAAGAATATTCACTCTTGTTTGATACATTTGGACAAGTATATTCACTCATAGTGATACAGTCAAATAAGTCTATTTAATTGGTAGTGATACTTAGTGCTACATTTGGTTGGTTTTGATCATCATTTGAGATGTATGAAACTTTGATAAATCTCTAACGTATAGTATACTTTAGTGGACAGATATACAAATTGGACAATCACTTTCACATATTTGTCTTGTCATACAATTTGATATGATTGATATTTATGTCCTTGTTATATGCATACTTGATATACAAAATGTATTATTTAATACCTTATGTATCTTGGTTTACATTAGTTATTAATGTCTTATATATTTTTATTTCTAGTAAGGAATTAATATCTTATCAACATTTCATTGATAAGATATTAATGTCTTATTACATACAAAATATATATGTTATTAATGATGTAGTGGATACAAGGTCTGTAAGTATCAAGTGATAAGTTGTAAATGATAATTTGATCTACGCATGGATAATCACTTGATCAATGTCAAATTTGTGAAAGTAATGGCATAAGACTATGAGGTGTTGATCTTGATTCTAAATTAAAAATTAGTTAGGTATAACCTTGCAAACCACTGTATACCCAAGTTTCATTATGGTAATGATATTACCTTTATTAATTTGAGCATAATACTCATAATGAGTGGTAAAATCATAAATGATCATTAGATATTATTTGGCATGTCAGATGCATTAAGGGTTTTGATGAGACATTAATCTTAAGACGTCAAAGACACTGACTTTTATTTCAAAGGCTAGCATTTAGCTTCGAAGGCATATACATCATTGTATTTGAAGAATCATTGATATTATTGGTCTTTTTAATTGAATACATTATCTATGAAACATTATTTGGTTTTATTTATTAATGGGTGTAAACCCTCTTCATGGCTTGGTGAACAAAGGCTAGGGCATGATAATTTTTTGTGGGATATGTGGCCACACAAGAGTATGGAGTCTTTTGGGAGGCACTTGCAAGACAACGATTTTGATGGTTTTGGAATTTTTAGGTGATACCAACTATTTCTACAACATTGAATGATTTTTTGATAACATCTTCTTAACCCTAGTTTCTTGTCGGGTTATTTTAGGGAAGTGATATTTTTGGAAATAATTTCTTGAAAAGTTTTTTGATAAAGATTTTATTCAATTGGTTTGGGATATAATGGAAAGTTATAAATCATTTTTCAAGTGCTCTGTGATTTGATTTAGTTGGTTTGAGATGCAATGGGAATTATAAATCATTGTTCAAATGCTTTGTTCTTTTAATTGTGGTTTCAGTTATGGAAATTAGTTGGAAATATGGTTTTGTGTGATAATTTTTTAAAGGAGTTTCATATAATATCAAATTGGTTTAGTCTCTAAGGAAGAAAGGGCATGCTATTGAAGAAAACTATTTAGAAAAGGGGTTTTTTATTGTTTAATCAAGATTGAGATATAATGGGGTATTCTACATTGTTGAAGTTTGCTTATTTGTGGTATATTGGTCTTTTTTTTTGTATAGACCTATGTTTTCATTACGAGGGCTTATCATTTTTTTCAAGCATTTCACAATGTTGTATGCATCTCATACTTATATGCACGAGCATAAAATGTATACTTTATTAATGATAAACTATAGTGTTGTCTACATTTTTTGATTACTTATGTTTCTGAATCTCAAGGTAATAAGATATTCAGGAAATGATACATAAAAAAATATAGATTATACTCTATCTATTTGATTTTAAGATTGTAATATTGGTTCTCTAGTGATGAAATCTTGTTTCGCAATGAGGCACTCTTATTTTCTAGTGAGGCACATTCATTTATCAATGTGATAAATTAGCCAATAAGACTCTATAAATAGTAAATTATTTGATTAAGATAGTGAGGCATTTTATGAGTGTTTTTCATCCCTATGAGGGTTTTATACTCATGGAAAACATTTTTTTATGATACCTTTGCGATCTTTGCACAATTTTCATGTTGATTTGATTCATAGTTTTTATAATGTTCATAGATAAAAATATTTGACATTAACTGATCTATCAGGTAACTTATTTTAAAAGATTGATTTTAAGTTGAATCCTCGAACAATAATTCACCCCCTATTATTATTCTTGGTATTCCAACAACACCTTCATATTTTTGCAAAATATGAAGTAACCGCGATGAGAATATCAATTGTGGCACTTAAAAACACCTCTGCAAAAATTGTTTTGAGTGGCCTAGTTTGAAATTTAATAATTTGATGCCCTGTGATTGTTATGAAGGATATATCTGGGACCATGTTTCTACTATTAGTAAGTGTGCTTGTCAATTTTCAGCCTCCCATGATCATTTTTGATCATTTTTTAGAGTACCTAGTTTGAGGGTTCAAAAGAAGTTTGTAGTATGCACATGGTCTAATCTGTTGGAGTAGCCCACTTTGGAGATTAATATTTCATTATCATCTGATTATCATGGAAAAAGGTTAGGTCCTATAAATTTTCCTCATACAAGTGTACCCATGTGTCTATTTTGAGAACCCCAACACTCCATTTGATATTTTTCATAAGCCCAAACCAAAAGTAGTTTTATTAAAATGTCTTGACTATACTATGCTTGATTTGTTAGATGGCCAATTTCGGAGATTAAAATTTCATAATTAATTAATTGTCACATCAAGAGGATTGTTTCCTTTAATTTTTTGCATATTAATGTACAAACTAGTTCATTTTTGTAGCCCTAGGACTTGATTTTGTATTTTTAGAGCCAAATTCAAATGGAGTTTACAATGTTCTATTGTTTGCATTTCCAAAAAGTTTCAGGAAGGTCAAATTTGACCTTTAATATCTTGCACAAGAAATTAATTTGGGAAAAACACATCTAGGAATACATTTTCATTGGATCTAAATAAAATAATTTCTAAACTTGTGCACTTGGAGGATGATATTTGGTATTTTTGCAAAGCATGAAGTTTGTAGGTTTCATAAAGGTTTTGATATGCCCAAGTGTAGAAACACTTAAGTGGCCCACTTTTACCATTAATATCTTGTGATCTTGATGACGTCAAGAAAATTCATCTCATAGTCTTACTCCCTTGTCATGAATGAATATGTCTATGAATTTTCATGATTCCAGGTGGACTCTGGTCAGTTTTCTAAGCCAATTCCATAGGTCACCTCGGCTATTTTCATCAAAGTGAAAATGTGTCAAAATTTAATTTTAATAGACATCCATTTCACATTTTTCACTTCAAGTGCATTCAAGATGATCCTAGCAAATAAATCTCAAAAGTTAATAAAAAGAAATCATATAAATCATTTTGTTTGAAATGCTTTAGATATGCAAAAGACAGTAAAATGTTAATTTATTTAAATCATTTTTTTATTATTTAAATATATTAAAATAAAAATCTATCAAAAAAGATATTGAAATAAAAACAAATGCATATTGAAATCATTATAAATTTGATGGTATTTTAATATGTTGATGGTTCTGTTCATTTCTCTCCATGTGTCTAGTACCCACTCTCTTAGCATTATAATTTTCTAGAAGGGTTTGTGAATGCATTGAAATGTATTATGAAATACAAAAATCAAGCATAATGTCTATAGTTTACAAAGAGAGAATATAAAAAAGGTGGGATCAAGTGAGTTGATAGGGGAAAGTGTATGCTTCCCATGAATATAATGATGAAACATGGAGAATATGTTAATGCCAGATGGAGGGAGTTAATATCTTTGAGAAAACACAACCCCATAGACTTTTGGAAAGAATTACAACAAAGAAAAAAACAAACTGAAAATAGTATTACGGATACCCAATGTTTATAATATGCAAAGTCACTTTATGAATGGATTCATGAGAAGAACTCCCCTCCTATTGTTAAATCTTCATTACAGCTCTTCACTGTAGATGATATCAAGAGAGGAATAAAGAAACTAGAAAATGGTAAGGCAAGTGACATTAATGGGCTGCAAGCTGAATTTCTAAAGTGGGGAGTTGATCTCCTCACCCCTCACATAAAATGTATCTTTAATAGGGTCATTTGGGAGGGTTTTCTGGTTGACTAGACTACTAGTGTGGTTATCCCTCTATTTACGAGTGGGGACATTAATAATCCATCTAACTATCACACTATTATGGTCAACCCTCTTTTTGGAAAAAATTTTGGGAGCATGATAGAATGTAGAATAAGCAATTGGGCAGAAGGGGAAAGAAAAAGGGTAAAAAGGGCAAGTGAGTTTCAGACCTAGGCATTCTACTATTGATCATTGCATCACTCTTAGGCATTTAATAGAGAAAATATGGGACAATCAGGGGGAGAAGCCTCCTGTTATTTTATGGACTTCAAGAAAGCCTTTGATATGGTACCAAGGGACAAGATATGGAATAGAATGGAAGAATTAGGCATTTTGGATGTGTATAGAGCAGCATTACATAAACTTTATGAGAGGGTTAGAGCTAAAATTAGAACTAAAGATGGTATGTCTAAGTGCTTTGGTAGTGACATTGGTGTGAAGCAAGGGTGTCCATTATCCCCCACTTTGTTTGATTTATATATTGATAAACTTGAAGCCTAGTTAGATAGAATTGATGGTGAGGGAGTCCATTTGGCAGGGTATGTGGTGAAGCTTCTTTTATATGCCGATGATCTTATCTTAATTTCAAAAACAACCCAAGGACTAAGAGATCAGTTGGTGGCTCTGGAATGCTTTTTTTAGGAAGTGGGAATGCAAGTGAACTTTACCAAGACAAAAATCATGATTTTTTCTTTGAAAAGAAAAAATAACCATACTATTTTTCTTTTCGAAGGCAGCCCGTTAGAGATCATGAAAGAATACAAGTATTTGGGGATTGAGTTTCATTATAGGATAAGTTGGGAAACTAGTAGAGCTAAAAGGATACAAGGAGGTTGGAAGGCTTTCTATCTGCTTCAAAATAGGTGCAGAAAAGTCAAGTTGTGGGATTGGAAAACTAAGAAAATTCTTTTCGGTTTGCTGGTCACACCGGTTGTTCTTTACGACAACGAGGTTTGTGGGGTAGCATGACAAAGTGAGAGTGGAGATAGTTAGAGAGGATTCAAAAGCATTTAATCACTATCAATATCAAGGTCAAAGCCTCAATACCTTATGAAATTCTTTTAGCGAAAGCTGACATTTTCCCATTGGAGGCTGCAACGATTACCCGATTAATAAGTTATTTAAAGAAACTTGAAAACATGGATAACGAACTATTAGAATTTAATCTTTCCTTGGTATATTTGTATTTAAAGGATAAACCAAGGTATCCTAATGTATTCATCCTCTAGTCCAAGTGGGAGGACATGTAATATTTGTAATTTCTTTTATTAAGGAAAATAGATATTCCTCCTTATGAGGAATCCTACACTTGTCTCACACACTAGTGAAATGTGGCATACATAGAATTGGGAGTTACAATGTAACTCCTCTCTCACATCTCTATTAAGAGATGGCTCTCTTCTCATCTCACATGAGATACTTCTTCTTCTTGATTTTCATTGTATGAGCTTTGCTCTTATCCTCTCTCTCTCTCATTCTTAGGCATTTGTTGTCACTTTCATTAATATCATGGGGTTTTTTTTATGCGTTTCTCCCTTTAAAATCTTGTCTCCTTGCTTCTTTGTGCTTTGGTGAATGCTCCTAGCTTTGGGTTTATTCATGGTAAACTTGCTTTTCCTTGCTCATTGATTAAACAATTTCCTAACTCTATATTTTGTTATTATTATTTTAACATGGTATCAGAGCAGGTTGGTTTAATCTATTATTGAGTGTACAGGTGAAGGAGCTACCATATCTTGGAGCACTCCAATATCGAAGACTCTTGAGAGAGTTTAGTGCTAGTATATTTTTTTTTGTCTAATTTGTTTAAGAGAGAAAAAATCAAATTTTTTTTTGGGTTTGGCTGGTTTACCGCCAAACCCGGTTTATCTATTGGCTTAATTTATTATGTGCAAGTTTGGATACATTATTGATATAGAAATTAATACAAATTAAATTTGTCAAAATCTCAATTTAATATTATAATATTAGAAGCATTTAAGATTTAAAAGTTTATTCCTTTTCTAATATCGGTTACATGCCAGTATAGAATATTTTTTAAATTAGTAATAATTGTTTCTAAATTTCATTGCATGCAGTTAGATATTACTTATTATTCTTTGCATGCATTTTTTTCCTTGGGATGCATATCCTCCTTTGCATCCGCTGCCTTTCTCCATAATAATCCTAACTTTAGATTGTTTGAATTTTTTTGCATGCTGTAAATGATTGCTATCAATTTCTTAGGTTTTCCTTCTTTAATATCTGGTTGATCTATACGTTTTAGGATGATGACTTCTTGATATTTTTCCTGTAGTAGTGTGATGAAAGTGTTGCTCCTTTCCTTTCGTATGCATTGTTCGTTCTTGTCATTTTGTTGTACAACACCGAATAGGATTGAATAGGCTCTGCAAGTGTTTTTTTTTCTGACCGATTAGATTAGCTTAGCTATTTTTTATCATGTATTAATTGCTATGAAAGCTTCAAGACTCTCCTGGATTGTTAGAGGTTTATCTTGTTTAGTTTCTTAGCGCATCTCTTGCATGTTTCAACACTGTTCTCCTTTGCATGCACACAAAAAAAGGTTCTTTGTAATGAGGGTTTGAATCGCTTTAGCTCTTGATATTTTTTTTACCACTACCATTGTATTTCTTCATCTGCGGGAGCACCCTCCAAGCCTGTGCCTACGTTTGGATCCTTTTTGTTGAAATAACCCCATTCGTATCCCCTCCTATTCTATATTGCTCTCCTCTTCCATATTGTTCTCAGGTGCCATATCGATCCCTTCTTTCAACTCCACAGTCCCTATCTCCATATTGATCCCCTCCAAATCGATCTCCACAACCATCACTTGTTCTTTGCTTATGGTTTTGGTTTAGAAGACTCATTTGAGATTCATGTTTGCTGAGATTCATAGAAGTCTCACTTCTTTAGCATTACATTTTTTAGTATTATAAGCTCTTTTTTTAAAAAATCTAGTCATTTAATCTTTTAGCAGGTTTCTTTAGCGTTCTTTTAGCATTTTTTTAAAAAAACCGGTGCATTAATATTCTGTTTTCTTTCTTTACATCTGTTCCTTATTCTTTTTTCCTGTGCAAATTCTTAAGTGCTGCAAGCGGATCAAGGTCAACCAAGTTCACAAGGCGGTTATTTGTATGAACTAGCGTGTGGAGTTTTGGCAAAAACTCTCCAATATTGGGGTTGAGTTAGGTTTCGAATCACCCGTAACAAAGGAATAAGAACAGTCATTATCGATGTGTGTGTTTTTTGGGTTTCAAAGCCAGCATTGAGAACTTTGTGCTTGAATATCTTTATTAATCTATATCGGTTGCATGCTCTTATCGTTTGTGCATGCTGCTATCATTTTTGGTTGCATGAGACCAATGAAAGTTCTGTTGGTTATGCTACATATTCTTTCCCGAACTTCATCTCTTCCAAAACCTTATATCTCTATTTTTTCTACAGTATTTCTTCTCCCCTTTATGCCAAACAGAACTATATTAACATCTTCCTTTGAAATGCAAAATCAACATTAATATCTTCCTTTGACTGGTAGTTTCTAGCATTACAGATTTAGGACAAATAGCTGGCACGTAAGTTCTATTTTCTGTCAACAGTGTTGCATTGCTACAACTTGGTGACTGTTTCATCTGGCACGTAAGTATATGCTTTTTGCTGAATAGGAACGAATGTTCTAAACCATAATGAATGGTGTATTGTTGTCCTTTGTATTCAATATAGCTAACATTTTTGCAGGCTAACGTTCCCTGCATTAAATTCATTTTGAAACATTTTTTTTGACATTTTGAAACGTAACTTTTTCATTATTAACGTTATAGTATATTATAAAATGTAACTTTTTCCTTGAAACGTTTTAATATAACTTTTTCTTACAAAGAATATATTTATCTAATTTATTATTGTGCACCATCTGATTACTTGTTCTCATGCTTTGTCATTTCAATTAATAGTTTTTCCATTTATCGTAAGAAATTTAGACATTTGTATTGCTATTTTTTTTCCTATTAATTTCATCGTTTCTTAAAGTGATTGTTATATAAAATTTATTTCAAATTCAAATATATATATCATTATTGTGTGACATTTTTTTAACTATTGAAATCAATCTTTTTATCAAGTTCTCTTTCATTCTATTAGCTTACGTTACTAACCTTTTTTCTCATTTTCTAAAGTCTACCTTTCTTTCAAAGTTTTAAAGTATGAAGTAGCTTTTCTTAAAAACTAAGAATCTTTAAAGTATCCAAAGAATCTATGTTTCTTTCTATTAAAGTTTTTAAGATTATTTTAAGTTCCCTTTTACTTAGTTTCATTTGATTTTATAAAATCTTAAATCTTAATATTTTTTTAAAAATTTCGTTTCAAATCTTTATTAAAAGAATCTAAAATAGTTTTTTTCTATTTAACCTTTTTTATATTTTTTTTTTAGTTAGTGTTAATTTAATCTTTTAAAACTTCAATTTAAATTTATTTTAAGAATTTTTATTTTTTTTTAAAATAAAAAATTCATATTTAATTGTGTTAAATTTGTAGATGTTTATTTAAAAATAAAAAAAATCAATTTCATCACATTTAAGGGGGTATTTTTTAAAAAATAATTCTAATTTTTTTATAGAAGGTACTTTATCAAATTTTGTTCACTTTTTCTAAAGGGGAATTATTTTGTTTCATTATGTCTACGTTAATGCTAAAATTTAAACTCACTAGTTCCAATTATACTGTTTGGAGGCCACACATGTCTGATTTTCTAAAATCTCGACACCTTTTGGATATTGTGTCTTCACCAAATTTGAAACTGACATCCACCACTCCTTAGGCTAACCAAGATTCCTGGTAGTTGAAAGATGAGGAAGCGTTTGGTGTAATTGGATTCTCTTTAAATCCAGATTTATATCATCTTATCTTAGATTGTACTGCGGCTCATCAGGCTTGGCATGTCTTGGAGAACACATTTCAAACTTATGAGAAACCTGTTCCCCTTATTAATCAAGCAAATCAAAACTCTACTCCGCATTGTGACATTATAGATAACATGTTACAGGTTGATGATGTTTCTTATACTTATTCTACTTCAGAACAAGAAGATGCAATTATTGATACTCCTAATGATTTTGTTCCTTCTAGTAGTAGCAGTGCTGGTAATAATATGTTTTCTCCTCCTTGCTCTCATGTTGATGATATGTTTGACTAAGAAGAGGAAATTATATCTAACTTTCTTAATGCTACTTTGCAAGATATGTTTATTACTCAAGATGAAATTCATGATGAAGGTACTAATCCTATGATTGTTGTGGAGGTTAATGAAAATGATGCTTATATTGACTCTCCTATTGATGCTTCACATTATGATGATTACACTACAGATTTGTCTTATGCAACTAACGATTGCATTTCTGATTCTATGACTCATGATTCACATTCTGATGAACATGTTACAAATTTGGTTTATGTAACTGAAGATTGCATTTATGATTCTATGATCC